>JAOWBW010000055.1:286449-308439 GCA_026119855.1 Campanula takesimana
TTTCATTCATTTTGCAAGAAGTAAAATGCAACAATGGTCATGTATCTCTCTTGCCTAGCTTGCTCTTGAAACATAGCTCTTAACTCCACACCTATCTCATAGGCTTCCAAATGTTCCAAACTTTGTTGGAGTTTTGAGCACATGGTAGCAAGCATGAGACAGCTTACATCTCTAGAATCATTACGATGTTCTTGTAACTGTCTCTTTCTGCCCTAGGGGCAGTAGGTTCTGGTTCAGCAGGAAGAGGCCATCGAGAATGTACAACTTATCTTCTTTCCTAAGAACAATTCTTAGGCTACGGATCCAATCCATAAAGTTCGTACCATTCTCTTGGAGCTTATCCTTCTCAAGGATCGATCGAAACGAAATTAATTGAGTGTTAGTAGTCATTGTCTACAAATATGCAAAATTTCCAAAATTTGATAAGTACCGGTTTCATTAGAGAAATAAATAATGTATTTTTCAAAAAAATACTCCCACTAAATTATATAACCTTCATATACATCCAATTGTATAATATAATTTTAATTGAGCTAAGATCCAACTTTAATTTAACTTTTGAGTCCACGGAGGCGGACCGCTCAAAACTAAATTAATTAGGTAGACAATCATGTCAATCATGTCCCATATGATTCTTAGATTCTTTTATGAGATTCTTTGAGAAATCCAATTTCAAAAAGCATGTTTAATCTCATCTTTTGCCTAGGCCCAAAACTGTTTTGACGCCTAATTAAGTCCAACCATTTTAAACGTATAGGAACCATTCAATTTAATGCACCTTGCGGAGGCAAGCCCACATTGAATTAATGAACCTCATCTTGCTCATACATGAATAAAATTAATGCACCTCGCGGAGGCGAACCTACATCAAAATCACCCATGTATAAACAAGTGTTTTAATCATGGCATGGCAAAAAGAACTTAAAACTTTCTTTGAAGGTTCATCACATATAGCATACAACATATTTATGAGCACATAATATAAACATGTTACGCATCAAGTTTTGCCACTAAATTAATCTCCATTAATTTAAGCATAATATTTATGTGTCATTAGTTTCTCTATAATTATGAAGATGTGTAACGCCCATCATTAATCTCGTTAAATATGTGACTTACTTGTTAAATTCTTGAACTTACATATTATATGCTAGTTTTACTTGGGTTAATTTCTTAACTACTTTAGAATATTAAGGTGGTTAAATGTTTAGTTTTGACTTTTGGGTCATTTGTGAAAATATGACTTTAGGGGCCTTTTTGTTAAAAGTGAAACTTGAGGGGCCTAGTTGTCATTTCCCGAAAGTTGTTAAGTATATCATGTTGTTTGCTTTACTGAGAAAGCAAATTCTCAAATCTTCTCGTTCTTCCTCTGTTCTAAAAGCTAGGGTTAGGTTTTTACCCTATTCTCGACTCCTCGAGCCTAATTATCCCCCCGTTCTTGATTCTGATCCCGGATAAATATTCGTGGCGTTGAATAGAGTGTTCCAGGCCGATCAGAAATTTATTTGGGTGACCTTGATTTTGGACTAGGTAAGTTATTAGCCCCCCCTTGCTTGTAATAACATGCATATATGTTATTCCTGATACTTTTGTTTGTTAATTTCGTGTTTGGGGCAATTTATGTGATACTTGTAATTTTGGGACAAAGGGAGTATAACCCTTTGTGTAAAAGTAATGAAAGAACTTGAAATAGGTGAATTGGGAATGTTATGCACTTTTGGGTTTGTTAAAAATGTTAATAGAAAGTTACTTCTACGTTTGGGACGGAAAATTATTCAACCTGGGAAAGAATAAAAATTTCGCATTTTTGTACCTTGTGCGACCGCACAAAAACCTTGGGCGACCGCCCATCTTTCTGGAAGGTTTTTCAAATGGATTGACCTACTTGTGTGCGACCGCACAGGCCCCTTTGGGCGACCGCCCACTTACCCTGAAAAATAAAAGTGTTTTAAACCCAAAGTGAAATGAAACCTTACCCCTCCTAAGGCATGGAGCCTTAGTATAAGATGTCCTAGCAAGTGTATATGTACCTTTTGGGGCATTAGAACTTAGTCTTGAACATGAACACTTATAGAACTCAAATGAGAACTTAAGTATAAGAGTAATAACTCTTCTTTATGTCTTGAAAGTGCTATAAATAAGCACTAATGTGTTATGCTTGTCTTGAAACCAATGATTGTGCACCTTAGGGGCATTAGAACAAAGTTTTAAACTTGAACATCCTAAGAATAGGATTAGGATTTTGTAAGAGTAAATGTATAACTCTTATACATGCTTGAATGTCCAAAGATTGGAATTATAACTTGAAGTATAAGACAATAAAATCTTGTACATGACTTGAACATCCAAAGAATTGTATTAAGACTTGAATATAAGATAGTAAAATCTTGTACATGACTTGATGCCAATACATATGTATGGTAATGAACTAGAAAGTGCTATGAACAAGCACTAACTTGTATGAGACATGTTCTTGATGTGTATGTGCAAACATTGCATATAGTTGCTTGATAACAAGGTGACTTCTTGATTACTTGAAGCATGTTCCTTGTTGAGCTAGTCCACTACTTTTGGATTAGTTCTTTTCCCGTAGTTCAAGTAAATACCTACTTGTACATTCTTGTGTGAGTCAAGCTGATTCTCCTTGCTTGTTCGGAAATATATAGGTTCACGCTTATCGCGAGAGCTGGGGCTTAAGTGATAATCGGGTCCCTATGTATTTGCACTTGACCCCTTACTACCGGCCATAGTAAGGGCATAGCTTCCTTGGTTGGAGCAATACGCCTGACTTAAGTGAATGCTAAATTCTTGAACACCTCGTGAGTCTTGATCTTGGGAATGACACTGGTTACCGGTCTTCTGATATATACTGAATAATCAGTTTTCTTGTTATTGACCGTGATTGTCAAAGTAATACAAGCTACGACAACAATGGTATTCTTGGGAGGAATAAGGAAAGAAGCAATATCCTTTATAACTTGCTTGTTTAGCCTTATGTGCTACTTGATGAGTTGGCTTAGCCTCTCATATACTTGTTACTTGATGATACTTGATACATGATTACTTGAGTATCTACTTGAATTGCATGATAGCATGTCATGTAGTTGCATCTAATAGCTTACTGAGATTTATCTCACCCCATTTCTTGTTTAATTGTTTTCCTTAGATCAAAGGAAGGCTAGTGATAGTGCGCAGTGAGGCTCGACATAGCTGGGAGCTTACTACGCAGGTGGTTATTCTTTTGGGGCTTGTGTCCTTTTACACTTTGGTGAGGACGTTGTATTATGGGTTTTGTAACTCAGTATTTTTGGGTAGACTTGTTGTCTCTTGTATTCTCTAGACATCTTGTAATGCCAGCATATGTGCTAGGCATGTTTCCGCTGTGTATAATCATGTTTGGTTTAAATTTTCTTGTCTAGAACTCGTGTTATGAGCTATCTTAGCTCCTTACTCTTGAGTATATATGTCATGTCAGTTTGTTAATCAATTGTCATCCAGTTTCTTGTTAGTTTCTTGATTCTTGTTAGTCACGCGCATCCGGGTTCGAGGTTCTATTAGGGGATCCCGGGACCTGGGGGCGTGTCAGGTTGGTATCAGAGCTACCCTGGTTTAGCTACCCTGTTTAGCTACTTTGGTTTGCTCTAAGTCTGGATAGGGTCTATGGCCTAGGTATGGGTTAGTCTTGGGGTGTTATTAACGCCGAGTGTTTACCTACAGGTACAATGAGTTCTGAAGGTACAGGTGGTAGTAATCAGCTGAGATCTATAACTCCTCAAGAAGAGATGGTTGATAATATAGACTGGGATTATCCTTATCGACTTACAAGGTTCTTGAAGTTCAAACCTCGCAGCTTTGACGGGGAATTTGATGCTAAGAAGGCAGAAGAGTGAATTGAAAGTATTGAGAAGATCTTTACAGCCTTGAGATGTGCAGGAGGTGATAAGGTAACATTTGCAACCTTTAAACTTGAGAAAGCTGCTGAACATTGGTGGCAAGTGTTGAATAAGAGCTGGGAACTGGAAGTGTCACGACCCGAAATCTAGGCTCTATTTTATTAGTAATAAATAATTGTTGTTTATTTATTTGCTTATTTATTTATTTAAATTAATATTTATTTAAATATTTATGCGTGTGCATTTTATGTTTCATAATAATTTATGCCTAGCATTTTATTTGGGTCATTTGTGTTAGTGTAGTATTGTTGGGTCTTAATAATTAGTGGGAGTATTATAGTTGAGCTAGTTAGTGGGGGAAGGGGGCTAAGTGTAACATTTTCAAATAATTCATCCCCCTACTCCCTCTCTTCTCCCTCACCCTATCACCCTCACTCACACTCCACCTCCCTCACTCTTTCATTTCTCTCTCCCAGCAAATCTCTCTCTCTCTCTCCATGTTTGTGAAGGTAAATCATCTTCTCCCTTCTCTCTACATTTTAGCTATCATCCCCTCATTATTTCTCATTTCTTAAAACATGAATCTTGTTTAGATCGTCGATAGGATCGTAGGAAGCCAAAGATATTCGAGTTCCGGCAACTTTGAGAAAATCCGGGTAAGTTGCTTTTCCCCCATTTTTATGCTAAAGGGTTCATTTCATGTTTATATAATACTTTAGTTGATATATTTGATGTTTGATTGAGTTTGGGATTTATTTGGAATTTATTTTGGTTTTTGGTTAAAAATGGTGATTTTGATGAATGTTGGATTTGATCTTGGTTTTGGTTGATAAATGGTGTTGTTAAGGTCCCATTTTTGGTTAGTTGTTGTTTGGGTACTTTGGGGGATCAATTTGGGAGTGTTGCTTTGTGAGAAAATTGGTTTTGGGTAAGAATAAGGAAGAACCCAGTTCATCCTTGCCGAATTCCGGCAGAACAGGGGTTGTGGGCGACCGCCCACTTTTGGCTTGGGCGACCGCCCAGGTCATCAGTTTGATTGGTTTTTGAAGCTTGGTTTTCAGCGACCGCCCACTATTGGGTTGGGCGACCGCCCAGGTCATCAGTTGGTCTGGTGATTTGGTATTGGTTGTGGGCGACCGCCCATACCAGCTGTTCGGAGTATCTTTGTTTTTGAATTGTTTTAAGGTCCAAGCCCGATCTAGGCTTGAAGTATCACCCTAGTTGACTTAAGTTAATGTTGTGGAACACTTTAGTGTTCGAGAATGATCCCTTTGTGACCGATTGTGTTATGGAATTCGATTAAAAATGGTTTGGGTTGGTTGGAACATCTTTTTGATGTATTGTTGGATTGATGCACTGTTTTAGTGATTTGTTTGGAATGGTTCCCTACTTTGGAATCAATGGTTGTTTATTGTGCTAGTATTTTATTACTTAGCCTTTACTTGAAAGTCCAGCTGGTATTTTGTGTGTGTTTGGGCGATGCGAAACATTATGATGGCACAGCCAAGTCCATTGTGATGTTGACCATTGTTTTGCCCCATTATTACCCTCCTCTAGATTGGCCTTGCATGTGAGAAGAGCTAGCTCCTTTGTGTGTATTTTAGCTTTACTTGGAGCATGACTTTGTGGCATGTCTCCCGTCCCTTGTGACACTTCATTTGGTTATTGGTTCCGGTACCGGGGGGTTTTCTCTTCGGCTTTCATGCTATTATGAAGATGTGATTTGTTGATTATTGAAGCTGCGCAGCGATCCTTTATTTGGATGTATCGGTTTGGAAACCTTGGCTAATATCCTTTGTTATGTGTTTATTTCCGCTGCTATCTGATATATGATAATTTCTATGTGTTATGTGATTTATTATTGACTATTGCATCATAGCATGTCATGTAGTTGCATTAGTAACTTATTGAGATTTATCTCACCCCCTTTCTTTTATCTTGTTTTTCCTTAACCCCCCATGTGCTAAGGATTAGTCTCGCTGATCACGAGAAAGAGGACGTCGAGTGTGGATACATTTTTTTGGGGAAAGTTGTTATAGGTTGGTTTACATTATATAAATGTGTAACCTTTTTGGGATAGTTGTACCAAATAATGACGTCATTAAGAATTATACATTTATCTTCTGTTAGGCATAAACTTGTGGAAGTTTATGATAGTTGTATTTGGTTATTATCAAACTTGGATTTGTAAAACTTTGGATCATCACCTTTTGGTATCAAATGGAATTTTTAACTTCGGTATTTCACAATTTTGGTTTTAAGTCGACGTCCAGCTCGCGATCTCGGGCCCGCGGGGTTCGGGGCCGCGACAGGAAGGGGTACCACAGACTTGGGAGAATTTTCTTAAAGCATTCAAGTCACAGTTTATTCCAACAGTGGTCCAAGATAGAAAAGAGATGGAATTTCTTAATCTGGAGCAGGGAAGCTTGACAGTGGGGCAATACTCAACCAAGTTCACAGAATTGGCTAGGTATTGTGATCACTTAGTTCCAAATGAGACCAAGAAGGCACAGAGGTTTGTGAAGGGGTTGAGGACTGAGTATAGGAAACAACTTCTTTCTCTACAGCTTACTAGTTATCATCAAGCAGTGGAGAAGTCTTATGCTATTGAAAATGACATTGAAGAATACAAGGTGAAGTTGGGAACAACCATGACAGGTCGTGTATCAGAGAAAGCACAGGGATCTGGTTCTAAGGGTGGTAAATCTAGCCGCCAAGATCGTCGATTCTGACAGCCATCTGAAAGTAAAGGTAGTGTATCAACTGGTTCGAGGACAACAGTCCAAGGTCCCAGGAGAGTATGTGGTTATTGTTTGAAAAAAGGTCATTCTGAAGACAAGTGTTGGCTAAAGCAAGGAAGATGTTTATCTTGTGGTGAAACTGGGCACTTTATCAAGAATTGTCCTAAAGGCAAAGGAAGTCAAGTTGGGGATACGAGTCAACAGGCCTCAGGTACTAAGAGAGATAGTGGGGGTCGACCTAAAGTTCAGGGTTGAGTGTTTGCTCTAGATCAGCAGGGTGTAGCTGAGTCTTCTGCGGTCATAGGAGGTACTATATTACTTTCTAGTACAAGAGCGCGAGTCCTGATAGATCCAGGCTCATCTCATTCTTATGTGGCATCTCATTTTGTGTCGCATTTGCATGTTCTTCCTGATTTTATGCCTTATGTGCTAGAAGTATCTTCCCCTATGGGAGATTGCATGCTTGCTTCTGAGGTTTACAAGAAATGTGAGGTCTTGTGGGTGATCATGCCCTTCTTGCTGACCTAGTCGTGTTACCTATAAGGGACTTTGACGTGATTCTTGGCATGGATTAGCTTTATGTGCATCATGCATCTGTTGATTGTCATAGAAAAGTAGTAACTTTTTCTATACCTGGTTTGCCTGATTTTACCTTTGAAGGTGATAGGCCTTTATGTGCTATACGTGTTATTTCTGCTTTAAAAGCTAGAAAAATTTTATCTCGTGGTTGTGCCGGGCATCTCGCATGTGTTCTTGACAAGAGTTTATCTGTTCCCAAGATGGAAGATATTCCTGTTGTGTCTGAATTTTCAGATGTGTTCTCTTCTGAGTATAGCATGCCACCTGATCGAGAGCTTGAGTTCTGTATTGAGTTATTACCAGGTACAGCACCAATCTCTAAAGCACCTTATAGAATGGCTCCAGCTGAGTTGAGAGAATTTAAAACACAGCTTGAGGAATTGCTTGAAAGGGGCTTCATCAGGCCTAGTGTATCACCGTGGGGTGCACCAGTGTTGTTTATCAGAAAGAAAGATGGACTCTGCGATTATGTATTGATTACAGAGATCTTAATCAGGTAACTATCAAGAACAAATATCCGTTACCTCACATTGATGACTTGTTTGATCAGCTTCAAGGTTCAGTAGTGTACTCGAAGCTTGACTTGAGAGTGGTTATCATCAGTTGAAAATCAGATCTGAGGATATACAAAGACAGCTTTCCGTACCAGGTATGGGCATTATGAGTTTATTGTTATGCCATTCGGTTTGACAAATGCTCCAGCTGTATTTATGGATTTGATGAACCGTATTTTCAAGCCATATCTTGATTGTTTCGTGGTGGTATTCATTGATGACATTCTTGTGTATTCTAAATCACGGGCTGAGCATGATCAACATCTCAGAATAGTATTGCAAGTTCTTCGTGAGAAACAATTATTTGCAAAATTCAGCAAATGTGCTTTTTGGTTAGAAGAGGTTTCATTCTTGGGACATGTTGTGTCTGCTACTGGTATTGCAGTAGATCCTTCCAAAGTTGAAGCAGTTGTAAACTGGAAGAGGCCAACTACAGTGACAGAGATCCGTAGTTTCTTGGGCTTGGCTAGTTATTATCGGAGATTCATTGAGGGATTCTCCAAGATTGCTACTCCATTGACTAATTTGACTCGAAAAGCTAGTTCTTTTGAGTGGAATGACAAGTGTGAAGCAAGTTTTCAAGAGTTGAAAAGGCGCTTGACTACAGCTCCAGTCTTGGCTTTGCCTAGTGGTTCTGAAAATTTCATGGTTTATACTGATGCTTCTAAAGAAGGATTGGGTTATGTTCTAATGCAAGATGGCAAGGTAATAGCTTATGCTTCTCGAAAATTATCTCCTTATGAAAAGAACTATCCTACTCATGATTTAGAGTTGGCTGCGATTATTTTTGCTTTACATAAATGGAGGCATTACTTGTATGGGACCAAATTTGAAGTCTTCACAGATCATAAAAGCTTGAAGTACTTGTTTTCTCAGAAAGAGCTTAACATGAGACAGCGTAGATGGATGGAGAAATTGAAGGATCATGATTGTACTATCCTTTATCATCCAGGGAAAGAAAATGTTGTGGCAGATGCACTGAGCAGAAAGACTTATATTTCTTGCTTGATGATTCGTGAATGGAAATTGTTAGAAGACTTGTGTGATTGGAGTCCTTGTGAATCAAATCATGGATTTATCCTTGCTAATATAAAGGCTACTTCAGATTTACTCCAACAGATCAAAGAAGCTCAGGTAACTGATTCTGAATTGCAGAAAATTATTAGTGGAATGAATGAAGGAAAGCAACCAGATTTTTCTTTCAACAGTGATGGAATTCTTACCTTTCGAGGCCGAGTTTGTATTCCAGTTGATCTGGAGATAAAGAAGAAAGTTCTTGAAGAGGCTCATAAAGCTAAGTATACTATTCATCCTGGAAGCACAAAAATGTACCAAGATTTGAAGAAACATTTCTGGTGGAACAATATGAAAAGAGAAATTGCTGAGTATGTGTCCAAATGTTTGACTTGTCAACAAGTAAAAGTGGAACATCAACGTCCAGCAGGTTTGTTGCAACCATTAGAAATCCCAGAGTGGAAATGGGAGCATATCACGATGGATTTTGTGACTGGTTTGCCACGTACCAGACGAGGCCATGATGCTGTTTGGGTTATAGTGGATAGACTGACCAAGTCAGCTCACTTCTTGTCTGTTTCCATGGGATATTCATTGTCTCAGTTGGCATCTTTGTATGTTCAGGAGATTGTTCGACTCCATGGAGTTCCTGTGAGTATTGTGTCTGACAGAGATCATCGTTTTACTTCTCGATTCTAGCAAGCTCTTCAGGGTGCCATGGGTACTAAATTGAATTTCAGTACAGCTTTTCATCCTCAATCTGATGGGAAATCTGAGAGACTTATACAGATTCTTGAGGATATGTTACGTGCTTGTGTTGTGGATTTCAAAGGCAGTTGGGATACTCATCTTCCTTTGGCTGAGTTTGCTTATAATAACAGTTATCAGTCTAGCATTGAAATGGCTCCATATGAAGCTCTTTATGGCAGAAAGTGTCGATCTCATATATGCTGGGATGAAGTGGGAGAAGCTAGACTCTTGGGTCCTGAAATGGTTCAACAATCAGTTGAGAGTGTGAAATTAATCAGAGATAGATTGCGCACAGCTCAGAGTAGATAAAAGAGTTATGCTGATCATCGCAGAAGGGATCTTGAATTCCAGGTAGGCGACTTTGTATTCTTGAAAGTCTCTCCTCGTAGAGGTATTAAGAGATTTGGGAAGAAAGGAAAGTTATCTCCTCGTTATATCGGTCCATTCGAGATTCTTGAAAGAATTGGGAAGTTGGCTTATAGAGTGGCTTTACCATCTTCTTTATCGGGTATTCATGATGTGTTCCATGTATCTATGCTTCGTAAGTATATGGCGGATGAGTCGCATGTTCTTGAGTATGAGGCTATTCCATTTCAGCCTGATTTGTCTTATGAGGAACAACCTGTTGAAATTCTTGACTGGAAAGAGCAAGTTCTGCGCACCAAAAGGATTCCTATTGTGAAGGTCTTTTGGAGGAATCATGAAATAGAAGAGGCTACTTGGGAAACCGAGAAAGAGATGCGAGATAAATACCCGAGCCTATTTGAAAATTTTGGTAAGTAAAATTCATGGGCGAATTTTCTTTAAGGTGGGGAGGATGTAACGTCCATCCTTAATCTCGTTAAATATGTGAGTTACTTGTTAAATTCTTGAACTTGCATATTATATGCTAGTTTTACTTGGGTTAATTTCTTAACTACTTTAGAATATTAAGGTGGTTAAATGTTTAGTTTTGACTTTTGGGTCATTTGTGAAAATATGACTTTAGGGGCCTTTTTGTTAAAAGTGAAACTTGAGGGGCCTAGTTGTCATTTCCTGAAAGTTGTTAAGTATATCATATTGTTTGCTTTACTGAGAAAGCAAATTCTCAAATCTTCTCGTTCTTCCTCAGTTCTAAAAGCTAGGGTTATGTTTTTACCCTATTCTCGACTCCTCGAGGCTAATTATCCCCCCGTTCTTGATTCTGATCCCGAATAAATATTCGTGGCGTTGAATAGAGCGTTCCAGGCCAATCAGAAATTTATTTGGGTGACCTTGATTTTGGACTAGGTAAGTTATTAGCTCCCCCTTGCTTGTAATAACATGCATATATGTTATTCCTGATACTTTTGTTTGTTAATTTCGTGTTTGGGGCAATTTATGTGATACTTGTAATTTTGGGACAAAGGGAGTATAACCCTCTGTGTAAAAATAATGAAAGAACTTGAAATAGGTGAATTGGGAATGTTATGCACTTTTGGGTTTGTTAAAAATGTTAATAGAAAGTTACTCCTACGTTTGGGATGGAAAATTATTCAACCTGGGAAAGAATAAAAATTTTGCATTTTTGTACCTTGTGCGACCGCATAAAAACCTTGGGCGACCGCCCATCTTTCTGGAAGGTTTTTCAAATGGATTGACCTGCTTGTGTACGACCGCACATGCCCCTTTGGGCTACCGCCCACTTACCCTGAAAAATAAAAGTGTTTTAAACCCAAAGTGAAATGAAACCTTACCCCTCCTAAGGCATGGAGCCTTAGTATAATATGTCCTAGCAAGTGTATATGTACCTTTTGGGGCAATAGAACTTAGTCTTGAACATGAACACTTATAGAACTCAAATGAGAACTTAAGTATAAGAGTAATAACTCTTCTTTATGTTTTGAAAGTGCTATAAATAAGCACTAATGTGTTATGCTTGTCTTGAAACCAATGATTGTGCACCTTAGGGGCATTAGAAAAAAGTTTTAGACTTGAACATCCTAAGAATAGGATTAGGATTTTGTAAGAGTAAATGTATAACTTTTATACATGCTTGAATGTCCAAAGATTGAAATTATAACTTGAAGTATAAGACAATAAAATCTTGTACATGACTTGAACATCCAAAGAATTGGATTAAGACTTGAATATAAGATAGTAAAATCTTGTACATGACTTGATGCCAATACATATGTATGGTAATGAACTAGAAAGTGCTATGAACAAGCACTAACTTGTATGAGACATGTTCTTGATGTGTATGTGCAAACATTGCATATAGTTGCTTGATAACAAGGTGACTTCTTGATTACTTGAAGCATGTTCCTTGTTGAGCTAGTCCACTACTTTTGGATTAGTTCTTTTCCCGTAGTTCAAGTAAATACCTACTTGTACATTCTTGTGTGAGTCCAGCTGGTTCTCCTTGCTTGTTCGGAAATATATAGGTTCACGCTTATCGCGAGAGCTGGGGCTTAAGTGATAATCGGGTCCCTATGTATTTGCGCTTGACCCCTTACTACCGGCCATAGTAAGGGCATAGCTTCCTTGGTTGGAGCAATACGCCTGACTTAAGTGAATGCTAAATTCTTGAACACCTCGTGAGTTTTGATCTTGGGAATGACACTGGTTACCGGGTCTTCTGATATATACTGAATAATCAGTTTCTTGTTATTGACCGTGATTGTCAAAGTAATACAAGCTACGACAACAATGGTATTCTTGGGAGGAATAAGGAAGGAAGCAATATCCTTTATAACTTGCTTGTTTAGCCTTATGTGCTACTTGATGAGTTGGCTTAGCCTCTCATATACTTATTACTTGATGATACTTGATACATGATTACTTGAGTATCTACTTGGATTGCATGATAGCATGTCATGTAGTTGTATCTAATAGCTTACTGAGATTTATCTCACCCCGTTTCTTGTTTAATTGTTTTCCTTAGATCAAAAGAAGGCTAGTGATAGTGCGCAGTGAGGCTCGACATAGCTGGGAGCTTACTACGCAGGTGGTTATTCTTTTGGGGCTTGTGTCCTTTTACACTTGGTGAGGACGTTGTATTATGGGTTTTGTAACTCAGTATTTTTGGGTAGACTTGTTGTCTCTTGTATTCTCTAGACATCTTGTAATGCCATCATATGTGCTAGGCATGTTTCCGCTGTGTATAATCATGTTTGGTTTAAATTTTCTTGTCTAGAACTCGTGTTGTGAGCTATCTTAGCTCCTTACTCTTGAGTATATATGTCATGTCAGTTTGTTAATCAATTGTCATCCAGTTTCTTGTTAGTTTCTTGATTCTTGTTAGTCACGCGCATCCGGGTTCGAGGTTCTATTAGGGGATCCCGAGACCTGGGGGCGTGTCAGGATGAGACTCTTTGAACTTTGGTTATCTTCTTCCAAATCAAGACAACAAGAAGTGCGGCCGAAACTAAGCCATAAGGCATCCACAATTCCGCACTAATTCAAGAAACCAAGAAAGTAGTCCATGTGGCCGAAACTAAGCAATAGATGGTCTCACGTAGGCCAATTGCATCCACAATTCCACATGAATCTGCAATCATTGAATCAAGAACTTTGTTTCTCAATTTTAGCAATTATGAACTCTTCATAATTCTAACTTCGTTTTATCTTTGAAACTTTGATCGCGATCAAGTTTGGGAAACACAATCTCGATGAACGTAGATTAGCCATCCAAACCTTGAATCAATCTTAGAATCACAAGATCAAAACAAATAGGAAAATCAAACCCCAATATCCACACCAAAACCAACTGCCCAAAACCCGCTCCAGATCAGCAGGTCTGGCCGGTATTTTCACTGATTCGGTTGGACCCCATCAAAATTCCAGAATCTGATTCTGATTCTGACCAACTGTGCGGCCGCCCAATAAAATCTGTGCGGTCGCCCAATATTTTTTGTGCGGTCGCACAGTAGCATCAGACAAAATTTTTAAAGTTCGAAAATTTGTCTCAAAATTGTTTTCCCCGATTATTAAAACTTTGATCCAATCAAAAATTAATAATCAAACAATTCAGAATCCAACATAATTTTTAGTGCGATTCAATAGTGCGATTAGAGTTGTAAAACAATAAACCACAAAAAATCATATAACACATAAACATCATATATCCAATATTCATATCATGTTAGGCACATAAACAATTTATATACACACAACATGATCTAGGTATTGAAATAATCAACATGAACGGGGCTCTATTACCACTGTTGGGTTTCGTAGTAACATGCGCAGCGAAAAATAGCATTTCAAATTTTTTATGAAACCCAAAGCCCAAAGATCCATTCATATAATTAAATCAAATACTTGCAATATGAATACTAGAAAAACTAACCCTTGATGACTTTGAATTTGGTCTTTGATCTTGGTGGAGAAATTGAAGCTTTAATCACGAACAAGTATGAACACGAACTTTGAAGATGATGAGCTTCACCGTCTAGCGGTATCCACACCTTGAACGAATATCAAGAACACTTGATCTTGGTTGCTAGACCAATATTGTGAAACACGTTTTCACAATTAATATGAACTATATGGAATTTTAGTTTGTGTATTATTTTGTTCTTCAATCTAGGATGTCTTAGAATAAAATAAAACTCTCTCAAACTCTTTGGAATTTGCACAAAAGCATTAGCTATGATTCTGGCCGAATTTTGCTGTTTATATACAAGTTAGACCTATTCCAAATAGGAAACTTGTGTCTAAACCCATCCAAAATTCTTTTCAAATCAAATTAGGAAACCAGTCCCGACATGGTGTGCGGCCGCCCAAAATCACCTGTGCGGCCGCACATCTATCTGGAAGGTTTCTGGTACTTTTTGAGCCAAGCTGTGCAGCCGCCCAAACCCTTTTGTGCGGTCGCACACCTGCCCCAGATTTCCCTAATTTCCAAATTCCTCCAAAGTCCTTCGACTCAATATTCCGATATAGTCCTTATTTAAGATTCGTTCTATTGTGTTAGACCCTCTAGGATTACACTAAGTTGGCAATGGGTTCAACCATGAAACCATAAGATATGATTAGGTTCTAGCAAACCGTCATACCTACCCAAATAGTATAACTAGATACAAGTTCGCATTCCTTTAGAATATGTCATAATCCCTTTGTCCACGATCTCATTGAACACAAGTCATGGTCAAACGGTCAGCTTGTTTTTGTTCAATACTTTCTCAATTCCGAATATGTTGATAATCCAAATGATATTAATCTAATCAATTCATTTGAGTCCGGCCGAACATTTTCATCAACATCATTCTACGAGAGGCCTAAGCTTGAGATCTCTCCGAAGAGGGACAAATCCATTTAGCTTATTATTCTTCCCTACGTGAATCCGATTATGTCAATCATACACTTTATAACTACCCGGTTAAAGGTAGCATTTGAATATGTCAAACATAATGTTCATCAAGTGGAAGACTATAATAACTTCATGTCTAAGGATTCGAATAACATAACTAATATGAGATATATGTACGACATAGACCATGACATAAATCTTATACAGCGGGTCATGTCCAGTACCTTGTTCCAAACAAGTACCCATAAATCTAACATGATCATCCTATGATCATTTAGCCTTTATACTAGTGATTCACAAGTACTAGGGACGGAGATTATTATAAGTAAACATGAACAACAATAATAATCAAAACATCTCTTTATTGATATGAAATAAATTATAACAATTACAACGTTTATTAAACGTGCCTAGGGCACCACTACCAACAGCTGGTAATTTGACCAAGTCTCCCACTTCCTCTCCTGTCAAGCCTACCTCTACCGCACCTGACACTCCGGTCGACCCCATTGCTCACCTTTTGACCGCAGTGGAAATGCTCACTCAGATAAACTTATATTCTCAGAAGCAGATTTCCTAGCTGACCGCCAACCAGGCCTCTCTCTAAAATGAGCTACTTGAGCTGAGGTCTGCTAATGCTCTGCTTAAGGACCAGGTTACTTCTCTTCCCTCTCGATTTATTGATACCATTAAGGGGGAGAGAGAGCACCTAACAAAGGCCGTCAAAGACATCATATCCAGTCAAGCAGGCAGCTCCTCAAGGCCAACCACAACATCAAACCAATCTACCGCTCTTGTTGCTCCAAGTGCATTCATGGTAACACCTGACTTTATGAAGCATTCTCTTCTTATTCAAACTAAGGATATAAACAGGTGCATTTCAAAGGAGATAACTGACGCCTCGGTTGAGATTTCCAAAGAGCTCCAAAATACCAAAGATGATCTTACTCACGAAGTCAAGAAAGTGAGACTATTGATTGAGAAGGATGTAGACATAGCCATAAAGGCAGCTCTATCCGCCTAAAATGAAAGCTTAGGAAGAAAACTTGAAGCCTTCAAGCAGGCTATGATTGTTCATACCAACCGCATTGAAAGCCAATCCACCAAAATTGATCTGCTGTCTAACAGAGTCAATACGGTGATAAACAGGCTCAACCGTGGAGGCAATCAAGGAGAAAATCAAGCTGGCCATGGAAACGTGAATGATCAAGGTGATGAAGAAGATGAAGAAGACGGAGTCACTGTTCCTATCTTCATTCCTGGACTGACCATGCCATCCTACTGCTTTCCCTTCACCACAAGCTCAGAATCTGATCTTCTTGAGTTCGACCACATCTAGGCTACCTACCGTGAACTTCTCTACCGTACCTCTTTTGATGTTTGACCGTGTGTGGTCATTTAAACAATCCTGTTGATGTTCAAAACAATTTTATTTTATTCTGTTTTATTTGGGTTTGTAAGCTAACAATTATTACTCTTTTGTTTCTGCACTTCCATGCTTGAATGAATATTTCTATGGAATTGTATGATTGTGTTTGATGCATACTCATTGATATTTTCTCTAAAATGCATTCAAACTTGTATTTCTATCTTGCTAGGATTAGAATTTCATTTTATCTTTTTTAGGATGATAGAAATCTATGACAATAGCTTAGAGTGTGCATTGACTTGGGGCATGAAATTAATAAAATAATACTAGTATTTCTTGAAAATATGTTGTTACCAAGTACAATGAATTAGCATTTGTTATAGTATGTAATGTTCTCAATCAAATAGGGGGAGATTGTTGGGTATGCTTATTATAAACCACTCCTATTACCTAGATTTGATTGATCCCATAACCTAATTTTACTTTTTGTGGACTTTAGGATATATTGTAAGAAGTGTTAAACTTCATTTTTAGAATATTAGAATAGGCTTTAGATTGACAAGTCTTAAAAAATTTCTAAGTCTGGAAATTTCTTGGTCAAGAGCTTGACCGTGAAACTCTTGACCGCTGGTCAGTCACTTGACCGCAGGTTCCTTGACCGCAAGCTCTCGACCGCACTTGAAGATTGTCCAAGTAACCTAGTTTGTTCAAACTTAACCATGGTCACACTAGTGTCCAAAACTATGGTTAATTTAGAACGTTGCAAAATTTAAATTTCAAATTTGAATACAACTGTCAGTTGGACCACCACTACTCTGCAACGAAAGGACAACTCAGACTGAGCTCCAATCAGAATTCAACAGCTCATTGTCCTTCAACTTGGACCCCAAGTATTTCAAACGGCTAGTCTCTCATTCAAGGCTATAAATAGACCTTGAGTTCTTCATTGAACATTGTTGAGATTCCAAGAGAGAAATTGTTGTTGAAATTATTGGTGATTGAAGATTATACTCAAGATTTCTAGAATCCTTTGAATCTTCAAGCACAACCTTCAAGTCTTCGACAACTCCAGAAACCTTGATCTTCAAATCTCAAGCCTTCTAACACACAAGATTCATTAGGCTCTAAAATCATATAGATTCCAAAGACATTTGATTCTTACACACACTCACCCCGATTGATCAATCACATAGATTGCATCATTAGGGATACACTGGTCTAAGTCTAGGATTTACTCTTCATAGAAAGTAGGCTTTGATTCAATACTTCGTCTCTGTAATATGTACTCAAATGAATCAATATATACCTCATTCAAAATCCAAGATTGACCATCTTGATAAAGGACGTAGATATTTTAACAGATCGAACCTTTCCAAATCATTGTGTCATTTACTTACTGCTCTTTTACTTTCTGCAAATTTACTTTAAGTTTTGTTCATCTTGTTCTTCATTGTTCATATTAATCTTGTTTGTCGTTTAGTGTTTGATCTTTAAAATTATAATCATAAGGTTGAATTTTTGAAAAAGGGTTGAAATTTTTAAGTAGGCTTTTCACCCACCTCTAGCCTCTTTCTCATACCCTTGTTGTGTCTTTGGGACCAACAAAAGCCCATTTTGTGCACATAGTTATGGGACGGAGGGAGTATATTAAAATTTTATTGGTGCTTTTAATTAGATTGTGACGGGTCCACAATCGATGCAACCAATAAAATATTGGAGCCTGTCTCCTGTGCAGCCGCCGCACAGCGTGCGACGGCGCACGAGCCGACCCTAAATTATTATTATTTTTTTTGCCACCCCAACCTTTTTTCCTCCCAACAAAAGTAACACTTATTATAATGAAATGTAACACTTTTTTTTAAATGTAACATTTTTTTTAAATGTACCACAATTTTGCTGCAATAGATTAAAGATAACATAAAGATTGATAACTAAACTGATGTCACACTTTTTATAAAGAAATGTAACACTCTTTTTTTCAAATGTAACACTTTCTATTTCAAAATTAACATTAGATTGACAAACTAAATTAATGTTACATTTTATAAAAAATGAATGTACCATTTATGTTCTCAATTGTAACAATTTATATTCTTAAATGTAACATTATATTTGAAATGTAATAATTTTTATTGAGAAAGTAACAATTGAGATACAAGCCCGATTATATACATGAATTTTTACTCTTTTTTTTAAAAGAAAAAAATTAACATTTGTTAAATAAAAATGTTACATCTAAATAGAAAATTATAATCATATATGCACTCTATTACACTCCAAAATATTACTTTTTCTAACAAAAAAAACTATCAAACAATTTAAATTTTCTTGTAAATCTGCTATTACATTTGACAGTAAAAAGTGTTACATTTTGAAGATGAAACTGTTACTTTTATCAGAACAGAGTGTTATATTTCAGGTGATGAGCAGCTCAAAATTTTGTGTGTGTTTAAAAAGTATGTTTTTTTATAAAATTAAATCAAACCATATCATGATCTATCTAGTTTGATTCGTCTCGTCGAGACGAACACAACAATATATTTAAATATTTTTTTGAGTTATAAATCTCAAAATATAGCATTTTAAAGTGATTGGAGTTTTTAAAAAAAAGAATGACACGTGGCACACTGGGAATGGAGGAGAGGCTGGCGGGCGGATCCATGGGCCAAGCCCGTCGCGCGGTGGTGCAACGGGTGCATATAAGACTTTGTCAAAAATATTACCACCTCATTTTGTATCTAGCATTTTGTAGATTTTTTTTTTTTACCTAGCGTTGCCCCGGTAATAGTTTGAGACGCTAACAAGGCAAAGTCTAATTTTCGAGCAATGCTAGGGGCACAAAACAAAGTCACAAAATCATACTCACACAATAAGGTGACAATATTTTATTGGTTGTAGCGATAGTGGACCCGTCATACTCTAATTAACAACACCAATAAAATCACTACACCTAGAATTTTGTGAGTGAGATTTTGGGACGATTTGTGCCCCTAGTATTATTCCTAATTTTCAGCACCACCCGCACCGCCGTTCCGGGTAGGGTGTGCAGAAAAAAACAGAACCGGACCAGACCAATAGAACCGGACCGGACCAATGAAAACCGGACCGGTTTAATAGTGTTGGTCTGGTTTTGGTTCCAAATTTCCATAAAACCGATTTATTGGTTCGGTTCTGGTTTTGATAAATATTTTTACGGTTCTGGACCGGACCGGACCAATCATAATCATAACATATATAAATATTATATTATATTACAGTATTGCTAATACTTACATAGTCCTACGGATTACTGATTACGGAGTACGGACTACTGAGAAAACCCTATTTCCCAAAATCCGCTAACCCTATCTCTCTCTCTCAACTTCGTTCTATCTTAAAGAATCAGCCCGCTCGATCACCATGGCTCCATCTGTATCCCCTTCACCGCCGTGACTTTGACACCAGACATCCCAGCCTCACCACGAAAATTCTAAAGTTGTATCAACTATTTTTCCCCATTAAGTTTTTTTGTCTTATTCTTCTATCTTTGAAGTGAAAGATCCATAACTTTGTGTTGAATACGTGTAAAACTCCATGCAGTTTACTTTGCCTTGTTGAGAGTTTGGGACCAATGTTTATTTATTTTAGTTTTGGTGTGTATAGATGTATTTTTTGAGGGAAAAAATTGTATACAAGTAGAACCGGAGAACCGGCCGGAACCGAACCAATAGGACCGGACCAATGAATCGGTTTTGTAATTTATTGGTCTGGTTCTGGGTCTAAATTTTTACAGAACCGTATAATTGGTCCGGTTCCGGTTTTGTAAAATTTTAACAAAAACCGGACCGGACCGGACCGTGAACACCCCTAGTTCCGGGTCCAGCGCCACCCCCGCCGCTGTTCCCAACGGGTATCTCTTTCTCTTACCTTCACCGGCTCCCCCTCTTCCGAACCCTAATTTTTTAAACCCCTAACAATTTACAAATCTAGGGTTTTAGAACTCGAGATACCTTTCAAAATCAAAATCTGATTCAATTGGAAACCCAAAACTACGCCTTAAGTAGCGAGTCCAGGAATTAGATGAAATTTAGGAATGTTTAAACGACCTTAATTAATACTACTGTATTCCATAAATTCATACAGAGATTTATTCCTTTGTCTCAAGCTCACGAAACACTATTTTTTTTTATATTTTTTTCTCTTAATTTTAAGCTTAAGAGCAACTGACACAACACTCGACCGACGCATGATGCCCTGCATGAGATCAAGGGCGGTGAAGCAACCCCGCTCTCCACGCTCAAATGCCGCAGTTCTAACAGCTTCTCCAAGCCTTGTCATTGTTACTACTCATGATGTTCCTAGTAATCATCTCTCTCTCTCTCTTTTTTTTTCCCTTTACTGTTCATAGGCGTGAATTCTTTTTAATTGAGAATTTCTCAGTTGAGATTACCAATACACTGAGGGACTACAGCGAAAATAACAGTTATAAAGTTGAGTTTAAGGGCCATGGGATAATTATTGAAAGCGAGGCTAGGGATGCTAGTTGTTTCAGCACTATACTTCCTCCTGCTATGTTATTTAAAGACACTGATGACTTCCTACCTCGTCAAGCTAAGGTATGCTCTATTTTCCATCTTTTTCTGTCTTGCAAATTTTAATTGATTAGTTGATTTTTTTTTTTTTTATTCTTTCTCAAAATCCAGTCTTTATGTAATTATCCAACAATTTGATGCTAGAAGGTATGAACATGTCTTTGTAGAACTGAACAAACTTCCAATGTCAACCTTGTAATGAATTTGGAGGTCAACTGATTATTTAGTTTTGAGGTGTGGTAGGCCAATGACTATGAAAATCACAAGTCTGCAATTAAATGTTGGGGGTAAATTAAAATGAAAATTTTGGATGTTTTGATTTTAAAAATCTGATTTTTTAGTATTTTAGACTGTTTTACAGTGATTGATGGATATTAACTGTCCAGCTATTTTTTTCTTGATTAAGTATTGTTGTCGTTTCGGTGGTGTGTACAGATTGACGTATGTGGGTCAGATGGTAAGTTATACGAGGGAAGATTATTGGCTTGTGATTTCCACTACAACCTTGCAGCAATAGAAATCGAATATGGCGGCTCCCCTTTGAAACCTGCTACTCTTAGGACCTTGAATGATGTGACGTCTATTGATATTGATGCATATGTTGACCCTCAATCAAGCGGAGAAAATCGATTCCAACTTTGCGGTCATTCTAATGTATTTCAGGTTCAGACTGGGACCAAGATCATGATCGTCCATTGTTCTTTCTCCTCCCCCATTTCGGTCAAGGCGGCTTGCGGTGTTTTTCGGTAATAGAAAATTTATTTATATTTTTATATAGGAAATATTGCAGTAAAAAAAACACTCAACTATTTTGGGTTTTGCGGTGTTTAGTAACTCAACTCTTTTATTTTTCATCCAACACATTATTTTTTTGCATCCATGGTCACTGTCACTAACGCCATCCATTTTTTCCCATTATTTTGTCATGTGTTGCGCATATCACCAAACTTTTGAGGATAGAATAGGCAAATCAGTGCAAATAAACTAAAACGAATCTTAAAGGTTATATGTATAATAATAAAGAGTAGAAGGTTAAATGATAATTCCTCTCCATCATCTCTGATGATTCACTCTCATCTTCGATGACCCATCCCTCTTTCCTTCATGCTCAATATCAAACCCATATATTGTTGTACTCTCTCTTTTCATATTTGTTTCTCCTTTTCAGTTCATCTCTCCGATAACTTTGTTTTGGCAATAAGCAAAACATCATTTATTGCATAAAGTTTATAATTATTACTCCC
>JAOWBW010000055.1:308539-606660 GCA_026119855.1 Campanula takesimana
TTGTTTTAAGAACTCCAAAATTCGTACTTAGAGCTCTCAAAATCGGACCCCTTAAACCAATAGCATGGGATTGGTTTATATAGTAACTGATGGGAAGATTCTGATGGTCAGATCATCCAGCGCAAGGTTGGCCGCCTGGCCATTGTTGAAGCCGGTGACAAGTAGTGGCCGCGTGGCCAAGATCAACGCGGAGCAAGTTGGCCGCGTGGCCAAGGATGCCGGCTGACTTGATTCTTAAGCTAGGGTTTCTGCATGGTTTTAAGGAAACCATTTACTACCTAATTTGATAGATTTTGCCATAAATGAGATATTTTGGGAATCCGGGACAAGTCTTTTACAAGGTTTCTAATTCCTATAAAGTCCTTGTATTTTTGGGAAATTCCTAATAAACTCATTTTCAGGTCGGGTACTAACAGTAGCCCCTCGGCGACGCTTCTTGCAAGGCAATGTGGGGTCGACGATAAAAGAAGATCCGTCTGAAACATGAGTTTCAAAACAGATGAAAGGTAAGGGAACGGCTGAACCTTGGCAGGCGACTACGTATCCGCGGGGGAATCAAGCCAAACGTAGTTCAAATCTGATGGGAAATTGGGAATGACTGTCCTCTGATGGGGAGCAACGTCTTCTGCTGGGAAAATGCACCTGCTGGGGATGAGAGATGACCGCGTCGGTCGGGTGGCTGACCTTTCAGGTTTCCTACGTATCCTTGAGGAATCAAGCCGGTCGTAGTTCAGAGCTATTGAGGAAAGACAGCCATCGAACTTCTACTGCAGATAATAAACCTACGGCACTATCTTGCATGAAGAACGAACATTCGTAAGCAATGAAGTTTTTGGGAAAATTAAGACTACGTTGTCTAAATAATCCCAAGATGGAATGATAACGCAATCAGGATCGCCAGGGTTCCTGCCGATTGCGCTAAAGTAATAGAGGCGCCGAAGTCTCTACGATCATGCAAATCCTAATAATAGATATTGGATCTCTCGCAAACAGAAACGCTGAGGCTTCAACCAATCGCGATCGATCTAGGATACGTATGTCATAGAGGCGCCGAAGTCTTTACAACCATACGAATCCTAATAATAGTTGCTGGATCTCTCGCAAACAGAAACGCCGAGTCTTCTGCCAATCACGATCGATCTAGGATGCATATGACATAGAGGCACCGAAGTCTCTGTAATCATACGAATCCTAAGCAAATATTCGGTGAAGAATGGAAATTTTAAGGGGCTTTCCGCACCCAAAGGTAACGAATATCAGTCAAAATTGTGCAAGGGCATTTAAGATGAATTAAGGGAAAAGATCAGGGACAAAAGTGGAATTTTATCTGAAGGGACAAGGTTGGCCGCGTGGCCAACACACTAACTTGCAATAGTGGTTGCGTGGCCAAGACCGCTGAGTGGTCAGATCTCTTGCACACGGATCGCTGATCTGACGGCTGGGGTTGCAAGGGCAAAAGTGGCCGCTTGGCCAAAGATGCCGACGGGCTGACTCCTTGGTCACATCACCAGACACCTCCCCTCTTCTTCTTCTTTTCTTCTTTCTATTTCTTCCCTCCTCCATTGTTAACGAGTTAGAGAGAGGAATTGGGTTTTTAGAGAGAGAAAGCTTGGATTTTAATAATCTTGAAGACTTCGTTTCACATACTTCTCGAAGCTATGGCAGATTGGATCATGAGGCATTATTTAGGGATTTCCCGGGCCAAGGTGGGTATATGATTCCATATCAAGAGCCACAAGGAGAGGGGCACGGTTATGCTCAGGGCGCAGGAAATGTCGGGGTTGATCCAGGAGCGGGCTTTGAAGCGGCGCCCTTGATTCCACAGGGCGTTTTGAGACCACGAGCCGCGACTCGGAATTACCGCGATAATCTGTTGCGGTCTACGTTCGACCCAAGATTACGATTTTTACATCGACTCTGAGCGTCTTTGGTCGATGGGGCTTCCGGAGACGCGAGAGGTAAATCTCGAATTTTCACTCCTCTCCTTCTCGCACATTTGTATGTTTTATGCACATAATATGAAATGCTAGAATAATGGAATGCTAGAATTTAAATTGCTAGAATTGTAAATTGCTCGAATGGTAACATACCTGTGCTGTGTTTACCTGCAGAGGATCAAGGCTCGTGGGTCCACAGTGACTGTGGGAAAACTGTGGGCGTCCCTGCCGGAGGGACCGGGCGGTTTGCGTGCTCGGATCGAGGCTATGCGGCTTTGGCCCATTCTTTGACAGTGTCCGCATGGTCGGGGCTACCCTGAAGGTGGCAGCGGTGATAGAGGTGTGCCGGGAGTTCTGGTGGGATACCACCCATACCTTCCACTTCAGTTGGGGAGAGATTACCATCACGCTGACGGATTTCGCGGCCATCACAGGGTTGAGGTTTACTGGTACCCCTTTGCCTTTTGATGAGAGCTTGGCGGAGCGGCGGGACTATAGACAGGCTCTGCTGGGAGTCGACACCGACCTGGGAGGAGGTGTCAAGGGTTATGGAGTGGAGGCCGGGAAGGTAAATCGCTTGGTGGAGGTAGCTATTGAGGCCTTTAGTAGGGGGAATATGATTTGGATTGCTTGGTCCGGCTGTTCTTATGGTACAGCTTTTCAGAGATTTTGTTTCCCAGTGGGGCTACTGTCTGCCGGTACTCACTGCTAGGGGCTTTTGTGGACTTGGACTTAGTCGGTGGGATTTCTTGGGGTGGAGCTGGTTTGCCTGAGATTTACCGGGCTTTGGACCATTGCTCGAGGGCTAGCTCGTCGGCCTTTGACGGGTTTCAGTTCGCCTTTGAGGTATGCTCTTGACTACCCTTCTTTTTCACATTGTTGAGATTTCTGCTCTATCCTTTGGTCTGAAATGTCTTTTTCCATTGTATGCACAGGCTTGGGTGTACGAGATCTTCGGTGTCACCCCTTTTCAGTTGGTGATGAGTGCCAACAAGGTTGTTCCCATCATGTCATACTGGTGTAAAGGCAACAGGGCTCCTCCCTGCAGAAACCGGGATAGGAAGACGGTGGATGCTGCTGATCTGAGGAGGGTGTTCGCGATGTCTGAGCCCATCGGGGTCAGATTTTACCCATGGAGCCCGGCCAATAAGGCTTCGGTGGGTCCTTACGTAGTGGAGTTGACCGCCTCTAGGGTTCTGCTTGTGGGTCTCACCGGGGAGGCCATGTATCTCGGAGAGAGGGTGGTTCGTCAGCACAGGGCTGGTGCGTTACCGTGGGCTCCTTATGACCCTCCTCGGGATATGCTCCATCCCGCGAGGTTGGCGACTTTTTTGGCTCCACTCCGGCAGAGCATTACAGAGGGAGTGACGACTATGCTGGCTATGTGCGGACACGGCTGATCAGCCCTCAGGTTCGGGCTAGGATGTTATCGGGAGATGGATCGAGCTCGGCCCGTTATGTAGGTAGGAGTAGACCTTTGGTTTACATGCCCCTTCGCTCGAGTGGCGTGAGAGTGATGAGGGGCGGTCGGGAGGTAGAGCTTAGCTTAGAGCCGACTGATGCAGATCTTGTTGAGGAGACATTCATTCCTCCGCCCGACACTGGGGTACGGCTTTGTGCTTTATATTAGTCATGTTTGCACACACCTATTTCTTTCTGCATTGTAATCATTTGCCTTGTCTTCCCTTTCAGGTGACTCGGGAGGCATATATCCGTTCAGCTCGGCGGGAGAACGTGTTGATGCGCTTACTGAGGGAAGCGTACCATTCATGTACTTGTCAGAGGGACGACGTTGCGTCACCCCAGCATCGGGAACGGTCTCCGAATGGTGCGGGCTCTTCTCACATTGGTGGTCGAGCGGTCCGGGGACGGAGTTCGGGTGCCGGTAGCTCTCGGGCTTTAGCGCGGCGTGGAGACACCACGGAGGAAGATTCTGATTAGGCGGGGTCCATCTTTATTTCCTACACTGTTAGCTAGTAGAGAGCAGAGGGATATGTATGTATAGAACCAATGTATAAAATGCATGTATGTATATTATGTTCTAAAAATGCAATTTTATTGTGGGAGCCTACTTGTGAAAACTAGTTATTTTACAAATGTTCCTAATTTTATACAATGCATGAGCCATGGAGGGGGGCAGGTACGTAGTTGCATGGATCCGTCACGGAGTGGGAGGAAACAAACTGGATTTCTGCATGGAGCGATGTTGGCCGCATGGCCATGGCGAGGCCCAGAGCAATGTAGGGCCCTGGCCATGGCAAGATCCGGAGCAATGTTGGCCGCGTGGCCTAGGACGAAGTTGGCCGCCTGGCCAAGGACAATATCGGCCGCGGGGCCAAGGGCATATGTGGCCGCGTGGCCAGATCCTGCGCCGCCTCCGGTTTTCCTTTTCCTGGCAAGAATCGGGAGTTGTGTAGTATTTAATGGGAGTTTGTGTCCTATTCAACTTCGTACCAGCAGCTCTTTTGATCAATTTTGAGTTCCAATCGTCAACTTGCTCTTCTTTTGTCATGGATCACAATGCAAGGCTTTCTAGACTTGAAAAAGGAGCTTCATAACATCTTTGGAGAAGTGGGTTGCCAAGATATCCGGTCCTTGTCGTAGGAAGTTTGAGAAGCGCTATGGGATCAAGTGTCTTTGGTCATTCTTGCACATGAACTCCAACACTAACCTCTTGCAAGCTTGCGGGAAGTTTTGGAACGACACTCTTCATGTTTTCAACTTTTCTTTTAATGAGATGGTACCCACTTATGAAGACATCAAGGCGCTTTTCGGTTGTGAAGGGAAGGGTACACTTGCATTTCCCTTTGATTTTATTTCTTTGCATGACAAATTGATAGCCTTTGGTGTGCCCGCAGATGACCTTGGTAAGTATGCTAGAGGTGGCTACGTCGACCTTTCTTGGATGCCAAGGCACTTTATGCATGCGGATGTGACCTCGGACCGTTCTTTGGACCATCTTGCCTTGTGTTTATTTGCTTCTATTCTTTTCCCTTCCGAAGTCGGATGTGCTAGTGAGGGATGTTTGACCATGGTGAGTGCTGCTCGTTCGGGACATGACATTGTACCGGCCATCCTTGGGGAGCTCATTTGTGGGATTCCTCATCTTGCGGTTTATGGCGAGATGCCATGCGGCAGTGATAGACTTTTGACCATGTGGTTGCAAGAAAGGCTCCGAGTGAACAAGCCAGCGGTTTCTTCGGCGGTGACCCTATGGATGCACCGTATTAGAGGTATGGAGGAGAGGTTCGAGGGCATGACTCTCAAGGGTTGGGAGAGGTACTTGGCGGAGATGGTGACCGATGACATCAAGTGGGTGGTGCCCCATTGGCACATTAATTCTGTAAGGGAGAAATAAGTCGGACTGCACATGATTAAACTTCCGTCATTTTCTGGGACCACTTTCTACTACCCTGCTAGAGTACTCCGTCAATACGGTCTAGTGCAAACCATCCCCGAGGGTTAGGACGAGGAGAGGACCCGTTTTACTTTCGGCATACTTCATTTGGATGATAGCGCTTCGGTTCTCCTTTCTCAAATGTGGGGCGAGGCCGGTTTTGGCCATAGGACTCTCATCACACGCTCCAACAACACCTACCTATCACGAGAGTATTTGGATTGGTTTGTGGAGAGACTTGGGCAAACGGAGCAGACTCTAGAGACCCTAAGGGGCACTATTTTGACATCCTGTGCTCCTAGTTGTTCGTTGAGGATGAAGGAGGCGATGGCTTATGAGAGGAAGAGGAGTCAGAGCATGGTTAATGGAGATGGAGCGGGGACTTCAAGGAAGAGAAAGGATGGGGAGACTCCTAGTGTCAAAGCTAAAGGGGTTAGTGAATTTGAGAGGAGGTTTTGCGAGAACCCTAACAAGAAAAAGATTCGCCGTGGTCAAAGTAAGAATAAAGGGACCGAAGGCACGAGTGGCACTAAGGAGTAATTCCGAGGATCCTTCCATAGTCGTTGCATACACATTGTTTTTTAATTTAGTTACTTTGTTTTAGTTTCGATTTCAGAATAGGTTATTTATTCAAAAAGTATGTCAAGCTTAGACTCATCGAATAAGTGTTAACATGCAATGACTATGGAAATAAAAGTTTTTGCTTTCAGAAAATACAACTTCTATCTTTATTGCTTGACAAGATTTGGATGTTTATTTGTTTTTTTAGACCGCACATTTTGAAAGGCTGCCTACGTTCCCCTTTTACAAATAGGACTAAGGGGCTCAGGTCACCGTAGTTCACTCCAGTCAGACTAGAATGATTTTAAAGAAAGGGAAGATAGAAGTGGGAGTGCTCTAACTTTTGCCTAGACCGCCCTTGCGGGTTTTCGATCTAGCGAGCTTTGTACGCACCCTTATTTTGCATAGACCGCCCTTTGCGGGTTTTCAGTTTATCGGGCTTCTTTTTGCGTAGTAAACATTTTTTTTTTTTTTTTTAAGAGGGGAGTCTAGTCATAGTAGCGTCTGAGCTTGCTGAGGTTGACTGGTTCCTTGAACGGGTTGCCATCCAAATCTGCCATTCTGACCGCTCCTCCGGAGAAGATCTTCTGTACTACAAATGGACCTACCCAAGTGGGGGCCCATTTCCCGAGGGGGTTGAATTTGTTGGGTAAGCGTGCTTTGAGCACCAAGTCTCCTTCCTTTATGTCAACAGGCTTGACCTTTTTATTGAAGGCTTTTTTCGTTCTCCTTTGATAGGCCCGGATGTGTTCCATGGCCTTCAATCTGCGTTCGTCGAGTGTTGCCAACTGATCATAGCGACTACGAAGCCATTCTACCTCGTTCACTTGGTTCTCGAGCAAGATCCTCAAAGATGGCACCTCCAACTCAATAGGGAGCACTGCCTCCATGCCGTATGTCAAAGCGTAAGGGGTCTCTCCAGTAGCGGTGCGGAATGACGTTCTGTATCCCCAAAGTGCTAATGGTAACTTCTCGGGCCAATCCCTCCCTTGCGAAGCCATCTTGCGAATTATCTGTGGATAGTATGGGGAAGATTTCTTTCGTTCGATCTTGAATTCTACAAGCAAGCGAGCACACTCGGCTTCGAAATGACTGCCATTATCTGATATAATGAGGTTAGGAACCCCATACCGACACATAATGTTCTCTTTGATAAACTGTGCTACCTTCTTGGAATTCAGCACCTTATAAGACTGAGCTTCGACCCACTTTGTGAAGTAGTCGACCGCGACGAGGACGAATTCATGACCATTACTACCGGCCGGCGAGATCTTCCCAATAATGTCTATACCCCACGTGGCGAATGGCCAAGGCGTGGTGGAACTATACAATTTGTGTGGGGGGGTGTGGTTGAGGTTGGAACATACTTGGCACTTGTGACACCGTCGAACCCATTGAATACAGTCTGTCTCCATGGTAATCCAATAATAGCCCAGCCGAGTGATCTTCTGTCTAAGCATCCTTGCATTCATGTGGGGTCCGCACAACCAGTTGTGTACTTCTTCCATTATTGCTTCAGCTTTCTTGTTGTCGACACATAAGAGTAACAGACCATCGTAATGCCTCTTGTACAAAGTATCGTTTAACAGCACAAACTGCCCCGCCAACCTTTTGAGTGCTTGCAGACTCTTGGCCTTCACATCTCCGTCAAAGGACATCTCTCCGTGCTTAAGGAATTTGTAGATTTGGGCGTACCATTGATCTCCGTTTACCTCGGCATTGATCTGGATTTCACAGCAATAGGCGGGGTTCTCCCTTCGTCCAACCCTGAATGGTTTCACGGACCTTCCCTCTGGAATTTCAACTAAGGAGGCCAATGTAGCTAGAGCATCCGCGAACCTATTTCTGTCTCGCGGCAAGAAATGGAAGGTAACTTCTTTGAACTGTGCTATCAACTCATCCATGTAACCTTGGTACCGATGCAGGCAAGGATCAATAGTTTTCCATTTCTTCGCCGTTTGGTTAATAATCAAAGCAGAGTCTCCATACACTTCTAACTCTTTCAAGTTGCGTTCTAGGGCGGCCTCCAATCCGGCTATACACGCCTCATACTCGGCGGCGTTTTTGGTTGCCGAAAAGTTCAGCTTGATGGCTCTGGGAGTGTGCTCATCTTTGGATCAATAAGTAGGAGTCCGACTCCATTCCCTCGTTTGTTTGCAGCTCCGTCAAAGAATAATTGCCACCTTTCTGCGACCTCAATTGCGAAAATGTCGTCGTCCGGGAACTCGGGGTCGGGTCCTCTTGTCTCGGTGCTTGGAGAGTCTGCGAGCTGATCGGCCATTGCCCTCCCCTTGATTACTTTCCTCGGTACATAAGTAATGTCGAACTCTCCCAAGAACACTGACCATTTAGCGAGTCTCATAGACAGGGAGGGTTTATCAAACAGGTACTTGATAGGATCCATTTTCGAGACTAGTAAGATCGGATGGGATACCATGTAGTGCTTAAGCTTTGTCACTACCCATACTAGGCCTACGCAGGTCTTCTCGAGCACGGAGTAATTGAGCTCGCTACCTTGTAACTTTCGGCTGACAAAGTACACTGCATTCTCAATCCGGGAATCTTTGGCTTCTTGCGCTAACATGGCTCCGACGGCGGTGTCTGTTACAGTTAAGTATAGTAGCAACGGCTTCTCCTTATGCGGAGGGCGCAGGATTGGGGTATTCACCAAATATTGTTTGATCCTTTCGAAGGCTATCTGGCAGTCATGATCCCACTCCACACTGGCTGTTTTCTTCATTAACTTGAAAATTGGTTCGCAGATGGTGGTCAGCTGATTGATAAACCGACTGATGTATTGCAGGCGTCCCATGAATCCTTTTATCTCCGTCTCGGTACGGGGTGGCTTCATCTCCAGGATGGCTTGAATCTTCCTTGGGTCGGCTTCGATCCCATTCTCGGTGACCATGTAACCTAATACTTTCCCTCTACGAACTCCAAAGGTGCATTTCGCCGGGTTCAAACGCATGGCGTGCTCTCTCAACCTGATGAAAAATTTTCTGAGATCTATCAAGTGTTGGCCCCTAGACCCTTTGGAATGTATAATCATGTCATCCACGTACACCTCAATCTCCTTGTGGATCATATCGTGGAATAAAGTCGTAACTGCCCGTTGGTAGGTAGCCCCGGTGTTCCTCAGCCCAAATGGCATGACAGTATAGCAAAAAGTCCCCCATGGGGTGGTGAAAGCTGTTTTTTCTTGGTCATCCTCGGCCATCTTGATTTGGTTATAGCCGGCAAACCCATCCACAAACGACTTGACCTCATAGTGGGCGGTCGCATCCACCAACATGTCGATATTTGGCAAGGGGAAGTCATCCTTTGGTGTAGCTTTGTTGAGATCCCGAAAATCCACACATACTCTGACTTTACCGTTGGATTTCTTGACAGTCACCAGATTTGATAACCAAGTTGGATATTCGATTACCCTGATGAAACCTACACGGAGTAGCTTCTCAATCTCTTCCTTCACTTGCAAAGACCATTCCGGCTTAATGCGGCGCAGCTTCTGCTTGACTGGCTTAGCGTCTGGTGCTGTCGGGATTCTGTGCTCTACGATCGAGTTGTCGAGCCCCGGCATGTCTTTATAAGACCATGCGAACACATCCACATATTCTTTGAGTAGCTCAATCAGTGCTTCCCTTTCGGCTCCGCTGAAGAAACTCCCAATCTGCGTTTCCTTAGGCTCGGCTTCGGTTCCCAAATTCACGCATGTTAACACCTCATCGGCAGCTTGGGCTCGAGATTCTTTTTGATTAATAACCTGTTCTGAGATCTCTTTAATGTATTCATTATTTAATGTGTATGTGTCTGCCTCTTCTAATGAATCGTTATTAACTAAGTGTATATCATTAGTTTGATTATTAGCCAATTTATCAGTTAAAAGAGTGACTATGGAGGGATACTCGGAAAGGTCGAGGGTTTCATTCATGGAAAAAGGGAAAATAGCGTTTGCAACAAGATCATAGTCTTCAGACGTAAGGTCGTCAGACTTAGAGGAAGACTCAAATTCAAAATGTAAAACACTAGACTCTGGGGATGGGGATTTTGGGTGAGTGACAGGAGATGCTGCAGGAGTGGCGACAGGAGAAGGAGTAAGCCCCAGTGTTCCCATCATAAATTCCGGAGTAGCTATAGGTCCCCCAATGATGCACCAATTCTTGAGCTTGTCCCCCATGGGTACCACCAATGTCCTTGGGTCCACCTTATCCTCAGAATCATCTCCAATGACGGCAACCATGTCTTCGTGCAGCCCCAGATTACCCAGATGTTGAAGAAGATATTGGCCGTCCCACGTCTCAGTCGAACTCGGGGTTTCTGCGGCTTCTATTGCTGGCTTGTCAAGGGTTGCGGCTTCAAGTTGATCTGCCAGGTCATCTGCGACTTTGGTGGAGTACTCATGCCTGATGGTTCTAACTCTGCCCGTGGCTTTGTCATATTCCATGTAAGTCAGCTTCATGTTGGACCGATCGAATTCCACATCTCTGAAAATCTCGAATCCTTTCTGTAATTTCCCGGTGTGGTCAATCCATGGCTCGACGAACTCAAAACACAAAACTCCTCGCCTTCCCTGACAAAGTAGCTGTTCAGGGACAGGCGGTATGACCGCATTTCAGGCTTTTTGCAGGGAAGCTTCATCTTTTTAAGCAATTCTATCCTTTGTTGCTCCATCTTGTCTTCAGGAGTAAGGGTGTATCCTAGACCGAACAACCCTCAATGATTAACCTCTTCAACCAATTCTGTGGGGCCTTGCAAGTTCTTACCTAGCCCCAGCCCCGGTATAAAACCCATGTTGCGCAGTATCTTGACAACAGGTGCCACTTTGTCCGTTGTTTTGGTGAGGTCGATGGTACAGATCTGTGCTTGAGCGACTATTTCGAAGCCATTGAAGAGTCGGCTCTCTTCTCCATGCTGAATCTGTAAGACAAGAACGCCCTTGGTGTCTGTCCCTTGGGCAGTTACGAGATCACTGTAGATGATGGTCACTTCATTACCAGATTGAAATTTCACACACTGGTGTAGGGAAGATGGGACAGCGCCCGACTGATGTAACCATGGCCGGCCAAGGAGGAGTGAGAAGGTTGCGGGGATATCGATGACGTGGAAATCGGTTGGCAGGATCTTTGTTCCGATGGTAATGGGCAAGGTGACTTCGCCTATCACGGCGCGGCATGTAGAGTCATAAGCTTTGATGGTTTGCTTGGATGGGCGTAAATCAACACCATGAACGCCAACCACATCCATCATCCTTGAAGGAAGGATATTAATAGCGGAACCATTGTCAATGAATACACGGGGAATCTTCTTGCCATTTACTTCGACAGTGATGTATAAAGGCTCATTATGATCAACTCCGAACACTGGCTTGTCTAGCTCCGAGAAAGTGATGATGTTTCCATAGTGGATATTACCGATCATGTGGGTGACGTCCTCCGGGGTAATAGTGAATGGTACCATGGTGGCGGCGAGGTTTTGCTCGAGCATGAGGCGATGGGCTAGGGAGGAGGTGAGTAGGGACCATAGTGAAATATGGGCTTGGGTTTGTTTGAGTTGAGTGAGGATAGGGTCTTCTTTGTCTAGGTCGGCTTGCTCGGGTTCCTTCCCAAAGACTTTCTTTGCACCCTTCGGGTCGGATTGGTACACTTAACCGGATCTTGTAAGGAGACAAACTTCTGCACGTAGCTCCTCCAAAGACAATGGCGAGTCATGACAAGGGAGTGAAACTTCGGTCTTTTCGGCCCAAGAAAGAGGTTGAGAGGGCTTGGGACTCTCTTCCTCTAGAGATTCGACTTCACTCACTAGTTCTTCTAAAGACAACAAGTAGCAAGAAGATTCTTTATTATTAGTCATTGAAATACAACCCATTTCATCACAGTCCGCCACAACAGGCTCGGCCGCATCAGTGATCTCACTAAGTTCTACCATGAGTACATTGCTAGCTACATAATCTCTAGGTTCTTCGACAACTCCCTTGTGGATGAGCTCTTGCACGGCCTTCTTGAGTTCAAAGCATTCTTCGGTAGTATGACCGGTGCACTTGTGGTAGTGGCAAAACTTCGACAAATCGCAACCAAGGCGGGGAAGGTGTCCTTCTAATGGCTCGAGCATTTCTAACGTCACCAATGCCATGAAGATATCCACCATCGTGAGCCCTATCTTGTCAAAGGCATCCATGAGCTCTAGGATACTAATATCGCATGTTTGCACCATATTCACCCTACCCCCATTGTTAAGAAGAGGGTTATTCACCACATTAGGACCCTTTGGCTTTTCAATCTTCTTGTCATTGATCAACCCTTGTACTACGCGCTTCAATTGAATACAACCATCCGTTGTGTGCCCGATGTGCTTGTGATACTTGCAGAACTTGGAGGCATCCAAATCGGTTCTTGGGTAGGCGGGTTGGTAATTCTCTAAAGGCTTGATAAGACCTCTCTTGACTAATACGTCAAAGACTTTCCCCATGGGCATACCAAAATCGTCAAAATGCTCCCTCTGTTGTGGAGCCCCATTCCTTGTTACGGCTTGGACATCTAGCGGGACCTCTTTCTGGACCATATTCACTTGGCCGACGGCCTCCTTTCCACCCCTAGGAGGCGCAGGCGTAGTAGGAGCCTTGTAGCGGAAGGAGTTGTTGTTGTTGGTCTTTGGACCTTCCTTTGGCGGCACAATCCCAGTGAACCCTGCTTCGTACCTTACTCCGGCATCAACCATTTCCCGCAAATCAGGGAAGTAACCGTTACCTATAGCTGCTTTCATCTCCGGTAGCAAGCACTTGTAGAAAATCTGTTTCTGTTCCTTTGCTTTTGGTGGGTATTGGACCTCGCACAACCGATGATTCCATCTCTTGTAAAAATCATAAATAGCCTCGCCGGGCTTTTGCATAGTGTTCTCAAGATCTGTTCGATTCACGTGCCAATCCAAGTTAGCTTGATACTTCTCACAGAAAATGGCACTGATTTGATCCCACGTTTGCCTCTCGCTTGGTTCTAGCCCCAAGAACCAACGCAGAGCTATACCATCCAAAGTGCTATGAAATACGCGAGCCATTTGTTCGTTGGTGCAGTCACGAGCCCTCATGGCCAACACATAACTATCCAAATGAGTCTTAGGACACGAGTCACCATGAAACATTGCCACCTTAGGCATCTTGAAATCCTTGGGGAGAGCCCCTACTTGGCTAGGGTTGATTGTCTTGGTAGTCGGTGCACTTTGCTTATCCACGGTCTCGATCAACTTTCGCATTTGCTCTTGCATGGCCATAACCACAGGGTGATTGGAGATGTCGGGGATAGTTTCTGAAAGAATGACGGGAAGAGTAGTGGAAGCAGTAGCAGCGGCCATCCCAATACTCAGAGGCAACGAGGGTGCGGGTAGTTTGCTAGCGGAGAGGTAGCCACCAAGCAGTTCAGGGGAAGGTTCATGGACAGCCTTGTTCTTGCTCATGGTAGTGAAACCTTGTTGGGTGTAGAAGGAAGGAGGTGGAACATTGCGGTAGCTTGGGAATGGGAAGGCAGTAGCATTGGTGTTGGGGGGACAGTTGGTATTGACCTCTTCATCCTCGACATAAATGAAATTCTCCCCATCGGGCACCAGTTTAGTCCCCTTTTGTTGAATGTGACCCTTCAACTGTTGGTTCTGGTCTTCCAACATCTTGTTGCTTTCCTCGAGATTCCTGATCTTGGCTTCGAGACCGGCGAGGAAGTTCTGGAGGCTTGGGGGAATACCATTGAGAGTAGCCTCAGTGTTGAGCTCGGAGGCACTGGCAGGAGGAGCAGAGGCTGAAGCTGAAGCGGGAGTTGACATTGCTGATGACGAGACTGAGAACGTGGATGGAGTAGAAGCTTCACGTTGTAGTCGACCACCAGAACGGATCCATACTTGCTTTGCTGAAAGGTTGAAGGGCAATGAAGCTTTAGGAGAGGGGGAAGGCTCATGCAAAGTATATTTTAATTTACAAAAACATACTTTATTTACATCATAATTGGTTGGAAGGGGTACCCCTTTTTCGCAACTAGTTAGAAGACTACGGTCAGTGGAGGCCATCATTACGTCTATAGACCCCTCGTTTTTCACCTGCATTGCACACCCCCAAACGGACAATTTGGGCGAGGGTCCTATAGGGCAAGCGGCTTCCACCAACCATCGGATCCTATGACTAACCCTTCCTTAAAGGCATTTAACGTGACGTCTATGTTACATCCTACGCAAGTTAATGATGAGCGGAGATCTTGACAATAAACACTCATCTCACCATGGCACGTCCCTTGTAGGGAAATCACTTTTTTGTGCACTTTCTGTCAAAGATCTCGATTCATCATTGACTTGGGGATGACTCGACATAGACAGTACGTTAATTGACTATTAAGAAAAAGCTAGCCAAACCAACCGGTCAAAACCTAGGTGTGATACCTATACTAGTGTGGGTTGACACGGGTTAGGTAAAAGGTTCCCACCGTATATGGTGAGTGGAATAGACGAGTGACTCGAAAAGAGTACGGAAGTAGCACATAAATTCCTGCACATCGAATACTCCGGGTAATGGGGACCTGTGCAGTGCTGACACGGACTGTGGTAGTGTGTGGCAAGAAACTAATTCTTTTTAAGGAGAAAAGAGAGAATCTTTTGATGTTAGGATGATGCAATGCAATGCATGAGAGAGGGAGAGAGAGCCATGTACAAGGGAGCATAGCAGAGTTTTGTTTGACCCTAATACTAAAGCGAAGATAACAGGGGTACAAGGATACAAGGTATATACAAAGTACAAGTATCAACAAAGTACAAGTATTAACATTGCGGGGTGCGCGGGTGCATGTGTGAACATGGCAAGTATGTGAGGTGCATGTATAAACATGGCAAGTGTGTGCATGTGTAAACATGGCAGGTGTGTGCATGTGCAAACATGGCAGGTGTGTGCATGTGTAAACATGGCAGGTGTGTGCATGTGTAAACATGGCAGGTGGTGCATGTGAGAATCATGGCAAATTGTAAGGTGCATGTGAGAACATGGCAAACATCATGATGTGAACGAAAGTTAGACCCACTAAGTTTGAAAAAGTTTCAAAGCAGTCCCTAGCAGAGTCGCCACAGTGAATACCCCTTTCCGATGAAGCGACGCATGGGAAGTATCTTGTGATTATTTTTATTTACAAAGGGAATATTCTTAATGACATTAAAGTTATGAGAGTCGCCACGCCGTTTTAATTAAAGCCAAAACATTGAAAAAAGCATGTTTAATGGGTTCGGGGGTCAAATTACAACAAGAGAAGAATATTGGACGTTATCACTCCTATTGCCCGAATTGATCGGTCTTTCTATCATGACGAATGTGTTAGTAGTGTGTTAGTGATTTAGACCGGATCCGAAGATTGCCTACGTTCCTCTCAATGTGAGAAGCTCAGGTCAGCGTAGTTCGCAGAGAATTAGAATAGGCAGAAGAATCGGGATCATGCATAATGAAGGGGGAATTACCTAAAGATTAGGGTTTAGAAGTAGTTCCTAGATCATCCTCGGGTTGATGAACCCTCGATCATCATCGGCTATGAAATAACATGTAATTATGAAGATCACAACCCTAAATATAGCATAAATAAGGTTTTAATCTATGAACACGAAGAACATGCGAAAAACATATATGAACATATGAATAAACATACAAAGCATACGAAGAAACTATGAATAAACATGTACGAACATGAATATAAAAGATCTACATTAAGAATAATGCAAGAACATGAAGAAAAAGTTAGAAAACTTACCTATGTTGGCAAGAAATAAACCTTGGATCTTCTTGAGTGTTTGAATGTTAATTAGAGAGCAAAATATTGTTTAAGAACTCCAAAATTCGTACTTAGAGCTCTCAAAATCGGACCCCTAAACCAATAGCATGGGATTGGTTTATATAGTAAACTGAGGGGAAGATCTGATGGTCAGGATCATCCAGCGCAAGGTTGGCCGCCTGGCCATGGTTGAAGCCGGTGACAATAGTGGCCGCGTGGCCAAGATCAACGCGGAGCAAGGTTGGCCGCGTGGCCAAGGATGCCGGCTGACTTGATTCTTAAGCTAGGGTTTCTGCATGGTTTTAAGGAAACCATTTACTACCTAATTTGATAGATTTTGTCATAAATGAGATATTTTGGGAATCCGGGACAAGTCTTTACAAGGTTTCTAATTCCTATAAAGTCCTTGTATTTTTGGGAAAGTCCTAATAAACTCATTTTCAGGTCGGGTACTAACAGTACCCCTTTTTCGCAACTAGTTAGAAGACTACGATTAGTGGAGGCCATCACTATGTCTATAGACCCCTCGTTTTTCACCTGCATTGCACACCCCCAAACAGACAATTTGGGCGAGGGTCCTATAGGGCAAGCGGCTTCCACCAACCATCAGATCCTACGACTAACCCTTCCTTAAAGGCATTTATCGTGGTGTCTAGGTTACATCCTACACAAGTTAATGATGAGCGGAGATCTTGACAATAAACACTCATCTTACCATGGCACGTCCCTTATAGGGAAATCAATTTTTTGTGCACTTTCTCTCAAAAGATATCTATTCATCATTGACTTGGGGATGACTCGACATAGACAACACGTTAATTGACTATTAAGGAAAAGCTAGCCAAACCAACCGGTCGAAACCTAGGTGTGTTACCTACACTAGTGTGGGTTGACACGGGTTAGGTAAAAGGTTCCCACCGTATACGGTGAGTGGAATAGACGAGTGACTCGAAAAGAGTGCGACAGTAGCGTACAAATTCCTGCACATCGAATACTTTGGGTAATGGGGACCTGTGCAGTGCTGACACGGACTAGTGGTAGTGTGAGGCAAGAAACTAATTCTTTTTAGGGAGAAAAGAGAGAAGTTTTTAATGTTAGGATGATGGAAATGCAATGCATGAGAGAGAGAGAGAGAGAGAGTAATGTACAAGGGAGCATAGCAGAGTTTTGTTTGACCCTAATACTAAAGCGAAGATAACAAGGGTACATGGTACAAGGTACAAGGTACAGGTATTAACATGGCGGAGTGCGCGGGTGCATGTGTAAACATGGCTTAACTGTAGGGGGCACGTGAAAACATGGCAAGTGTGCATGTGTAAACATGGTAGGTGTGTGCATGTGTAAATATGGCAGGTGTGTGCATGTGTAAACATGGCAAGTGTGTGCATGTATAAACATGGCAGGTGTGTGCATGTGTAAACATGGCAGGTGTGAGCATGTGTAAACATGGCAGGTGTGTTGCATGTGTAAACATGGCAGATGTGTGCATGTGTAAGCATGGCAGGTGTATATGTGTAAACATGGCAGGTGTGTGCATGTGTAAACATGGCAGGTGTGTGCATGTGTAAACATGGCAAGTGTGTGCATGTGTAAACATGGCAAGCATCATGATGTAACGAAAGTTAGACCCACTAAGTTTGAAAAAGTTTCAAAGCAGTCCCCAGCAGAGTCGCCACTGTGAATACCCCTTTTCGATGAAGCGACACATGGGAAGTATCTTGTGATTATGTTTATTTATTAAAGGGAATATTCATAACGACATTAAATTTATGAGAGTCGCCACGCTGTTTTAATTAAAGCCAAAACATTGAAAAAAGCATTTTAGTGGGTTCGGGGGTCAAATTACAACAAGAGAAGAATATTGAACGTTATCACTCCTATTGCTCGAATTGATCGGTATTTCTATCATGATGCGGTGTTAGTAGTGTGTTAGTGATTTAGACCGGATCCGAAGATTGCCTACGTTCCTCTCAATGTGAGAAGCTCAGGTCAGCGTAGTTCGCATAGAATTTAGAATAGGCAGGAGAATCGGGATCATGCATAATGAGGGGGGAATTACCTAAATATTAGGGTTTAGAAGTAGTTCCTAGATCATCCTTGGGTTGATGAACCCTCGATCATCATCGGCTATGAAATAACATGTAATTATGAAGATCGCAACCCTAAATATAGCATAAATAAGGTTTTAATCTATGAACACGAAGAACATGGGAAGAACATATTATGAACATATGAATAACATGCAAAGCATATGAAGAAACTATGAATAAACATGTAAGAACATGAATGTAAAAGATCTACATTAAAAATGATGCAAGAACATGAAGAAAAAGTTAGAAAACTTACCTATGTTGGCAAGAAATAAACCTTGATCTCCTTGAGTGTTTGAATGCTTAATTAGGGAGAAAATTGTGTTTAAGAACTCTAAAATTCGGACTCAAAGCTCTCAAAATCGGGATCCTTAAACCAATAGGCTGAGATTGGTTTATATAGTAAACTGAGGGGAAGATCTGACGGTCAGGATCATCCGGAGCAAGGTTGGCCGCCTGGCCATGATCGAAGACGGCGACAAGAGTGGCCACGTGGCCAAGGTCGGAGGCGCAGCAAGGTTGGCCGCGTGGCCAATGTTGCGGGCTAACGTGATTCCTAAGCTAGGGTTTCTGCATGGTTTAAGGAAACCATATTTTGACCATATTTAGGGTGTTCTAGAATAATGAGACATATTTTGGGAATCCGGGACAAGTCTTTGCAAGGTTTCTAATTCCTATAAAGTCCTTGTATATTTGGGAAAGCCCTAATAAACTCATTTTCAGATCGGGTACTAACACCAACCCACATTAAAACTTGAAATTAAATATTTAATCAATAGACCTTTTAACCGAAGATAAACAAAGAAGTACCTAATTCGGCTTTTAAATCAGAACAGTGAGAATTCAAACCAACAAATTAAATCCACCTTTTTTTCACATAATAAAATTTCAATATTTGGTCAAAGGTAAGTTGGAATAGAGGGAAACCAAGTCAAGTCAACAGATTAACAAGATCCCATCTTTTTCTCACAAAATAAAAACCCAATTGATCCAAGATTTTAGCAAAAAACAAATTACTCAATTAAAATTACTAGAAAACGTATCCCTACATACACCTTTTTCACGGCCTCTACTATTTTTTTTTTTTGGCTTTATGTCTTTACCTTCCCAAGCTCGATCAGGTTCCAGGCTGCAGACCGACCTGATTTGAGGACTTGTTTGACCAAGTTTGGAACAGGAAGACCGATGAGTAGAAATGGTTCTTGTTGCACATCAAGGAGGTTTCTCGGACAAACGAAGTCGGATCAGACCGGAGAGGTTAGATCTATGATTGGCCGGAGGTGGGGAGGTGAGGGGAGGGGTGTGGTTGCCAGATCTACAAAAGACGGTTTTTTGCTCAAGGGAAGAAAACGATCGGAGTAGGATGGCCGGTGATGGCGATGGGAAAGGTGGTCGGAGGGGGAGAGTTCACCGGAGGTGAGAGAGGTGTCGGAGAGCTTCGCCGGAGGTGGGGGAGGGGGTTGCCGGAGAATAGAATCGTGAGGGATCGCTTAGAGAGAGAAAGTGACCTATGGGTGTGGGTGCGTTGAATGACTGGAGTGGGGAGGGGGGGTGGTTTTATTGGGCTGGGGGTATTTTTGACATTTAAAAACTACAAGGGATTTATTGGTAAAATTGATTTCAAGTTAGGGACCCTAAGGTAGAATATAAAAATGTCTGTTTTTATTGGCAAATTCCACCTTCTAAAAGGGACTTATTGGTAAAAATCCCAATAAAAAATAGTCTGCATTCATTCTATTGCACGATTGTCTCTTGTGATCACTTGGTTAACTAAGTTCTTTGACTCCGAGTTTTGACCCTTGAATGTGAGACCCTTCTTGACTTGATAGAAAAATTATCCTGTTAATTCCTCCGTGCTGTTTATCATGAAGTGAACACTCAATCTTAAGTTTACGGGGAAAACAAGCTGCCTCCAATCTTTGAAGTCACTACTCATTTAGGCAAAATGCCGACGTTGTTTAATACATCACTTGAGAAAGAAAAGTATGGTGGCACTGTATTGTGAGAGTGAAAAGCTCAACCCCGTAACTAGTTCATTGCCCAAAATGAATGTGTTCTAAGGCTACATGATTGAAGGGTATCTCATTGAATTTTTGTGAGTCAAAACCGGGTCATAGATCTTGTTGACCATAACTTGTCACACTTTATTGAGATTAATCTCCAATTGTATGTTTTTAGGCATTTTTTTTCTAGGTTTCTTCTCTCCTTGGTATTTCCATCGGCAAATTGAATTGTTGTTCTTATGTGTTAAAGATTGATGCTTTTCATGTGATTAACGATAATCTAATGGGGTGATGTTCAAGTTTCATTGTGCAATTGGTGGAAATTATGGTACATTGTGGATAAATGGATTCAGTTGAATTTGGCAAGTTCTAATTCTGGGATGGACAATTTATCACAAAACATGGAAAAAGTTTGAATTTTAAAATCAAAATCCTTGTTTGTTTTGGAATTCAAATGGGTACTTCAAAGTCACTCGGTTCTCCCTACTCCTTGGCCTACCCGAGTTCTTAGGAAGAATCACTGTCCTCCCTTGATATTTCCTCTATGTCAATTCTGGTTGTGAATTATGGTTTAGTATATCTCCTTTCTCATGTTTACTAGCTACATTTCTCTCATCTCATGTTGTTCCTATTCTGCAAATGCACTCTCTCTAACATTTTTGCAGATATATCCGAGAATTCAGGAGAATCACTGAGTGATTGTGACACAAAATGATTGTTTGCCGCTGCTCTGATCAAGATCAGGCATTTTTGTTGTTAAGCATCCAGCTGGTGCTAAGAAATTTGTTCATGCAACTGTGCGGACAACTGGTCACTCAACTGGACAGTCAACTGGTAAGTCTGCTACTTTTTTAAGGGGTAAGTACATCTTCTGCAGAACTCTCTGGTTTAAAAAGGTTTGCTGCGATATGAGGTGAGATTGATGATGCTCTTAGAGGTTTTTTTTTTGTTGGGGAGATTCAAATTTAGGGGGAGTGGAAGATATTCACAATATTCTTTCTTTGAGTTTAATGGTTCTTCTCAAAAAGGGGGAGAAAGATATGGTCTTCATATTCAGGGGGAGAAAGATGTATTTAGGGGGAGTAGAATCCAATGTACAAATTCAGGGGGAGAGTTTGTTGTTTTGGATGTTTTGATCAGAACCACAAAGATAGGGGGAGATTGAAAGAGTATGAAATACTCATTTACTTATTTTTGTGTATCTTTGTGATTCTGATAATAATTATTGTATATAATTAGTTTAGTGTTATTTTAGGAATTAGTTGTAATTATTTAGGAATAGTTTAATTTGGGTTGTTTATTATTTTTATGATTTATTTGACTAACCTACTAATGTTTATCTTTGGTAGTTAGTATTTTGTATTTTAGGTAAAGATGGACTCTCTTCTTATGGAATGATTGGATGACATTAAAGATTGACATCTAAGAAGATCACCTCTCCAAGAAAACTTCTCAATCCCGTGTCTATAAGAAGCGGATCTTATTCAGTCATGTGACACAGATTTTTTCATCTTCTCTGAGTGAAGTTTTTGGTTGAGAGAAAGTTCTTTTGTATCTTGAAGTTCTTAGTCATTAAGACTTCAAGATTGTTTTAGTATTTGATTGATTCTAGGAGTCTAGAATAGTTTTTGATCTTTTAATTGGTTTTTGTTCTTTCATAATCTTGTATTCTGCAAGATCTTTATTAATGAAAATTTTCCAGCAAGTAATTCATGCTGAAGTGTTTAAATTCTGAATTTTAATTTCTGCTGCATTTAATCTCTGTTCATCGACAGTTGACTTGACAGTTGTCTCGACAGTTGTGGTGTCACTTATGAGATCAACTGTACTCACAAGTGGTTCTACCCAGAAACAGTCCTAGCTACATAAATCTTTCAGGTTCGAATACGGTTCCGGCTATTTGGGAACCGGGAACCGGCGGTTCCGAAACCGGGAACCGGAACCGGAACCGTTTGGACATGTCTACTCCATACCATCTAAATTGGACTATTTTATTTTAAAAAATAATTTAGTTATAGTACTTTGATCAATTCTTAATAATATACTCTCTCTGTCCCTAAATGAATGCACATTTAAAAAAAAAAAAAAAAGTCCCAAAATGAGTGTCTTTTTTAACATAACTTTGTCCCTAAATGTTTTTTTTCGAATTTTTTTTCACCGATTTCTTTATACGTGCAAAACTAAATGTTTGGAAAAAAGATTACAAGATTATATATGAATATTTGCTACCAAATTGTACAAAAATTTGAGATTTTCAGTGTCCCTTAAAATAAAATTTGGACACTCATTTAGGAACAGAGGTAGTAATTTCAATCAAAGTTTGCAAAAAAAAATAAAAAAAATTATTGAGAGTTATCATATATAATGATAATACAATAATTTTTTTGAATTCCTTAAGCTGATTTTTTTTAATTTAAATCATCTAATTTGAGATGAAATAAGTGTGTATTACTTGTTGGCAAAACAACCATTTTTCCCACTTCCTATTGTTCCTAAAATTTTACTTGCTCAAAGTGAAAATTTAATGATATTATTTATTAAATAGGGTTACTAATTATATTCTCAACAACTATCACACATAATTTTCACTTCACTTACAATCTATAACTATTACTCCATACGACCCAAAATACATGCAGTTCTAGATTAGATTTTTTGTCCCAAAATACTTGCAGTTTTGCATTTTTCCATAAAACATTGACACATTTTGCCTAAACTGCACTTATTTATGATAGGTAGTTGTGACTGTAAGACCATTTAATTGCCTTGGTACTTGAACTATTCAAAGGATAATTTAATCTATTTGATATGTATTAATTGTTTTTCGTAATATGTGTGTAAAGTGCTAGAACTACAAGTATTTTGGGACGGATGGAGTACTAAATAAAAAACCAGCTGACATCATCATTGACACATGGCATCACCATATTGAAAATTTTCCCAACAATACTACTTGCTGACATCATCTCTCATTTATTAAAAATAATAATTAAATTATAACAATTTCATTAAATACCTATATGCATAAATTGTTGTGCAATAATTTAATGTAATCATACATTTACTCCCTCTTATCTAAAATTAATTCTCCTACAACCACCTAGTATTACTTTCACATAACACACTCTTATTTTTATATTTAATCCCTTCTCCCTTCCTCCAATTTATTGTAAAACTTTCACCATAATTCATGCTTAAATAAGATTATATGGGGATAAACTAAAAATAATAGACATATTTTTCCTACGAAATAGATCATTTAAATTACTTTCAAAATCAAATGATTGAAAAATTATATTCAACTTTGTTCTCAAATTCTCAAAAAAACTAATGTTTTAATTTTTAAACTCAATCTTTTTTTAAGCTATAGTTCTCCATCCTAAAACAACTAGCACTCATTTTTTATTTTTTTTTGATGACCCATTAGTAAGTACTTCCTAAAATGTTCAAAAAAATATATTATTTTTTCACCTTACCTCACTTGTCAGACTCACACACTTAAATTATGGGTCACACTCTCAAATCATCATGCTCATAACCACCTTCTAACTAGCTCACAATACTTTTGAATATATATACTCTCTCCTGAATTCCTATGCTTTTTAAAATTATGCAAGTAGTTTGGGACAGAGAGAGTATTTGATTGATAATATTGTTAGTTAGATATATTTAGTAAAAATACTTTTTATAGTTCCTTAAAATAATAAAGAAGATAATGTTGAAAATAACAAACAAATAGAATAAGATAACTCTTAATTCCTTTCCTGATACATATTTGGTAGTTCATACCTTATGCTTAAACCTTCATTTGGTTTGACATATTGAAATCTCAATATTTATATATATTTTTTGAGTGAGTCTTGTGAAAAACGTGTTTTTCCTTAAGCAAAGGAAAAACGTGTTTTTCAAAGACGCTGGCCATTATACTTCGAAACAAGGGGTGGCATTTTCGTAAATACTGGCAACCATAGTAAATGCCCAGTGTTAGTATAACAAAAAGCCAGTGATTTCAACTGGCGTTTATAAACATGAAACTGACACTTTTTTTAAGTGCCAGTGGTAATGTTAAAAATTGTCAGTGAGTACACTTGCACTTTTTTACATTGATACTGGCACTTATTAAAAGTGTCAGTGGTAGTGTTAATAACTGTCAGCCATTACACTGGCACTTGTTAACATTGACACTGGCACTTATTAAAAAGTGCTAGTGGTAGTGTCAATAAGTGCCAATGTACATGTGCTGACACTTTTTTACTCTATCATTGGCACTTACGATCAGCGCTAACAACTTCTCGTTAATTACAAAAATGCCACCGCGCCAAACTTAAAAACACGTTTTACGCAATCTTAAGGAAAAACACGTTTTTTCCCAGATTTTCTCATATTTTTTTCTTTTTCAACACCATATGTATTAGTTAATAGAGTTTTTTTGATTTTTATTAATTTATAAAAAAAATCATATTTTTATTTTTATGGTGAGATGCTATATTTTTTTTTAATATGAATTTATAATATTCCTTCCATCCTAAATAACAATTTCTTTTAAAGAAAAATATATTCTTAATAAGTAAGTGTTCATGTTTAGGAAAAATTAAACTCATAATGACTATGGTAAGTAATAAGGGTCGATATGTATATATGCTACTTAAATATTCGCCAATATAAATTTTAGTCTATCTCAAAATTAATGTCACAATTCTAAATTTGAAAATAGCATAAGTGCAATATGACCATTGTACATACAATGTATAAATACGTAAGTTAGATTTCTTAAAAACTCAGACAAATCATATGCTACCTTTATTTTAGTATGGAAACAATGTTATTGATTTGAAGAGATAAAATTAATTAAATAATGAAAAACCGTGCATCGCACGGGTGATAATCTAGTTATTTCTATTATTATTATGAAACCAATTTTCCAATCAGCGATGGATTTGCAATCGCCTAACAAGGATAGTGAATTATAAAAAATTGGAATGAGAATAAATTAGGTTAATTTATCACTGCTTTTTTAACTTCCTCTTTCTTTCTCTATTCCCTAACGACGTTCCTCTTCCTTAGGGCATCTCTAATCCAAATCTTCAATTTTTGCTTCAATTCTTCAATTTTACTAGGGGTGTTCAAGATTTTTTTGGAACCGGACCGGACAAATCGAAACCGGACCGGACCAATACATTCGGTTTAGTTCTGGTTCTAGAACTTTGTAGAACCGGTAAATTGGGCAAATAGCACATTACTGCCCCAAAGTTTCACACGAATTGCAATGTAGATCCCAACGTACCATTTGTTGCAATTTCATTCACCATGTTGTCAATTTGTGGCAAAGTGAGGCATTTTCTGACTGCCGTTAAATAAATCTAACAGGAGGTAACATAATGGATGGAAAACTTAACGAACTTTCATGGAAATTACTTTATACACCCCTAATTTTCAATAAATTATATTTTGCCACCATTTTGTTAATATATTTACATCACACAAACTCACACCACCAACAAGTTTAGTCATTCATCTCACACTATTACCCACCACCACCATCACTAACACCACAGCCTCCACCTTCACTAACACTGACGCAACGCAACATCCTTCTCAAACCCAACAACCACCCCATCACCTCCACCCACCGCATCTACCTACCCAAATCGCAGCAGCAACGACAGCAAATTCTACTTCAAAGAGAAAATTAACGGCAAGAAAAAAGCTAAGATTTTGAAAACAAAATCAAGCACGTTCATTTTGTATGACCTGACTTCATAGCTTGGTATTGGAATTGGGGAACTGGATATTAATTCTTTGCTTCGTTAACCAGATTTTCCTTAGATTTAGGATTGAATTGCAATTTGATAAATGGAAAACAAATTCATGAAACTTACGCACTGCACGCACTAATGAGGAAAATATAGTAGGAATAGTTGGCAGGATGGGGACATGACAGATCTGTCTTGAATTTTGGTTGGGGGAGGTGACGGCGCCGGAGGGACAGCTGAGGCTCATGAAGTAGGGAGGTGGGCAAAATTCGAGGGGTTGAACTACGGGAGAAGAGGCACAGTGGGGTAGGGGTTGCCGGAGATGAAGACTTGCAATGTGGAGCCGTGGAAGTGAGAGACTGTAAAGAAACCTCTTTTCTCTTTCCCAGATCCATGTTTATGGTAGTTCGTGTAAGGACATGGCTTGCAACACAAGTCATTTAGACTTCCATTTATAAAATTATGATTATAATGTTAATTTATAAAGTATAGTTGATAATAAAATGTGTAGAATTCCTGGATATATAATTACCTAATTGTGATGGGCAAAAGGGTAATATAATATCACTAAGCTTCTTGAAAGGGTGTAGTCCCTAGGTGAAGTGACACAATGTTTCCTATTTAAAGGCCCTTCCATCAAGCCTAGAAACAACAATTCATTCTTGTTATCTCTCCTAAATTCTCTTCACATTATTGAAGTACTTGAGAGATTAAGAAGTCACTATTACTTAGAAGATCTTCATTCCCTACTTCTTCTTCTTCATCTTATTTCTCCCTACATCATCCATGGATTCAACAGGTATATATTTTATCGCTTCCGCTTCATCTCTTCCTCAATCCTATTCTAAAGTGAGTGTGGCATTCAGGGATTTAAATTGTTCCATCAATTGGTATCAGAACCCGCTCATTATTTAGTTTGAGTTTGAGTTCTTGTTTTAAGAAAAGCTTAATGCTTTGACTATGATTCATTTTCCCTGTTGAATCTTAAGGTATTTGATGATTGATTAAGGACTCTAATTCATTCATAGAGTACTGATGATCTTCATCTAAATTAAGTAAATGGTTTGAAAAAGTTTTGTTATTTAAAAATGGTTCTTGTGAGACTATCCCTTCATAACATGGTTTTATGTCTAAGTGCATACCATGTAGATCTACTCACTTGATTCCACTAAATTTTAAAGCAAGATTATCCCTATATAACGTGGTTTTATGTTTTAAGGACATACCATGTGGATCTACTTGCAATTCATTAATTTTGGGAAAGTTTGAACAAAATTCAGAAGTGCAGAAATCGTCTAGCTCGGCCGGGTCCTTTGTTTTGAGCGGCCGAGCGTATGAAAAGGCGCGAACTGCTCGGCCGAGTCTTAGGATCTGCTCGGCCGAGCACATGAACAGGCGCCAAAAATGGCATAAACCGGTCGGACCTTTGGTCGAGTTCGGTCCGGTTCTCTTGACTACCCGGTCGGGTTTTTGGTTATGCCCGGTCGGACCAAGACTTGCGCGGCTGAGCATTTGGTTTTGCACGGTCGAGCATTGTATGTCAAATAAGGCATTTGTTTCTGATTAAGGTGCTCGGCCGAGCACATCATATGACTCGGCCGAGCAGCTCGGTCGAGCGTTTTGTTTAGAGCGGCCGAGCATAATGTGACAAATTGACCAAAACATTCTGATTAAGGTGCTCGGCCGAGCACTTCATAAGACTCGGCCGAGCAGTTACTGTTCACAGGTTTTGGACTTTTCTAAGTTTTGCACTATTTTGTTTTTCCCTTGGAACAAAACCTACATTATTTCAAACCTAAAAAGTTATGATTAATTATATGCTTTGACAATTTTATTCATTGTTTAAATAATATTGTCGCCTAAGTGATTTACGTTATTTAAACCCTTAAATTGTAAAGTGTTGGATGTTTAAGTTAATATGTGAATGACTTGAATTTTCCAAAGAAGATCTTGACATTTGACTAAACTTAGGCATTCATGTGGTAACAAATAAAATGAACATTAGGATATTTTCTTAGGTACTTATGTCGGCCCAAAGGAAGATTAAGTATTTATTAAAATATAAGTTCAAATTACTTGTTACCTAAGGCAATCATTTATGAGTCAACTCGCAATCCAAAGATTAGTTTTGATGTCATGTTGATTGTCTTATTGATGGATTTCGTTGATATAATTAATCATTTTTCATTTTGTAGTTTCTTATTCATGTTTTTGTTTTCATTCCTTTTTGTTCTCAAAACCCAACAGATTTACTTATTGCTTCATCCGTGATTACTGTTATGAGTACTTTACCGATGCTTAACGGGACTAATTTTAAAACTTGGAAAAATAAATTGATGATGATCTTAGGCTATATGGACATAGATCACGCATTAAGGGAACCGTTTCCTCTTCCTCTTTCTGATATAAGCACTCAAGAAGATTGCTTAAATAATGAGAAGTGGGAACGCTCCAACCGCGTGAGCCTAATGATCATGAATATAGTTGTCCCGGAGATCATTTTGGACGGTGTCTCCAAGGACGTTGATGCTAAAACATTCCTTGATATGATTGAGGGATGTTTGGCATCTACCTCTTCTCATGGGACAAAGAGAAAAGGGAAGGACATTGCGGTTGCAAGTAAAAAGAAGCTTAAGGGATCATCTCATGATCATAAAGAGGAATGCTTCTTTTGCAAGGACCTCACTCACATGAAGTACGACTGCTCTAAGTATCACGCTTGGCGTGCTAAGAAAGGTATGTCATTTGGAATTATTTGTGATAAAGGCTAATTTGGTTTCATTTCCTACATATACATAGTGGTTGAATTATGTTACAACAACTCACATAATGAATGTCTATGTAGGATTGCCTGAAATACCGAAGTCCTGGAGAAGATGAAGGATTCATCTATATGGAAGCCGGGATCCGGTTGAAGTGAAAGGCATCGGGAATTTTGGTTATTGTTAAAGTGCTTAGTGTTATTTGTATAAATAATACATTTGTTGTACCGTCATTTAGACAGAATTTGATATTTATCACACTATTGAACAAAAAAGGTTATTTTGTTCATCTTTTATAAATGTGATTTTTATTTTAAATTCCAAGGTTGTTGGTACTAGAACTTTGTCAAGTGTTCTTTATTTACTTGACATTATTCAAACAATAAATGTGTCCCTTAAATAATGAAAGCAAAACTAGAAAGCAAAAGTTATCAAGTAAAGTTTATATTTTATTAAAGCATAGGCATTTGGGTCATATTTCCAAGAGGAAAATTGATAAGCTTATGTTAAAGGAAAATCTTAAACAAACTTGATAATTTGGAAAATACTTTTGCATTAAATACCTTAAAGTAAATTTACAAACATTATAGTATTCTCGAGAGCATCAAGTGTCTCAATGAACTAATGCATTCGGATATTTGTAGGCCATTAATTATTCCTTCATGGAAAAGGTCAACAATAGTTATTATGTTCAAAATGACTAACTCTTAGTTTGAATACATTTATTTGCTTCATAAAATATTGAGTTTGGACGTTGTAAAAGTCTTATAAAGACAAAGTTGGAAATCAACTTTGAAGACTATTAAGAACATTAGGGTCATTCATGATGGTGTATACATCTTTGGAATGATTATTAAAAGGAACAACGCCTAGATCCTTTTTACTCGCTATTTTGAAAGAGTGTGGGATTATATCTCTCTACATTGAGCCGGGTACGCCTAGCATGAATATTGTAATAGAGACATATTGAAATCCTTAAGGATATGGTAATAAGTATGTTTTATACTTCTCTTACCTCACTCGTTATGGGCGATACGTTAAAGCCGCAACCTTTATTCTCATTAAAGCTCCCTCTAAGGCTACTAATATAAACCCTTAATGATTTAAGGACGCGTTCCTTATTCGTCCTTAAATCATAATCATTTATGGGGTTGTCTAGCATAAGGATAGACTTTATAAGTCTACTAAGGGCAAGTTAGACGTAAGATTATTAGTAGTTATTCATGGGGTAAGCCGAGAGAACTAGGGGATATATAAATTTTACAACCCGAAAGTTAGAACGTTTTGAAAAACGAGAAATGCTAGGTTCTTTTAAGGATGTTGAATTTAGTGGGAGAATTTGGAGTAATATTTTGAATTTGAAAAGGAAGAGGAATTCATTTGTATGGAATCCATTTATATACCACTTCCCATAGTTCCAATTGGATATCAAGTTTTGAACTTGACATTCAAGAAGAACATACAATTCAAAATAAATATGATTTCCCTATAAATATTGAACAACATGGAAATGTTGATCATAAGAAGGAAATTCAACAACCTCAAAATAAGATAGAACCGGTGCCCTTTGGAAGATCCAATAGAGTAAGAAGAAAGTGCAAATCCGGATAATTATTAAGTGTATATTGCCGAGAATAAAGGACACTTAGGTTTAGTGGGAGATGAGTCTCTCATTTTCCATGAAACCATTAATAGTTCTAATTCTCATATAGTAAATTAATGTCATAAATGAAGGGTTAAAATCTATAAGGATAACAACGTTTGGGATCTTGTCCCATTACCTAAAGATGTGAAACCTATTGGGATTAAATTAATCTTTATGACCAAAAGGATTCACAAGGTAATATGGAAAGATATAAAGCCCATCTAATTGTTAAAGATTTGACTCAAAAGGAAGACATTAATTATAAAGAAAGCACTTTTCCGGTATCTTCTAAAAACACTTTTAGATCATTATGGCACATATAGCATATTATGATCTTGAAGTTTATCAAATGGATATAAAGACAACTTTCCTTAATGGAGACATTGAGGAATATATGGTTGATTTGGATCAAACTAAGCAATTAGTTTGTGAATTTAAAAAAAATCCATTTGTGGACTCAAGCAAGTTTCTCATCAATGGTACTTAATCAAGTTATTTTTATTTGGTTTTGAAAAGAATCTTGATTAAGATTGTGTATACCATAAGTTCAGTGGGAGTAAATTTATAATTTTGGTCTTATATATGGATGATGATTTTGCTTGCTAGTAATGATATGAACCTTATTAAGGAAACTAAGAAATTTCTTATTTGAAATGAAAGATCTTGGTAAGGCATCTTTGTATTAAGAATCCAAATTCACCGTGATCACTCACGAGATGTTTTAGGATTATCACAAAAGGCCATATGGAAAGGTATTACAAAATGTTTAGCATGCAAAAATATAAACCACATGACACCCCTAATTTTAAAGGAGACATTCTTAGTCTCAAACAGTATCCTAAAAGTAAATTTTGAATCCAAGTATATGGAAATTTCCTTCTTTACATCAGCAGTAGGAAGCTTAATGTATATGTATATCTTACATTTAATATTGGGATGCTTGGTCAATACCAAAGCAATCCGGAAAGAACATTAAGTAGCAGCCAAAAGAATGATAGAAGTATTTACAAAACACTAAAGAACTACATGCCTATGTTTTGAAGTCGGATCATCTTGAGATCATTAGGTATTCCGACATTAGTTAAATATATGGCTGCATATGTTTTAATGGACTGTAATTTGTCAAAACAAGTGTCGAAAAACCAATTAAGAAATGACTATCAGGTAGCAGTTCTGTACTCTAAGAAGAGTTTATGGATTTAGACATTAATTATCTTGTTATAAAGAAAAGAGTACAACATGAACGAAAGGGATACAACTTATAGAAACAAACTCTATTTAGAGGATCCATTTATGAAAGAGTTATCATCTTCAGTGTTTCACGAGCATGTTGCTCATGTGGGTGTAACAACTTTTGATAACATTTAGTATAGTGGGAGTTTGTGTTGTTCTTTCATTAATTGTTCTATTATTTAAAGTTTTGATCTCATTTGGTTAAGTTGGACTAGTTGGAAGAATATGTATATATTCATTATGATTCCATGCTACACATCTATACTTTTGATCTATGTCATTTAGTTAGATTTGTATACGTGATTATTGTGGGTTTAGTTGCGAATCAATTACAACGACTGCCCCTTTAGTCCTATACTTGTATGGCTAATGGATGAGATTGTTATAAATGACAATAAAGTGCGCACATTAGGGTTGTCATTTGTGTTATATTCATGATTTAAAGGAAGGACTTTGTTTTGCAACCCAGGTGGGAGATTGTAAGGACATGGCTTGCAACACAAGTAATTTAGACTTCCATTTATAAAATTATGATTATAATGTTAATTTATAAAGTATAGTTGATAATAAAATGTGTAGAATTCCTGGATATATAATTACCTAATTGTGATGGGCAAAAGGGTAATATAATATCACTAAGCTTCTTGAAAGGGTGTAGTCCATAGGTGAAGTGACACAATGTTTCCTATTTAAAGGCCCTTCCATCAAGCCTAGAAACAACTATTCATTCTTGTTATCTCTCCTAAATTCTCTTCACATTATTGAAGTACTTGAGAGATTAAGAAGTCACTATTACTTAGAAGATCTTCATTCCCTACTTCTTCTTCTTCATCTTATTTCTCCCTACATCATCCATGGATTCAACAGGTATATATTTTATCGCTTCCGCTTCATCTCTTTCTCAATCCTATTCTAAAGTGAGTGTGGCATTCAGGGATTTAAATTGTTCCATCAGTTCGAATTAGGGTTATTGGTTTTTATTTAATTCCTTAATAGTTTAATAATTACTATTGTTACCCCTTATATTACAATATGAACATACTTTTACAATATCATTAACCATTGGTGGTACATAGATTTTTTTTAAAATTTCAAGGATGGACAGTATTGTTTTTAAGAACCTCGTTAAATTTCTCGTCTATTCTGTTACATCCGTCCAGTTTTTTTAACTGCCATCCAAAAATACGCTATTTTGCCACAAATTGACAACATGGTGAGTGAAATTGCAACAAATGGTACGTTGGGATCTACATTGCAATTCATGTAAAACTTTGTGGTAGTAACTTGCTATTTGCCCCCGGTAAATTGGTCCGGTTCCGGTTCTGTATAGTTTTAATTCCGGTTAGAACCCGACCAGACTAATTGTGTATATATATACATATTTATTATATATATCCAATATAATTAATAAGCTTTTATATATTTAGAGTTTACAAGAAATATAAAATCTCAATTGGCACTAATCTGTAACATTAATGAACCACAAAGTGAATACTAGTCTAATTTTATTCTCATTCATTATTTGGAGGCAGACATTATTCTTCTTCTGAACCTAAGTTTCACGCAAACATCAATTTATTATTTATTTTTTTATATATTTTTTGTGTTGGTATTGTTCTGTGTTGTGATTAATACATTATACAGACTATACGGTTTTTTTCTGTGATCTCAGTATCATTCATGCATACAAGACTACAAGTTATGTTTTTACAGAAAGAAGAGTATATTATAGACTTAAGAATTTAGCAGAACTGGACCAGATTCGGACCAGTACAACCGGACCAATGCAATTGGTTCTTGAATTTACTGGTCCGGTCTTGGTTCCAAATTTTTTCGGAACCGTTAAATTGGTCCGGTCCCGGTTCTATGATTTTTTTAACAAAAATAAGACCAAACCGGACCATGAACACCCCTAAATTTTACTTCAAATGTTGCTTCATATTTCTTTTCCACTTCAAACCATATCATCATTTTTTACTTCAAAAGGAATATATATTATGCATCTTTCTCTTCCACCTCATCATTCCAATACTCCTCTAATTTCACAAACAATACACAAACTTTTGTTATTTTGTATATTGAACCCGCTCTGTTATTTTAAATGATAAAATTTCAAATAAATTTATGAAAGTCTAGAATAATTTTAATATAACAAAATAATAATTTTGTAATATTAATATGTCTTTAATTTATGCATTATGTATTTTATATAAATTTCAATATATTTGTTGTTGTTATTTAATTAATATATATTCCCTCCGTCCCTCTTTAATCTACAAAAATTACCTATTTGGTTGTCTCACTTTAACTTACAAAATCCTAAAATGGAAATGTTTTAATACTTTTAAAATTGTGGGACCCACTTGTTATACTCACAACAACTATCCACTAACTATTTTCTATCCCACTTTCTCTCTTCCACCCAACCATCTACACTCACAATACATCATCTTTTTCACTTTTTCCTTAATTAATGTATCCAACTCATTTTTTGTAAGTTAAAGTGGGACGGAGGGAGTATGTCTTATTTTTTGTATGCAATTACAACATAGAATAAAAATAATTTAAGATTAAAATTGGAAATAAAAATAATTTCAGATTATATAAGTAATAATTTTTTAATTACACAATACACAATGTATGCAGTTTTTAAAATTATAGGGACCGAATTGCAATTTTGAAAGTTTTCCTTTAAAAATAAAGGAGATGAATAGTGTTACTCCAAATCTGAAGTAACAATGTCCATCTTCTTTATTTTTGAAGAAAAATTTAAAGTGGGTTGGAGTAGGGAATAGTGGGATATTTGAAGATTTGAAGGAGAAAATGGAGTGGGTAAGAAATGGTATCGTGGTCGGAGCATATTTGTCTCCGATCCAAGATCTCAACCGCAATGTAAGCCCGTACACTCAACACATTCTCGGTATAATTTCTACCGAGGTATATGTAAGGGATTATTTAATTGTGGTGATTTTTACTAAGTTATCATTTGAAATTTGTGAATTTGTATTAACTGGAAATAATTGCTCAAAATTTATTTGTATTAACAAAAACAAGAAAGAATATCATTTTAACACGGAGGAGTACTTATATATGGTTAATTCTTGGAGCACATTTTATTCCAGCACATCATTTGATAATGTAGCCCTAATTCACACCCATCCATTTTCACTTGGTTCTTTTTATGACATCATTTTGTCCCCTGTTCCTGGAAATAATTCTGGGCAACTATATTAGCATTGACACAAGTAGTTATTGAAAAAAAGAATTGTTATTTGTGAAGGAAATTGTGAACGTTTTTTTTGATAAATAATAATTAAAATAAAATTATTAATTTGTATTTGTTCAAATTAATATTTGGAATAAAGATATTAAGGCTTAATCATGTAGATTATAGTTAGAACATTAAGAAAAATTGTGTTCTACAAAGACCGTCTGTAAAGACAGACTTCCCATGAAACTTACCGCTCGGAATATAGACTACTCGAGAGGGGCGGGTTTCATAGGAAGAGATTTCATAGGAGGAGGTTGACCTCTTAGGAACGAGAAATATTTATACTCTTGACACCAGATCCCTAGGGGTTACAGGAAACCTGGAACCAAAACCTACGCATCTATCAGCCGCATAGGTTGACCGCATAGCCATCTATGCGTGCGCATTACGTGCACGCATGCTTGCCTAGAAGGTCTTTGCCAAAGCTAACTTTTTCCTACCATACGCTTGAATAAGGTGGGTACATGCCCCAACTATGTGGTTGCATTGCCTGGGAGCATGCCCACACAGAATGTCTTTCAATTCTCATTTTCAAGGAATACTAACAAATCTCAACCTTTACTTGAATCCTCCCAAACAGACGAAAAAACCGATAAATCTCCACCTTGACTTGTAAATTTTGCTCCACACAATATATTTCTCTACCTCTACCTCAAAATTTCCCCTATTTTGGGTGATTAACAGACTCATATATTCAGCAAGTCCAAGTAACGCTGAAACTTGCTCTTTAGAACGGACATCATGAATGTATCAACAAGATTATCCGTAGTACTCACTTGCTTCACCTTTATTCGCTACTAACTCCTCTGAAAATAATACCTTACATCATTGTGCTTGGTCCTCTCATGATGAACCTGATCCTTAACAAAACATATCGCGCTCAAACTGTCACAATTTACTATAGCTTGATAATGATATAACCTAAGGTCCCTGATCAACCCCTTCAATCATATTCTCTCCTTAGCAGTTTCTATTAGTGCCATGTACTCTGCTTCCTTAATCAACAATGTTACGTAAAATCCATTGTTAATGCAAAGAAAAGGATCCTGATTTCACTCTCAGAGACACACAAAGGTTTTTTGATAGCAAAACAAAGATTATGAGATTAAGACCGAACGGAATTGAAACAAGACGGGATTAAAACCCTAATAATTGCACATAGCAAATTACTTTTTATTATTAATCAAAATCAAAGTCCCCTAAAACTATTACAGTAGAAACTAATAAATAGACTCATTAACTTGTTGACCAAGAACTTCCTAAAATAACTAAACTTGTTGACCAAGCACTACCTAAATAAAACCCTAATTTATCTTATTACTAAATTACCCTTAATAATAAATAAAATCAAAATAAGAAAATACTAATTAAAAATAGCTTCTCTTCTGCTTGAACTGCTTGTACATTACTGCCCGCTTGTACCATCATTCTAAACTGCATCATTCTCCTCTTCTTAGAAAAAATTCGACCTCGAATTTGGATTGTTTCTTCTTTGAACAAGTGGTGAAATTTTCCCTTAAATTGCCGACGAACCTTAAACTTAGTTGTACCACGCTTCATGACATCCATCCAATCCATCCAATAATATTGACAAATATTTTTCATGAGCAATTTCTTTGTGTGCCATGGTGACGAAAAATTGCAATCAGGAATATCAAACGGATCTTCATAACAATAAGAACCAAAAATACCTTGTTCCTTCGAAACCGAAATTATGGAACCCAAAAATTCATAAACTGCGCCCAGGTGCTCGGACGAGTCTTCCGGCATGTTCGGCTGAGGGTCTCCGCGACAATGGTTTCTGGTATGCAATTATCGTCATCAAAGATTGGTGGTTTTGACCAATCAATGACAACGTCGGAACCCGTCGAATCAACAACGCAATCCACAAGAACATGATTCAATCGGTCACAAAATTCGTCAAGAGTAAGAGGATCGGCCTCTTTCTTGCACTCAAGTTCTTGATCCCGATCGAACTTGATCCCGATCGAAGGGATAGATATCCTCATCATCGTCAAACCACAGATCTGACTCCAAGCCCACATTGGTGGGATCCTCCAAACGTGCAAGACAATGTTCAGTTCTTTGAATCTCCATACGTTCAAGGAGACGTTAGAGTTCTCGAAGCTCAAAACGCAGACAGCGAATTTGGAGATCTTGAATCTGTCTTCGCAATTCGTCTTTCTCGATTTTACTGAAGTAACGATGTCGATGGATTTCGTCTCCAAGGGGTTTTGATCGGCAGCCCCTTCCACGATTACCACGACCACCGCTTCCTCTTCCTCGTCCTCGTTCGGCCATTGATAATCAATCAGGAAGCTGATACCAAATGGTAGCACCACAACCATACAAGTTATCATGGTTAACCAAAGGGAATGAGCTGAAGGTGAACAAAAGGTGTTTGGTGCAATTTTCTATTGGCAAGCGTTACAAAGATGAGGTTTGGTGTGACGTCGTTCCAATGGACGCGTGTCATCTACTACTGGGCCACCCATGGTTATTTAATAGACGCGTTAAGCATGATGGGTTTAAGAACACGTATACGTTTCGAATGGATGGGTTGTCGATTACATTGTGTCCTTCTGACCCGAGACAGGTACCGGATGCGCCCATTCCAGCTGCTCCTACCGTTGGTCATCAGTTACTCAGTCGGTCCGCTTTTGACGTTGCTTCTACACAGGAGAATGGGTTTTATGTATAGTTGGTTGTTGAGAGTAATGAGACTCATATGTCACCGCCAGCAACTGGGTAGTTTCTTCTGGATGCCTATCGTGATGTGACTCCTGATGAAATTCCACCGGGTTTACCACCTATACGGGATATTCAACACTGCATTGACCTTATTCTTGGAGCGTCCATTACGAATAAAGCCGCTTATCATTTGAGGCCGAATGAGCATGAGGAATTAGAGAGGCAAGTTCGTGAGTTGCTCGACAAGGGTGTCATTCAGGAAAGCATGAGCCCATGTGAAGTTCCTGCGTTGATGGTTCCGAAAGCTGAGGGTACATTACGTATGTGTATGGATAGTCGTGCAATTAACAAAATCACCATCAAATATCGATTTCCCATTACAAGGATCGATTATTTGCTTCATCAGTTGCATGGGTCGGTGGTGTTTTCAAAAATTGATTTACGGAGTGGTTATCATCAAATTCGTGTTCGACCGGGTGATGAGCGGAAAACTGCTTTCAAGAGTCGAGACGGATTGTATGAGTGGATGGTGATGCCGTTTGGACTATCAAATGCTCCGAGTAGGTTCATGCGCCTGATGAACCAGATTTTTAGACCATTTATCGGTACGTTTGTTGTCGTTTATTTCGATGATATACTTGTTTATAGTAAATCTGTAGAGCAACACCCATTTGAGGCAGATTTTTGATGTGTTGAGGGAACAGAAATTATATGCTAATCGTAATAAGTGCCACTTTTTAACTGACCAAGTGACTTTCTTGGGCTACATTGTTACAAAGGAGGGTATTAAGATGGATGATTCGAAGGTGGAGGCTATTACTAGCTGGCCAACACCTACGAGCATTCATGATATTCAGCATTTTCATGGTTTGGCTTCCTTTTATCGTCGTTTTATTCAGAATTTTAGTAGTTTTATGCTCCTATTACTGAATGCTTAAAGGCGGGTGGGTTCCTTTGGACACCAGAGGCTACTGGATTTCAGCTTTAAAATCCATGGTCACGCAGGGTCCTATTTTGGCATTACCTGATTTTGACGATGTTTTCGAAGTCCATTGTGATGCCTCTAATGTTGGTATTAGGGGTGTTTTGAGTCAGAATCAGAAGCCTATCGCTTTCTTTAGCGAGAAGCTGAACGATACACGGCGCAGATATTCGACTTATGATAAGGAGTTTTATGCTATTATACGCACCTTGGAACATTGGCAACATTATCTCTTGTCGAAGGAATTTGTGTTATATTCTGACTATGAGGCACTTAAGTATATTCAGGGCAGCATAAGCTTAATCTTCGGCATGCTAAATGGGTGGAATTTATTCAGATTTTTACGTTTATTATCAAGCATAAGGTTGGGGTTCATAATCGCGTTGCCGATGTTGTGAGTCGTCGTCACTTGTTATTAACCACCATGCGTGTGGAGGTGGTTGGCTTTGACACTTTGCGCGATTTATATCGTGATGATCCGTTTTTTCGTGGTGTGTGGGAAAAGTGTACTCGCGGCACCTATCAGTAGTTTGTTATTTTTGAGGGGTACTTTTTGAAAGGGACCAAACTATGCATCCCATCCTGCTCATTGCGTGACTTAATTATCTCCGAAAGCCATGAGGGAGGACTCGCGGGTCACTTTGGACAGGATAAAACGTTGGTGTTGGTCGCAGATCAGTTTTATTGGCCTCGAATGGGACATGACGTTGCTCGTTTTGTCGAGCGCTGCCGAGTTTGTCATGTGGCCAAAACTCGCAAAACCAATGCATGTCCCTATACTCCTTTACCGGTCCCTGTGCACCTTGAGAGGACATTAGTTTAGACTTTGTCATGGGTTTACCGCGTACACAGCGACAAAAGAATTCTATTATGGTTGTTGTTGATCGTTTCTCCAAGATGGCACATTTTGTTCCGTGTCACAAAACATTTGATGCCACTCAGGTAGCTGACTTGTACTTTAAGGAGATTGTGAAATTGCATGGCATTCCCAAATCTCTGACGTCTGATAGGGATGCCAAGTTTATCAATCATTTTTGGCATACGCTGTGGCGTAAACTGGGTTCGCGCTTACAGTTTAGCAGTTCTTATCACCCACAGACAGATGGGTGAACTAAAATTGCAAATCGTAGCTTGGGGAATTTGTTACGCAGTTTGGTGGGTGACAAACCACGTCAATGGGATTTAATACTTGCACAGGCTGAGTTTGCTTACAATCATTCGCAGAACCGTACTACTGGTAAGAGTCCATTCGAGATTGTCTATGGACAGAATCCCATTAGCCCTTTGGATCTTATTCCTCTACCAGTTACTACTAAGTATAGTTCCGATGCGTACGAGCGCGCCACGCAGATCAAGGCTCTCCATGAGCAGGTTCGAGAGCGGATCCTGCAGCAGAACAGCAAGTACAAGCTCCGTGCTGATGTGCATCATAAGAGGGTTGTGTTCCAAGCAGGCGACTTGGTGTGGGTTCATTTGCGTAAGGAGCGTTTTCCAGTGGGGCGTTTTGGTAAGTTACAACCTCGTGCGGATGGTCCGTTTCGAATTGTGGAGCGGATTAATGATAATACTTACAAGGTTGACTTGCCTAGTCATTATAACGTCTCCACCACTTTTAATGTGTCCGACTTGTCTGCGTTTCATGGTGACCCTGTTCGTGATGTCGACTCGTGGTCGAGTCTTTTCAAAGGAGGGGAGGATGATGCAGAGCAGCAGGAGCAGCAACTCGGCGCAGATGGCACGACCGTGCCAGATTCCAATACACGCCCGTGCGATTAAAGACGGCTGCGGAGGTCCTTGGCGCACTGATCTGCACGGCCGTGCCAAGTTTCAGACACGACCGTGTCCGGCGAAATTCCAGATTACGCTTTTCTTTCAGTTTTCCTTTTAAGAACAATTTAGCTAGGGTTATTTATGTCTTTTGTTTTGGTTTGTGTTTTGGAGTATTTAAACTATTTTAGGGTTTCATAGAACACAGTTTTTGATTATTTGAATTTTACAAAGAAAAAGCTTTTGCTTTTCAGAATTGAATCTTCGTTCTTTCGGTTCGGTCTATAATCTCTAGCCTCCGGTTATCATTTTTTTTTTTTGGTGGGGGAAAGTGAGGACAAACTTATAACAGGGACATTTCGTTTAAGATTTTTTTTGTTTAAAATCATAATTATAGTTAATAATGTTTTTGCATATATATAATGGCATCGAATATAGTTATGTAATTAGTTTCTTCTAATAAATAATTTCGTGATAATCACAGCATAATAGTAAATGTTTTAGAGTCCAAAAATTTTATCATAATTTTATTATCAAGAACTTTCTTTTATAAAATTTAAAAGTAATATTTGAAGCTTTTTAAAGTTCATAACAACAAGACAAGATCATTAGATTTCAAGGGATACTCGACTTATGTGAAGGATCAGCTACATAAAAGACTTAATATGTTTCGTAAACATATTTTCACTTTTAATCCTAAAACCTTACTTTGTTAGCTTTTGCATTAAAGTTCTGTTAAAAAGATAATAAAAAGACATATCTATCCCTTAGCCTTAAAGGAAAGACATGGCTTTCCCTTACAAAGTTATTGGAACTATCTTCATTTTGAGAAAATATTTTAACTACACAGATTGTCAATGTCCAACAATCTCAAGACAGATTACATTTTTTATTTTATTTGTGTAAATGATTTATAACGCGGTTAATACGCCAGAAGTACTACATTTCTAACAACACTCCTCTCAGTCCCCAAACACCTTGTACTATTTTGAGAATGCATGGAAATTAACAGTGTGAACATGAGAGAATCGAAAAAATAATAAAATTTGAACAGTTTTGAAAAGAGGACTTACTAATTGGAAACTCAAAAATGAAATTAGTAGAATTTCACCAAAAATAGACACCATTCCATATCCATATGAGTTATACAAAGCCCGAAAGTCTAGCTATAAATATTTCTAAGTGTGGGGGTGGTTGACTAAAGTTTCAATTTCACCATCGAAGAGAATCTAACTAGAACCTAAAACAATTGATTGTTACTCCCTTCCAGAAAGGTAGTCTTATTTTGATTTTTTATGGTCAACAAAAATAAACTTTGACCAAATATTAGTGTCAATTTAATGATCACAATAAAATTTTGAAAATTGTATTGATAAATCACTTAATGATTTATCAATTACAAATTTTAGAATTTCACTAGAATGATTAGATCGTCACCAATGGTTGGTCAAAGTTCATTTTTGTTGACCATAAAAAGTTAAAATGAGACTATCTTTCTGGGACAGATGGAGTATTATATAGGCCAAACACAAAATAGTAGTTCTTACATATTCTTGGTATTTAAATATGAAAATAAAAAAATTCCTACAAATACCATTCTTGAATCATGTGATGCAATTAGTTTTTGGGATGTGTTTTCTCATAAAAATCATTCATTTAGGATTTCTCTTAAAAGAACTAATGAGTAAAAAACAATTCATTTAGGACTTCTTGTAAAAGAACTTATGAGTCGAATCGCTAATGAAAACAATGAACATTCTAATGCTCAGAGTGTTGAAAAACTTCAATCAATAAAAAAAAGAAAAAAAAAAAAGAAGAAGAAGAAGCAAAATTTCAAAATCATTTGGTTTAGATTTCTTAACATACTTGTCAGATGGTTTTGAAGAATTTATGTCTAGCCTTGACCCCATATCTTGAAAAAAGATACTAATATGTTTTGAAATACAATCCATTTTATGTAATAATACTTATGAATTGGTTAAACTTCCACCTGATGTGTCCAATTGGATGTAAATTGATTTTTAAGAAAAAAATTAAAACACGATAGTATATTACTAATTGAATAGGAATGGAGCATTGGGAGATTACAAGATTATATATGAATCTTTGCTACCAAATTGTACAAAAAAATTGAGATTTTCAGTGTCCCTTAAAATGAAATTTGGACACTCATTTAGGGACAGAGGTAGTATTACATTTGCAATTAATAAATTAAGTTGATATACAAGTAATCCAAGCAAATATCATTGAGATGCTAACTAAGAGTGCTTGGATAGTTGAAGAAATATACAGTGAAACATATTAGATATCAAATTCAGAATAATTCAAATCCACGAGTATGTATTCGTGGTAGAAGTTGTTGCTATTTCATGAAGAGCGCATAAAACTTTATATATCACCGAAAATCAATACACATTTGACATCAACACAACACCATTAAACACCTACTCTAAAAAAGAATTATCTGGTGAGAATAAGATTGTGCATTGAGGGAAATGAGTTTAAGAGTTTTAAAACTATGTATGAGACCAAATTACCAACTATTACTTTTAGAGGCTAAGATTGAGCAGAATCTAGTGTCATCTAGCGTAAGCTCGGCTCAACGTGCTTAATTACTAGCGAGAGCATAATAGAACTCTTTGGTTAAAACATGGGGATTAGTACAAAATATTTTCATGTCGCTGGGTTTTTTTTTTTTTAAGTAAGCTTTTTTCTTTTGAATTAGCTTTAATTTTTTCATTGTTTGAAATTAAGAAATTGATCTCAACTATGCACACTTGGTAAATTTGATCAATCCAGCAACTCAAAAAACGGAATAAAACTTTCAAAAGCCGCTGGGTTGACCTGGGTCGACCTGACCTATCACGACCCATGACCTAAGCAGGTTGTTTTCATTTTACCCACTTCAACCTGTTACCTGCTTTAACCCATTACCCGCTTTAACCCGACTCAACCCAACCCAACCCACCCAATTGCCAGGCCTAGTCGCGGTTTAGGGTCATAGACGTAACAATCACATTCATGCGATTTTGACAGACTCTAAGGGATGAATCTCTGAATAGAAATATTTAAATAATTCACAATGTTTTATAAAAATCTGTTCCAGACATCTTCTCTGACGAGCTTATCTTAGCATCTAATTAAATTCTTTGGATAAAGAAAGTTTAATGCGTCTTATTTCAAATTTTGAGATTATGCAAGTGCTTTTCAAAATGCCCAATGGTAAATCTTCGGGGAGGATGATTTTAATGCTCAGTTTTATCAATCTCATTGGAATATTATTGGTCCTGGAATTAGTAATGTCATTCGCTCTTTCTTTTATTCACCGTATAATTTGTGAGCTATTAATGAAACTTTGTTAGTCTTTATTCCTAAGCATGACAATCCCTCTCGGGTTGATCATTTTCATCATATAAGCTTGTGTAATGTTATTTACAAATTATTAGCAGGATTATAATGAACAGAATGCGTCCCTTTCTAGATAATATTATCTCTCCTTTTCAAAATGCTATCATTCAAAAAATGAATATTTAGGATAATATCTTGATCACTCATGAAATTCTTCATTTTATGCATGGTCATCGCAGTAAAAAAAGGTGATGTAGCACTTAAAATTGATCTTTTCAAGGCCTATTATAGGTTGGAATGGGGTTTCATTCGTAGGGTTCTTATTCATCATAGTTTTCTAAACCATTCGGTAGACTGTATTATGATGTGTTTATCTTCGGTCGCTTTTAAAACTTTTATCAATGGACAAATAAGTTAGTTATGTTTCCCGTCCCGAGGGATCCGTCAAGGTGATCCGTTATCTCTTTATTTGTTCATCTTGTCTTTGGATATGTTATTAAAATATATTGCTACTAAAGCAGTAAATAAGGAAATTCATGCTATCTCTACATGTCTTCTAGGTCCTAAAATCCCTTGTCTGGCTTTTGCGGATGACTCTTTTCTTTTTCTAAACAATGATGTGAAAACAATTGAAATAGTCAATTGGGAGCTCAACAACTTTTGACTAGACTCGGGTCAATTGCTCAATCAAGAAAAATCTGCAGTTCTTTTTTCTTAAAAGACTGAGATTCAATTTAATACCGCCACTTTAAGAATTCTTAATTTTCAGGATCTTGTTCAAGGAGAATAGTATTTGGGATTGTGGCTCCCAAATGGAAGCATTACAAATCCTTATTTGCGATCTTAAGCAAATCTTTTCGAGATCTAATTTTATCATGGCAAAATAAGTTGTTATCAAGAGATGGAAAAGCCACTCTCATGAAAGATACTTTTGGTCCCAAAAGGAAACAATGGTATGAAAAATAGCTAGGGGGGGTGAATAACTGTTTTGAAATTCTTTTCTAACCCTTAAAAAATTCAATTGCAAATGCGCACTAAGTCCTTTAAGCGTTATGAAAGGCGCTCCAAAGATAGAGTGAAATGCACAGCGGAATTTAGTTAAGTAAAAGGAGCGCAAACAATGAAAAGGAGCGCACACACACACAAAGTAATTTGGCTTAAATAGTATGTGAAATGGAAATAAGGCAATAACTCACAAACACAACAATATTCAAAATCTGCAAATGACAAACAAGCAAATAGTAAGATGAAATTGAAAACTTGAAAGTAAATTGCAAATAGTAAAGGAGCGCAATTTGGAGAGTTTCGATTGTGAAAATATCTACGTCCTCTACCAAGATGGTTAGTCTTGGATTTCTAATGGAGATATTATATTATGAGTTTGATTACAGATTACAACTTGTGAGTATGATCAACTCAAGATCTATTATCTATGAAAGAACAAATCCTAGACAAAAACCAGTGTATCTCTTCAAGAAAGATCTAAGTGATCAAACTTGAAGAGGTGAGTGTGTGTTCTTAGTTTCAAGGCTCTTTAGATCTATGATATTGAGAGCACAAGAAAACTAAAGTGTTACAAGGCTTCTAGGATCTGGGCTAGTGATGAATATATGAAGGTGATCTTGAAATTCTGGGAAATATAAGAATAATCTTCAAAATTTTCTCTCAAAACGTGAATTCTAGCAACTTCAAAGGTTTGAAGTTATAAGGTATTTATAGTGAGCTTGAGAAATATAGCCGTTGAGAATCCATGTGTTGTAGCTCGTTGATTAGAGCACGTGTCCAATTATAGCCGTTAGACACAAAGTATTTGAGAGACGTTGAGGACAGATGTCTTCATCTTGAGTGCTCTTCAAAACTTTAATTCACCGTTGGATTCTGGCTTTGAGTTTGAATACTGGAGTCTTCATATCTTCATAAGTCTTCAGAATTTGTCTAAGTGTTAAGGTTGAAATGAGGCGCACAAAAGTGACTTAGGCGCGCTATATGCATATAGGCGCGCTAGGTTAAGTATAGGCGCGTTAACAAGATGGGGCGCACCAACATTAATTAGGCGCGCCACCTTGCACTAGGCGCGCCAAACTGAGGATAAGGCGCATAAATGTATTCTGACACTTAGAGAATTCCTGGCATTGATCCTATTATTACAAAGCCTAGTCTATAAAATAGACTATCTAAAAATTGAAGTATACATACTTCTTACATAGGGTCCTAAAGTCCATAAAATATAACTTAGGTAATGTATCAATCAAATCTAACATTAAAAACATGAGATATAAGTGGGTATACCCAACAGATACTCTCCTTTCTTATCCAATATATTACATGTCTCCTCTACCTCACCCAAAAACTTCCACATTAAAATTGACATCTTTAGTTCGTTATTTTTTTTTTTGGCATCTTCCGGTGATCGCATTTGGGCATCTTCTGGTGATCGCAGGGGTCTGTCTTTATTAGCTTGGCATCACTTAGAAAAATCAATTGAGGATGGTGATTTGAGTTTTAGTTTTATTTGGAATGTCTGAACAAAGTATTTCAATTAAAGCATCTTTGGCGTACCTTAACACATGCAGCCTCATTTCATTTGGGCGTCTTTACTCAAAACTAAGTATTTCCAATTCTCATCACTCTTCCAAGCTACGACTAAATCAATATCTTCTTGGGGTTGAAACAACTTTTCAAACTAATTCTTCTTTTTAACTAGGGTTTAATTCGTTCTTTTGGTAATGGTCAAGATACTAGTTTTTGGACTGATGCTTGGGTTTTGAACAGTCCCCTCACTTCCTTGTTAACTAGACCTATACCAAATAGTTGGTTAAAGCATCCCTTCTCTCTCTATAGAACTCTCACAGGTTGGCACTTAGACAAGTTAGGTAATTTTTTGCACCCAAATATAGTTAGCCAGGTTCAAGCATACCATATCCCTCTTTCTTGTATTCCAGATTCTTTTTTGTGGGACCTTCACGGGGGGTTGTTTTTTAAATAAAAGACACATACACATGATTAATGAAACAGAAATAAATAGTTCTCCCCAACCCTTCATCCCTTGGAAATTGTTATGGAAATTGCCTTGTCGATATCGTTTAAAAAAAATCATTTGGCAAAGTAGTCAGGATGCACTTCCAACTTCGTCAGTCCTTTCAAGAAAGCGAATCATTCCATCTCCCATTTGTCAGCTCTATAATCAAAGTAATTATTCATTATGTATCTCATTAATGAATGTATGAATGTAACAAGTTTGCAGTAATTTGTTGGTTTTGTCATGTTCCAGTTGAACTCAGCACGAAGATGGTAATCAAGTGTATCTAGATCCACTAGAATACACACAAGGACAACTTAACAGGAAGAGAAAAGAAACAACTTTATAATATAACCAAAACTGCACTTTGTGCTTACAAAATTAATTGAACATGAAAAGTATGTCCTATTTATAATACTTTTAGGAATAATCTAGATACTAATTTTGACAATACATGAATGAGAAAATAAAATGAAAATAGATAATTCATGAACTAAGATAGTTCATGAATGTGAAGAGACATGCATGCACCAAGAACCTTATTGATGAATCTGCCATGTAGCATCAGATTTCAACACTCCCCTTTGATGCTAGCTTGGAAACTAAACCAAGTTGAGCACGGAACTTCTCAAACTTTGCTTTTGGCAAAGCTTTTGTAAAAATATCTGCAACCTGGTCATTCGAGTCAACTTTGACAAGATTAATTTCTCCGGATAGAACCTTTTCACGAACAAAGTGATAATGAACCTCAATATGTTTTGACCTTGCATGAAAAACTGGATTGGATGCTAACCGAATTGTGCTTAGGTTGTCACACCCAATGACCATCGGTTCCTTAATTGGACAGAGAATGTCACTTATAAGTCTTTTAAGCCAAACGCATTCCTAAGTAGCATAGGTAGCAGCATTATACTCAGCTTCTGTGCTGGACAATGCTACCGTTGGTTGCTTTTTACTACTCCAAGAAACTGCTGGTGAGCCAACAGAAAACACGTACCCTGATCTTGAATGCCGAGTAGTCGGATCTCCTGCCCAATCAGCATCAACAAATCCTTTGGGCAAAAATTCAGCACCATGCTTATACAGTACACCATAAGAAATGGTGTGAGATAGATATCGAAGAATACGCTTCGACGCATCAAGGTGTGTTGTTCTAGGACGCTGCATAAATTGGCTGACTACTCCAACAGCAAAAGAAATATCTGGCCTTGTTATTTTTAAGTACAACAGACTACCAACAAGCATTCTGTAAACATGAGGATCTTGTAATTCTCTACCATTGTCCATGCTGAGCTTCAGATTTTGTTCCATTGGAGTAGCCATTGGCTTAACATTTTGCATCTTAAACTTCTCAAGAATTTTCTTCACATATTGATATTGTGAAAGGAAGATCCCATCCTTGCATGCCATCACCTCTAGGCCAAGGAAATAAGAAAGTTCCCCCAGATTCTTCATTTCAAATCTCGAAGCAAGCTCCTCTCGTAATCTTGCAACTTCATTTTCATTGTTTCCTGCAACTATCATGTCGTCCACATATAACAAGACTATGACATGTGACTCCGAAGCTTTCTTGACAAATAAACTAGAATCTGCACCTGAAGGAGTATATCCACAAAACACCAAGTATTCCGCAATTTTTCCAAACCAAGCACACGGGGCTTGTTTAAGCCCATAAAGTGCCTTCTTCAAGTGACAAACATAGTCTGGATGTTCTTCTGACTTGTATCCAAGTGGCTGATCCATATAAATTTCACGATCAACATCTCCATAAAGAAATGCGTTCTTAACGTCTAGTTGCCATAATTTCCACCCTTTGCAAGCTGCTAATGACAAAAGAACTCGAACAGAAGTCATCTTTGCCACCGGGCTGAATGTTTCTTCATAATCGAGCCCATACTTTTGAGAGAAACCTCGTGCCACAAGCCTTGCTTTGTATCGGTCAATGCTTCCATTAGCCTTCTTCTTGATACGATAAACCCATTTACATGAAATTGGTGTAATACCTTCAGGTTTGGGAACTAAATCCCAAGTTTCATTCCTTAATAAGGCTTCCATCTCTTCTTTCATTGCTAATTCTCATTCTACAACACCTTGCGCCTCTTCATGCCGGCAAGGTTCACGATCATCATAAGGACCAGCAAAGAAACACTCCACTATATTACAACAATAATCCTTGTACTTTTCCGGCACCCGCCTCTCTCTTGTTGATCTTCTAAGGTCTGGTCTTAGAACTTCTTGCACAATTTGTGGTTCTACACTCCCCCTTGAATCTATCTTGTTCGCCTTTTCTTGAGAGGAACTTAAGGGAACTTCACTTTCAGATATTTTGCCTACTTCACCAGTAGAAGGAGCTGCAAAAGGGATAAGAGAACTTGACCCATAATAAGAAGAGACTTCATCAAAAATAACATCTCTAGAAGTCACAATTTTATGCGTTTTTGGGTCCATGCACCGCCAACCCTTTCTTTGGGAATCCTATCCCACAAATATGCACTTTCTTGCCTTAGCATCAAGTTTGGTTCTTTTAGAATCCTACACATGTACATAACAAACAGAACCAAACACACGAAAATAAGAAACAGAAGGTTTCTTCCCATATAAAATCTCATATGGAGACTTCATTTTAATGGTGCGAAGAGGGAGCCGATTAATCACATGACTGGCACAGTCCATAGCTGCTGCCCATAATTGCTTAGGCAAATTTTTTGAATAAATCCAACTTCGACAAACATCAGCCAGATGCCTAATTTTACGTTCATCTACCCCATTTTGAACCGACGTTCCAGCACATGTCATCTGCCTTTTAATTCCATGCTCATGGCAAAATTCAAAAAAATCATCCGACATATAGTCTCCTCCATTATCTGTTCTCAAGCAACGTATTTTCATTTGAAATTCACCTTCAACCATTGTTTTGAAAAATTTAAAGTGAGTAAGCACTTCAGATTTTTCTTTCATAAAATAGAGCCATGAGTATCGAGTAAAATCATCCACAAGAACAAGCATGTAATGAAATCCCGCATAGCTAGGCGTCCTACAAGGACCCATGACATCAGAGTGGATCAGCTCTAGAGGTTCTTTGCTCTTAATGAAAGACTTTCCAAATGGTAGGCGATGCGCCTTACCTAGCTGACAACCTTCACAAACAACATTTACTCAAAAATTTTCAAAAATTGGGATGCCGTCAACGAGCTTTCCCTTGGAAATTTGCTGCAGTCTGTCATAGCCAATATGTGCTAATCGAGAATGCCAAAGAGGGGCATTGTCATGTTGACTAGTTTTCCCCACATAAGAATCACTGGCTGATAGAAATATAAGGACTTAATCCTTTTCCCCTTTACAACAACATCAGCATCCAAACTCCTGATGTTTTGTAAGACTTTAACATCATCGGGACCAAATAAAACATAATTCCCATGATTTGATATTTGAGAAACAGAGATAAGATTTTTTTTTTCAAACCTGGAACATGGTAAACATCATTTAGGATCAGATCTCCTGATGTAGTTCCAGAAGTTTCCACCTTGACACTCCCTTCATTTTCCACCGCATGAACCGAGTTATCTGCTATTACAATTGCATCGTTTCCTTTATGTTTCCGGAGATCAGAAAATAATGAGCTATCTCCACTAAGATGATGAGAACAGCCCGAGTCAATAATCCACTCCTTGGTGTGTGCTATTGCTGCCATAGCTTCTTGTTTTTCACCGCATGAGGCTAGTTTCTTATCTACATTTCTTACTTGTGTGATTGCAGTAGCAAAGCAAGTGTCCCAGTCACGAATAGGACCGCCCTTTTCTTCTTCATTTGTGGCTCCAAGATTAGCTTCATGAGACCTAAATCTGCAAAACTTTTGGATATGACCAAATTCACCACAGTTGTGACATTTGAAATTCTTATGATGCTGAGGCTTCCTATCACTAAACCGTTCTTCATCTTCCTTCTTCTCCTCTGTATATTTTTGCTCATTCTTTCTGTAAGAGCGTTGTTGACTGCCCCCTCGCTGGTTTTTAGAGAAGATAACTTCCTCATTTATAGAAGTTGAAACGCTTTTGGGAAGAGTAACACCAGCCATTTGCATTACCAAAGCCTCTTGATTAACGAGCAGATTTTCTAACTCTTCAATTGAAGGTTGGTTTGCCCAACCTTGAATTAATGTCAAAAATGGCATATACTCTTTCTTAATTCCCCGAATCAAAAGCCTCCGCAGTCTATCGTTAGTAATAGCCTCATTTGGCGCCAATTCAGCAATTTCAGAACATATATTTTTTATTTTGAGAAAGTAATCAGAAACTAACATGTTACCTTGAGTTGTGTTTGCAAGCTCATTCTCCAAGAATTGAAGTCTAGCCTCATTCTTCTTAGTAAATAGCTTCTCCAATGTCTCCCATACATCAGATGGGTGTTGAATGTCACGAATATGCTCAATCAACTCCTTCTGAATAGAACTTCGTAAAGCAAACAACGCTTTGCCACACCTTATCTTCCACTTCCTCCTTAGTTCAGCATTATCAGGTGTGTCATCTGGAATGCGAGTGTCGTTTCCAGCTACGGTCTCCCACAGATCCTGCCCTTGAAGATACGCCTCCATACATAGCCTCCAATACTGATAATTGGAGTTATTAAGCTTCTCCACTCCAAAATGGTTCAGACCACCATTAGATTCCATCTCGAAAAAAAATGAATAAACTTGATCTTCAAATGGAAAGATCGACCAAGCTCTGGTGCCAAGTTGAACTCAGCACGAAGATGGTAATCAAGTGTATCTAGATCCGCTAGAATACACACAAGGACAACTTAACAGGAAGAGAAAAGAAACAACTTTATAATATAACCAAAACTGCACTTTGTGCTTACAAAATTAATTGAACATGAAAAGTATGTCCTATTTATAATACTTTTAGGAATAATCTAGATACTAATTTTGACAATACATGAATGAGAAAATAAAATGAAAATAGATAATTCATGAACTAAGATAGTTCATGAATGTGAAGAGACATGCATGCACCAAGAACCTTATTGATGAATCTGCCATGTAGCATCAGATTTCAACAGTTCCTCCTTTCCTGTCAGAAAACTTATTTACACATATATTGCGTCATCCACATTATCATCTTCATCATTGGGATGCTTTGTTTTCAGATGTTCATACTTATTGGTTGTTTTGGTAGCTTCGTAATAAATGTTTATTTCAAACTGAAATAATCAAAGTGTCTCATTTTGGTCAGAAACTGAATATTCTAAATGCGGATTACCATGTATGTTTCCTCAATATGTGAAAGAAATTAAGTGGCTAGGACTGTTCTGGGAATTGACCGACTGTGTGAACAACTGTGTATTCAAACGTGCTAACAGTTGTCCAGACAGTTGTCCTGTCAGTTGGCGACGACCAGAAACTCAGAAACACAGAAACAAACGCAGCGGAAATTAAAACTGATTAAACACTTCAGCAAGAAATACCTTGCTGGAAAACTTTCATTACTAAAACTCTTTCAGAGTACAAAAAGATGAAAGAAACAAAAACAATTAAAAGATCAAAACCTATTCTATCTTGAATAGACTAAACAAAAAAACACTTGAGTTCTTGATGAACAAGAACCTAAAAAAACAAAAGACTCTCTTAAAATACTCTGTAAATTCGTGATTAAAATCCGTCCTTGACAATGAAGAAGTCGGCTTGTATTTATACAAGGCTTGGCCGCTCCTTTACACTCCAAGAAATCCTTCTTTCCACATGAGAGTCTTCCTAAAATAAAACACCTAAAATACAAAATACTAACCAAAGATAAACATTAGTAGGTTAGTCAAGTAAATCAAAATAATAATAATTATCCTAAAATAAACTATTCCTAAATAATTACAACTAAATCCTAAAATAAATAAACTCTAAATATATACATTAATTAAATCAGAATCACAAAGATACAAAACTAAATATAAGAGTATTTCATACTCTTTCAATCTCCCCCTATCTTTGTGGTTCTGATCAAAACATCCAAAACAATAATCTCTCCCCCTGAATTTGTACAATGGATTCTACTCCCCCTAGAACACATCTTTCTCCCCCTAAATATGAAGACCACATCTTTCTCCCCCTTTTTGAGAAGAACCATCAAACTCAAAGAAAAAAAATAAGAATATCTTCCACTCCCCCTAAATTTGAATCTCCCCAACAAAAATACATCTAAGAGCATCATCAATCTCAACTCACATCGCAGCAAACCTTTATAGACCAGCGAGTTCTGCAGACTTACCAGATGACTTACCAGTTGACTGTACAATTGACTGTACAGTTGACTGTCCAGTTGTCCACACAGTTGCACGAACAAGTTGCTTAGCACCAGCTGGATGCTTAACAACAAAAATACCAGAGCTTGATCAGAGCAGTGGCAAACAATCATTTTGTGTCACACATAATCACTTAGAGTTTCTCCAGAATTCTCGGATTTATCTGCAAAAATGTTAGAAAGAGAGCATTTGCAGAATAGGAACAAGATGAGATGAGAGAAATGAAGCTAAAGAGCATGAGGAAGAAGATATACTAAATCATAATTCACAACCAGATTCGACAAGGAGGAAATATCAAGGAATGACAAAGATTCTTCCTAAGAACTTGGGTAGGCCAAGGAGTAGGGAGAACTGAGAAACATTGAAGTACCCATTTGAATTCCAAAACAACCAAGGATTTTGATTTTAAAATTCAAACTTTTTCCATGTTTTGTGATAAATTATACGTCCCAGAATTAAAACTTGCTAAATTCAACTGAATCCATTTAACCACAATGTACCACAATTTCCACGAACTACATAATGAAACTTGAACATCACGCCATTAGATTATCGTTAATCACATGAAAGCATTAAATCTGTAACAAGAAGAAGAACAGCTCAATTTGCTGATGGAAATACCAAGGGAGAAAAAAAACTTAGAAAAATTATGCCTAAACACACAAGTGAAGATTGTCTCAATTTTGGTGTGACATAGAATGGTCAACTCCGTTTATGACTCGGTCTCAACTCACAAGAATTCAATGAGATTACACCTTCAATCATGTAGCTTTTAGAACACCCCCTTTTTAAAGGCATATCTCCAATGAATCTGTTACGGGAAGAGCTATTCACTCTCACAATACAGTGTTACCCTTGATCTCAAGTTATGTATTTAAACACTTCAGCATTTTGCCTAAATGAGTAGTAACTGCAAAGATTGGAGGCAGCTTGTTCTTCCCGCAAGCTTAGATTTGATGCCCACTCCATGATAAACAACACGAAGGAATTAACAAGATAATTTTATTATCAAGTCAAGAAGGGTCTCACATTCAAGGGTCAAAACTCGGAGTCAAGGAACTAAAGAAGACCAAGTGATCACAAGAGACAATCGTGCAAGGAATGAATGCAGTTGTTTTTTTTTTTTTTTTTTTTTTTTTTTTTTACTGTAATATACAATTATACAGTTATACAGTCAGTTGTCTGCACACTTGTGCAGTCAACTGGTATCACACAGTCCGAGAGAAAATCTCTCGAAATCCAAAGCCTTGGTAAAGGTATCAGCAAGTTGATCCGTTGTGCTTACATGTTCAAGAGTAATGATTTTTTGTTCAACGAGATCTCTAATAAAATGATGCATAATATCTATGTGCTTGGTTAGGAGATGTTGTACCAGATTCTTGGCAATATTCTGGGAGCTTAAGCTATCACAAAATACAGTAAAGGTTTTACTTTTAAGATCATAATCCTTTATTATCTGGTTCATATTCAACAATTGAGTACAACAAGTAACATCTCCCATACATTCAGCATTAGATGGCCTATGAACCAAGAACCTAACATCTTTGCTTTCAAATTTTACCACTTTCTCTTGCATGTCATTGATCCAATTATTACCATTTAAGGTTTCTGACACACTATCATGCTTAAACTTAGCAACAAAACAACAAGAGCTTACCTGATGGTACGCGGATTTCATGCATACCAAACCGGCTAAATCCTGGTAATTTATTCGTTTTCCTCTTGTTTTCATTCCTTCATCCACTCCCCCAATGACCTGGGAAGTTAGATGATCTCATTGTATGCTTGCAGCATCATCATTGCCTCTGCTTACCTGATCTTCCAAGATTTCAGAATCTGAACCAGAATCTGCTGCTGTCTGACCATCTGACATGGCAGTTGACTGTTCATCTTGACTGTCAGTTGTCCTCACAGTTGGTGCATCTGCAGATTCTGTCATGGATTTAGGTTCAGATTCATCATTAATCCTTTCATGCTCCCAGGTGCAACCTGAAACATCATCCTCAGCAGTTTTGACATTAAGATCAGTAGCATTATCAAAAATTGGGTTAAAACATGAATGATTTTCAACCAACTTGTAACAATGATCAGAGGATCGAATGCTAGAAAGAACACACACACTTTTGTTATCAAAAACTTCGCATTTGGACTTGTCAAACTTAACAAATAAGTCATCATCACACAGTTGACTGATACTTATCAAATTTGCTTTCAACCCGTCTACATGTAAGACATTGTGCAAATTTGGCAAGCCGTCAACACACAACGTACCTTTACCAATGACCTTTCCCTTAGCACCTCCACCAAAATTGACATTTCCTCCTTTGAAGACTTCATAATCTATGAGATGCTTAAGAGAACCGGTCATATGACGAGAACAGCCGCTGTCGAAGTACCATCCTTCTTCCACACTACTCTTGAAGGAGGTACGAGCCACTTTGCATTGCTGAGTGTCTTTCTTTACCCAGGCCTTTCTTACCTGCTGCTGATGACTAGGCACTTGACTGGGCAACTGACTGTTAGATTGTTCCCACAGTTGTCCTGTCAAGTGGCCGCTGTTCTTCTCCAAGCCAAGTTCCTGTTTCAACTTGTAGCAAAATGGACGTATATGTCCAGGGGCAAAGCAATGGTGACACACGTATCTCCTTTTTCTATTTCTTTTGTTTTTGTGAGGAGACACGTGATTAGCATTAAATCTCTCATTGTTTTTCGAAGTGCCCTCACCTTCCTTAACAAACATTGGATTTCCATAGCCTAAACCTGATTTTCCTTGGTTCCCCATGTTCAGAACCTCTTCCAATTTAGCCTTGCCATTGTTAAGTTTATTGAGTGTGTTAGTTTCTTTTTCAAGATTGCTTTTATACTTTTCACACTCATTGTCCTTTTTGGTAAGCATGACTTCTAACCTAGCTATGGAGTCCTTTTGAGTATCACTTTCACTCGACAACCTCTCATTCTCAGCCTTTAATTTCAGATTGTCAGAGGTGAGTTTTTCATTTACCTTCTTGAATGCCTTGAGTTGTTCCATTCGCTTGGACCAATCTGCATGAAGCTCAACATATGTATTGTATAGATCTTCATATGTGGCACTATCCTCTTCTTCCTGTGATGATTCTTCAGATTCACCTGCAGAAGTGGAGTTAAAACAGGTATACACATTAGTACCATTTGAGCTGACAACTGTGCTGACAGTTGACTGTTCATCTTCACTGTCAGATTCACTGTCAGATTCACTGTCAGAAAGGGAGGATTGTGATGATCGTAAAAATGACAGGTTTGCTGTCTGATCGTCATCATCTGAATCACTTAAGGTTGCAGAAAAACTCATCCCTCTCTTTTTGAGTGTGTTAGCACACTCATTGGCATAGTGTCCGAATCCTAAACACGCTCTACATTGAACGGACTCAATAGATCTTTTGTTTTCAGAAAAAAATTTGTTCTTACTTGTTTCTTTCTTAAATGATTCAATCTTAGGGGAAGAAGCAATATCCTTATTGGGAAACCTTTGTTGACGTTTTTTGTTCAACATATTGTTGAATTTTTTAGAAATCAAGTCACATTCATCTTCCTCTAAGTTTGAGTCATCAATATCTTTTGATAATTCAACAAGATCTTTGGACACAGTAAGAGCACTAGCAAGAGCAATTGAATTTACTTTGCTAGTTTGTTGCACTTCAAGGTTCAATTCAAACGTAGTTAGAATACTTAGAACCTTTTCAAGACTCACGGTCCGAGTATCACAAGTTTCTTCAATGACAGAGATTTTGATGTTAAATTTTTCTGGGAGAGTTCTTAAAACTTTACTAACCAACCTTGCATTGGAGATGGATTCTCCTAATGCAAATGATTCATTTGAAATATCCATTAATCTAGCAGAATATTCTTGAACAGTTTCATTATCTCCCATTCTTAAATTTTCAAACTCTGTCATCAACCTTCTTAACTTAGTTTGTTTAACACTATCGGACCATTCACAATGTAGTTGCAAAATGTCCCAAGCATTTTTGGCCACTGTATGGTTTGAGAACAACCGATACAAATTAAAATCAACGTGATCAGAAATGGCGGCCATTGCCTTTGCATTGAAATTTGCAAGGGCAATTTCCTCCGCATTCCAATCTTGCTCGGGTTTTGGAATAAAAAAAATTTCTTTCTTTTCTTCGTCAGACACAGAAGCTTTAGCTTTTGGATCAGCCACTTCCATGGTAGGGGATTTATATCCCACTAGAATGCTGACCCAAGCACGATGATCTATGTTTTTGATGTACATAGTCATCTTTGCCTTCCAAATGGTATAGTTTGAACCATCTAGAGTAGGCGGCTTATTACGAGTATGAGTACAGTCCATAATGACCACTTTCAAAGATCGATCTCAATATGTCGAGACCAGGCTCTGGTGCCAATTGAAAGAAATTAAGCGGCTAGGACTGTTCTGGGAATTGACCGACTGTGTGAACAACTGTGTATTCAAACGTGCTAACAGTTGTCCAGACAGTTGTCCTGTCAGTTGGCGACGACCAGAAACTCAGAAACACAGAAACAAACGCAGCGGAAATTAAAACTGATTAAACACTTCAGCAAGAAATACCTTGCTGGAAAACTTTCATTACTAAAACTCTTTCAGAGTACAAAAAGATGAAAGAAACAAAAACAATTAAAAGATCAAAACCTATTCTATCTTGAATAGACTAAACAAAAAAACACTTGAGTTCTTGATGAACAAGAACCTAAAAAAACAAAAGACTCTCTTAAAATACTCTGTAAATTCGTGATTAAAATCCGTCCTTGACAATGAAGAAGTCGGCTTGTATTTATACAAGGCTTGGCCGCTCCTTTACACTCCAAGAAATCCTTCTTTCCATATGAGAGTCTTCCTAAAATAAAACACCTAAAATACAAAATACTAACCAAAGATAAACATTAGTAGGTTAGTCAAGTAAATCAAAATAATAATAATTATCCTAAAATAAACTATTCCTAAATAATTACAACTAAATCCTAAAATAAATAAACTCTAAATATATACATTAATTAAATCAGAATCACAAAGATACAAAACTAAATATAAGAGTATTTCATACTCTTTCAATATGTACCTTTCGAAAGCTTTGAAAATTATTGTTCCAGACAAATGGTGTCCATCCCCATTTATCAATTTTAAACTAAATATTGATTTTGCTGCAAAAAGAAATCCAGGAAAGCAGGTATAGGGGGAAATTTGCAATAAAGATGGTAAATGCATTTTAGGATTCAGTAACTTAATAGGTCACACAACTAATATGATAGCTGAAATCTGGGGTTTTCGCATAGGTTTGCAATATGCTCTTTTGAGAAAGATTGACAAAATTCAAATTGGGATACACTCACTGGTATGTTTTAATGTTTTATCCAGAGGGCATACCCCACCGGAGGGCGCGTACAATTTGCATCGTGATTGTCGATATCTCATGGAAGCTTTTGACCAACTTTGGTGTTCGTTTGCATATCGTGAATGAGATGCACTAGTAGACTTTTTGGCCAAAAACACATGGACCAGCTAGAAGAATGTTTTGATAACCCTCCTTTGTAGTTATATCCTATTCTGCTTCATGACTGTAATGGGATAGTAAAGTTTAAAGAGGTTGGTTTATATAAGAGTATAACTACGGGTGTAAAATAATAATTTTTTCTTTTTTTTATATATATATTGTGATGTTGCTTAAAAAATATCATCGTACGTGTCCACAATAGAAGTTCTTATTCCACAATCAAGTCAATCACACTGACTATCTCTACAATAATACAGTGTGCCCCCTTCTCTATCCACCCCATATTATTTACTCTCTCATTCCACTTTAATCTATAAAAAATTTCGTTTTGATTGTCTTATTTTAATTTACAAAATCTTAAAATGAAAAGTTTTAAATAATGGGACCAGTTGTTATACTCACAAAAACTACCACTTGCTATTTTCTACCCTACTTTTTCTTTCCTACACATATATTTTGTGGTATCCCCCATCCCACATCAGAAATATGTGGGAATTGAGTGTGCTATATAGAAGGCCCATACACTCCTACTAAGCATCAAATCATCCATTTAACTTTTTGGAGGCCTGTGATGGGCTGTGGTTAACCCAATTGAGGAGATGCTTGGTGGGCTAGTGTGCGGTACCTAGTAACGGGTCGGGCCTTCGGGTTCGGGTGAGCGGAACCCCGGCCTTAAGGCTTGCGAGCTAGCCCGAGGGTACGATCTGGATATTGATTGACCTTGCCATGACAAGGGTTTGAGTGGGGGAGATTGTGATATCCCCCATCCCACATCGGAAATATGTGGGAATTGAGTGTGCTATATAGAAGGCACATACACTCCTACTAAGCATCAAATCATCCATTGGACTTTTTGAAGTCTGTGATAGGCTGTGTGGTTAACCCAATTGAGGAGATTCTTGGTGGGCTAGTGTGTGGTACCTAGTAGTAGGTCGGGCCTTCGGGTTCGGGTCGTTACATATTTACACTCACAACTCATCACCTTTTCAACATTCTCCGTAATTCTTATGCCCAAACTCATTTTGTAAATTAAAGAGGGACGGAGTGAGTAGACTTTTCCAACCCATGTTTTTTTGTAATTCTTTTATGTCACTCGTCTCATATTTTAATTTAAATCCATCAAAAATACTTATATATTTATATTAAAATATAAATTTATTATTGTGCGTAAAGTAAAAATTTATATTTTAATTTAAATCCATCAAAAATACTTATATATTTATATTAAAATATAATTTTATTATTGTGCGTAAAGTAAAAATTTATATACGCAAAATCTAGGAAACTATAGTTTTCTAACAATTAGGAAAGTAGAGGTTTTAATGGCGCGGTGACATTTTATAAATAAGTGAAACTTGTTTTATAACATGCGATGACATTTTTGTAAATAACTGACATTTTGTTCAAACGTGCGGTGGTGTTTTTGTAAAGAACTAACACACCTTTTAAAGCTTGTGGTGACATTTTTGTAAACAACTGAAACTTATTAACAAAATCAATATCATTGGCATTCTTCAATACTTTTACTGAGACTCTTTAGCAAATGCACGGGCACTCTTTAAACGCACTCAATAGCACAAGAACTGATATTTTTAAACACTGCAACTGCCATTCGGAACACCAGATTTGGCATTTTTAAACACTATCGCTAACACTTTTAAACACATGCACTAACAATCAATAACACATGAATTGATACTCCTAAACACTTTAAGTGTCACTCGTAAACACTACAACTAACATTTTCTTAAACACAGTCTCTTGCACTCTTATAACACCCCTACTGACACTCAGTAACACATGAGCCGACAGTCTTAAACACTACAACTGGCACCCTGAAACTCTATAACTGACATTCTTAAGCAGTACCACTCCATCGCGCAAAGTTCCTTTTATTTATAAAAATGTCACACCGCTCGAGCTTCTCTTATTTATAAAAATATCACTGGTATATTTTAAACTCTTTTTTCTAAGTGTTAAAAAAAACTTTTTTTTTAATAACTACCCATTTATAAAAGGGTTAATGACAATTTAGGGCCTGAACTCAAGGGGGGTTGTCTATCAGGGGCCGGAAGTTTTTTTTTTTCGCTAGATCAGGGCTTCAAATGTGAGGTTTTCGCCAGTTAAGGGCTTTTTAACGGTTTTTGTTAGAAAAATCAGTTAAATAGCATGTGCCATGCATGTGACTAACAAATTGGGTGATTTTGAAATTAATATTATCTAGTAGGGTTTTTAGTGTAAATTCTAAAATTTAAAGGGGCAAAGAAACCACTTTAACCCATATTTAAAAACTCTACCTAGGAGTGTAAAAAGAAAAACACATATTCACCCTTCGTCTCCACCCTCACCTCCCCGTCGCCGCCCCCATATTCTTCCTCATCCCCAGCCAACCAGCCGCCACCACCTCCCACTCCATCTTCACCCGCCACCACCTCCCACTACATCTTCACCCGCCACCATGTTCCTCTCCTCCTCCTTTTTTTCCTTCAATTCCCATCTATATTCTCGCCCCAAATGAGCCACATATCGACGAGACTCTTGTGAAGCTAAGGCGTCCACACCAGCTATGGGAGCTTCGGAATTCTGGCAGGCTTGTCTCCGGCGCGCCGCCACCGAAATTGCTGGAATCGAAATCCCCAAATTCTACGTCGTTGCTCCCTCTCCCTAATCCCAGATCCGATTTCAAACATACATGTGTTCTCTGTGTGTGTGTACGATTTTTTTTCTTCAAAAAATTGATGGTGTTTTGTGTGTGAGTGATTCAAACATCTGTTATCTTGAATTGTAAATGCAATTGCAATTTCAGTTATTTATTTTATAGAGTCAAGAATTACACTTTGGTTTTGTTTCCATTTCTGAGTTTGAGAAATCTGAAGGTAATGGTGCAGGAATCGAAATCCCCAAATTCAAAGTCATAGGGCTGATATTGTACTGTTAGTGGTTGTGAAGGTGAAGGTAATGGTGCTGATGAAGGGGTGAAAGTGGAGGGCGATGGATGCAATGGAGGTTGATGGTGGCAGCCGGTGGCTATGGAGGTTGGAGATGTGGATGGGTTTTTTTAGGGAGAAGATGATTTTTATTTTTTTTTGGAATTGTCCCTCTGCAATGTGATATACTCACATCTAGCCCCAATTCCCAATTTTCATTTTTGTTAAAAAAAAATTGGAAATAAAAATTATTGGATAAGGCATTTGCTAAAAATATATCACATATACTCATTTGTCTCAAAAATTAGTTCAATTATTGATAAAAAAAAAAAATGGAAATAAGAATTACATACGTTCCTCAAATAATTAAGTTCTTATATTTTTAATTAATTTTTTTCTTTCATTTTGTAATTATTATTTTTTTTCGAATTAAAAATTAATTCTATTATTTAGAATTAAAATTACTTTTTTTCTACCATTTTTAATGGGTGCACAAATATTGGCAATTTTGATTTTTTTTTTTCAAAATGATAATTGTTTTGATTTTCAACCCTACTAAATTTGAAATTTTCATTAGCCTCTTAACAAAAATATCAACTTCAAACTACCCAATTCCGTTAGTCACATGCATGACACATTGAATAAAATTTAAATTTATTTTTTTAAATTTATTATTTAGAAAATAATCTAAATCCTTTTATATTTAATATAGCTATTAGATTAATTTGTTTAATATTTTTTTTAATAAATTTATTTTGGTGAATGTAAAAAGTAATTTATTATGTTCATAGAATAAAATTTTAATTTATTTATAATTTTCTTTATTTTAAATTTATTATTTAGAAAATAATCTAAATCCTTTTTATATTTAATATAGCTATTAGATTAATTTGTTTAATATTTTTGGTTTTTTTTAATAAATTTATTTTATTTATGATAATTACTTATATTATTATATACTTGATTATTTAGAAAAGGATTATTTTTTTAGAAAAAATATTTATTTCATTTTAAAACCTTTTGAGTTTCAAAAATTTCACTAAAGCCCTTACTAACTAATATCATTACAAATCCATCCATTTAGTCGATCACGTGCCATGCACTTGGCACTTAACTGACTTTTCTAATGATTTCCGTCAAAAAGCCCTTAACTGACGAAAATTTCACATTTGAAGCCCTGATCTAGCGAAAAAAAAACTTTCAGGCCCCTGATAGACGGCCCCCCCTTGAGTTCAGGCCGTAAATTGTCATTAACCCTTTATTAAAAAAAATATTTTATACTTTATACTCCCTCTGTCCCAGTTTAAGGTTTTTTTTTTGTATGTCTTAGTTTAAGGTTCTTAGTTACTTTACTCTTTAAATGGCAAATTATGAATAGTGTTTTGGACAATCTTGTCCTCATAAAGTTCATAAATTACAAAAAAAAAACCATCACCCACTCATCTACTTTTCACTCACTTGCTTTATGAATGAATAATTATATCATTCACACATTACTATTGTTAACTCAAATTTGTCTTGGTTTCTTAATAAGCGTGTAAAGTCAAACTAAACTAAGAACCTTAAACCGGGATGGAGAGAATAATTTTTACAATTAATTGTGATCCACGTTTAATTTTTAGAAGGAAAGAAATGCTAGTTAAATTAATCACAAAGTACTTGAAAATCAAAGCACTACAAAAATAACTGGCTGGTTAGCCGAGCCAAAACCAAAAATTGAGTAAAAATTCAGTCGTTGACGGTTTGGTTTGGGTAGTAAGATTGTCGAGAAAAAGTTAACAAGGGGTAAAAGAGGAAAAAGTGACGGAAGCTTATTAACGGCAAGAATTGTCAGTTAGCCTGCAAACACTCCTTTCCCCCTTGTGAGAAGCGGAATCTTTTTTTCGGGTGTACGGCGACTTCAAACTGCTGGGACCCACACACACACACTCTGAGGAAACATCAATTAGACACAACTCACCTCACGCTTCATCATTACTTTCGCTTTCACTCCACACCTCGCCGCTTCCGTAGTCTCGATTTAAACTTTTTTAAAAAAATTGTATTCAAAAAATAAAAAAAATGTGATATGTAATAAGTGTAAATTTGGTAAGAAAGTGAAAGTGGGGTAAAAAATAGTTTTTTTAAAAATTTTAAAATGAGACACCAAAAATAATAAAATTTGAAGTTTAAAATGGAACGGATGGAGCACACATCTCCTTTTTTTATAACAATTTTTATTATTTTATTTTGACATAAGAAAATTTAAAGTGTATAAATATATTTAAATATATTTTAGTTGTTTGTGTTTTACACAATATTTCAATTGATATTTCAAATCCAGTTTTTAATTATTTGATTAGCTGATTTTGAAAATAAATTGCAATTTAGTATAAAAATGATGAGGTGTTAAACAACTAACAAAAATGGATGAAAAACGTAACATTTTTAAGAGTTAATTACAAATTAGGGCCTAAAGTCTTATATGAGGTCCCCAAACGGGCTCTGACTTTTTTTTTTTAGCGATTTAGGGCTTGTATTGATATTTTTTCCCAAATTAGAGATTTTTGACGATTTCCATTCAAAAACACAGTTAAGTTAACATCTGCGTTGCATGTGACTTTGAGTTGGGGTATTTTTGTCATTTTGGATGGAAATCGTCAAAAAATCAGGCCCTAATTGGGGACTTTAATAATGCTTCAGGCCCAATTGAGTGTTTTGAAACTCAAAGAGTTTGGAAGAGGTATGAGATTACCATAAACCTGTCCCATTTATTCGAAACTCGAAAAAGTAATAACATTATGTTGGGATTGTAGCCAAAACCGAGGAGCAGATCAAAATCGTGGCGAAGACGGAGCAGAAACGCACAGCCAGGAGGAGTGAGCGGCCGCCCATGGAGGGGCAGGCGACCGCCCACTTGATCAGGTTTGAATCTGGCCGTAACAGGAGTGGAGTAGGCGACCGCACAAGGTGGAATGGGCGACCGCCCACTCCGACGGGGAGACATACGGCTTTGGCAAATTGACATGGAGTGGAGTCCAATATTAGTAAAGGAATTGGTTTCCTTATCTCATCCAGTCTCCTAAAAGCCATGTGAATAATACTTGGAGAAGAAGTATTATACTCCTTCTGTCTCAAGGACTCCGGGTAAATTAGGTTTTGATCAGGATTAGGTTTTGTATCCCTATAAATATATTGTGACTACCACCATAATATTTGGTACTTACTTTGTGTAGGAGAAAGTTAGGATATCAAGAGAGAGCACAAAATAGTATCTAGGAGGGGGCCGGGGGCCTAGGAGAGCCATGGGGGGCGATCCTACAACCCGGCCATGACCGTGTTTGTGTATTCTTGGGGGAGAGATAATAATATATGGTGAGATTGTTATTGGAGAGTAGCCATACTAGATTTGTGTAAGTGTATGTGTAAATTGTAACAATCGACATATTATTATAGTGATATCCGGGCTAAGTGCCTCCGGATGTAGCCAAAGGGATGGTGAACCGGGTGAACAAATCTATGGTGTTCTTGTTCTTTCATATTATATTATCATGTGTTGATTATTTTTTTCATGTTGATGACTGCTAGTATGGGCTAGTGGATGCGGAGATCCCCCAAATTCCCCAACATTTTATTTATAATTGTTTCTTAGATATAAATATATTATAACTTATGTTTAATGATGTAATGAATATTTATCCAGGGCCGTTCCTAGCTTTTTGGGGCCCTGGGCAAAGTTCAATGAGAGGCTTTTTCTTTTTTTTGAAACAATGACTGGCCCTTTATAAATCATTTTTATCTTCTCAAAACTCCTATTTTTAGTAGCAATTTTTTGTTTTTTGTTAACTTGTACTTTTAGTTTGTATTGAAGTATAAAATAATTGTAAGATCAATTGATTGAACTTAGCGTAATAACAGATAAATTAAAGGTTATAATCAAACCTACAATTTTTTTTATATAAATAATAGTAACAAAATATATAAAACCCAGTAAAATTATAAAATAAAAAATAATGTACAACAAAAATATGATTAAAAAATGTACATAAAACGTCCCAAAATTTGCAAAAGAACATATTATAGATATATATTATGAAAGAGTCATAAAAACTCTTGCAAATATAAGATTAAATTATGGTCACCAAAAATATAATAATATAATAAGAATATGAGGACTAAAAAAATACTACACAGAAGATTATACATATCCATGTCTTATTCACAAGAAAAAAAATATTTTCTTTGAGTTATTAAAATAAGTGAAATTCCTAAATTAAAACACAAAAATGCTTAAATAGTCATTTGCTACGAATGTAATTCTTACTCCCATTAAGAATAATGATGAAAGAAAAATATATCAACATTTCTTTTAATATTTTTATAAGACATTTTATGATGTCATGGGAGTATAACAAAACTATTAAAAACGTGAAGCAACAAAGTATAAGGGCTCAAATATAATATGAATGAGGAAATATGAAGGCCTTAAAAATTATATGTGTAGTGGGGCTTGGTTGCTTTTTTTTTCTCAAATAAAATAGGCCTGTTTTTTTTGGTGTATATTTTTTCTTGGGGCCTCTTTTTCTTAAAAATGAACTAATAAAATGTGTCAGCTGATTTTTTTTATTTTTTTTTAAAGAAAAATTTAGTGATAATTTTGTTTCTATTATTTCTTAAATAAAGATAATATATGTGTGTATATACGCGTATGTGTGTATATATATATGATATAAAAATTTTGGGCCCCTCTCCGGCCAAGGGCCCTAGGCGGGCGCCCCACCTGCCCCCTTGGGCCGGCCCTGTATTTATCTATATATATTATTTAAGGTTTCTAGTTTTATACGAGAAAAAAATCGTAGCATTGCATAAGAATTTGTAAAGTTTTTGCGAGTTTAAGATTAAACAACTCACAAGGTGAGTTCGCGCTTAACAGGTTTTAACTTTTAAGTAAGAGTGAGAAACCTGTCTCAAACTTGCCCATTGCCATCCCTATGCATATATCTACTAGATCCAAGCCGTCTCTCATCAGCAGTAAATTAGGTAATTAATGGACATCTAGATGTCCGCATGAGCACTTGAGGAATATGTTCCGCAAAAGCAAATCTAAATATTATATGCCGTCCTCATACAAAACTCTTCTTTCTTTTTTGATTATCTCATAAAAAAAACTACAAATTTCAAAATTTAAAATTATTACTCCCTCTGTCCGGTAGGAGTCTTACTTTTTATTTTGGTATGTCTCAGATTAAGAGTTTCTACCCAAAATGGCAAAGGATGTGACATAATGAATAGTGCTTTGAACAACTTTGTCCTTGTGATGCTTATATAATTACAAAAAAAAAAAAAAAAAAAACACGTTACTAATCTATTTATACACTTGCATTGTGAATAGTATTTTGGACAATCCACTTGAAATATTTTCACATTTTTAATTGTTTTTTCTTAATAAGCATGCATAACTAGGTAGGACTCGTACTCTGAAACGGGGTAGTATAATATTTGTCTGGTATTAAGGTATCAATTTTGTCATTTGTTGTTCCTTTGAAAAAGTCTAATTTTCTAAAAATAAATATTATAATACTTCTTAATTAATAGAACTCATTTGTCATACTCAAAACAAATATTCACTCTTCTATACCTCAATTTCTCTCTCCTACTTCTTTTTTAACATCTGTAAGGATTTTAAGGCCCAAACACAATTGCTAGATTGATAAAGATGAAAGCACAAAATAACACAATAGCAAGAACGAAACAAAATTGAAAAATAGATGAACACAAGAGATTTTACGTGGTTCACCAACTTGGCTACGTCCACGGACGACGGAGAATCAATTCACTATAATCAAGAAGAGTACAAGGAGAATCAAAGTGAAAACCTTTCACACAATCTCACAATCTCTCTCTATAGTGAATAACATAACTTTTCTATCAATCTCTCTCTTAAGGATCTATACCAAAATCACTCGATATGGTCCGGAGGCTTATTTATATTTATACACAAGATATAAACCAAACCCTAGAAGAAAAGAAGTCCAAAACCCGTCCAAAAACTGCTTCCAAATCGATTCAGGATTCCCATACCCGACACTGTGGGCGACCGCCCAAACCCGAAGTGGGCGACTGCCCAAGACGTCAGTTTGTTGGACCTCTGAAACAGCAATGTGGGCGACCGCCCATAACCCAAGTGGGCGACCGCCCAGACCTCCTGTCTGGTTTTCTTCTCCGTTGCAAGACCAAATCAACCCGAATTGAGAGTCACCCTCAACAATTCTCCACCTTGACGATCAATTACCGAAAAGCTAGTAAACCAAGAGAACATCTCTATCTCCGTCGCCCCACCCCTACGGGCATCAATGACTAGTAACACCAACTAAGTCTAAGAACTTCTTGAACTTAGCAATCGAAACCTTCGAACCCGGCTTTGTCAATATGACCGCCTCCGTTATAGTCATAACATACCCAATAAAACCATCATTGTTCTTTCCATACACAATGCACACACAAGCATTTGAATACGGAACCCGTGACACATCATCTTTAGACTTGGGACTATCTAAAGAAGATAACCATTTCACCTGGTAAGCATCATTGATATCTATCGCAGTCACAAGAATGCCATTGACATAAACAAGATAACTCAATGTTCGATCACTACATTATCAAGTAAACACAACAATCATATCCACTTCTAGCATAACCATGGGTAACAATAAAAGTGTCGAACCTTTTATACCACTGTCGAGTTGACTGCTCCAAATCATACAAGGACCTCTCTAACAGGCAAACATGATCCTTACCCTCGACAACAAACCCTTCAGGCCGGCGCATGTAGATCTCCACCTCAAACTCTAGACCCCGCATCGCCACAATGCTCAACAAGTTGTGAATAGATAAGTGTCTAACAACCGGTGAAACAAAATCATTGTAGTCTACCCCAAACATTGGAGTACCATCTCTGAACTTGTAGATCCACTTGTGACTGACTAACACCTTCTTTGGTGGTGATCTAACAAATTCCCATGTCTGACTTTTAATAAGAGATACCATCTCTTCTTTCACAACGACCGACAACATAGCAGATTTATCACACGATATAACTTCATTGAAAGAAATTAATTTATGCATACTTACTGTTTTTGCAGCGGACAATGCATAAGTCACCATATCCTCCAAACCATATCGAACTCTACCAAAAACAATGGTAGTCTCCACCTGCTTGTTGGTCTCCTCCTCTTGAACTGGAGCATCAATTGGAGTCGCTTCATCAGACACATCATTAACATCTAAGTCAAGTTCCACCATATCTTTTTCATCTCCGACTAACTCCACCTGTTTATATATTCGTTCTGCAGAACACTTTTTCCCACGGAGAAGTAGAGCAATATCTCTACATGTCAGGAACTTAGATGCCACCGGATTCCATGACCAGAATCCCTTCACTCCAGTAGTATACCCAACAAAGGAACATCCTTTGTCCCTTGGATCCAATTTGTTGTTCACACAAGCATACAAGGGACACCCAAAAATACACAATCTTGAGTAATCTCCTAGAGAGCCTGACCACATATCCACTAGAGTCTTCATCCCAATACAAGAATTTAGAGAACGATTAGCCCAGTGAGCAGCCATCCTAATCGCCTCCACACAAAATTATGTACCCAACAATGCCTGTGAAAACAAATACCAAGCCTTTTCTGTCATCCCATTCAAGCCAATGTGACCCAATGTCATGTCCCATGATTGAGTAACCTCCGCCTCAACCATTGACCCCGTTGCAATAGACACATCACCAACAACCGTAGACCCAAGAAACTTGTACAATGTCCCCACTTTCTTTCCCTTCAATGCCACCAAGTCACCTTTAATAGCCGATAATTCGCCATTCGCAATGGACAAACTATACCCAAGGCTATCCAAGGTGCCTGGAGAAATCAGGTTCTTCTTCAATTCAGGAACATACCTGACATTCTGTAATTTCCGCACTACTCCATCAAACATCTTAACCTTAATAGTCCCAATACCAACAACCTTGCATGCAGTATTATTCCCCAACAAAACTACTCCGCCAGCAGCCTTATATGAACAAAACCATGCCCGGTTGGGACTAATATGATAAGAATAACCCGAATCCAAAATCCAACTATCACGAATTTTGGTACCCGAATCACAAGCAGTAAGTGCATCACAGTCACTGTCATCACTAGTGTGTTCAAACACCACTCCAGCTTCACCATTTGTCTTCGCGGTTGTATTCTCTTGGTTTAGACAAAACCTTCTAATGTGTCCCTTCTCCTTGCAACCATGACATATCACATTCTTATACCATTCACTTGAACCAGAATGACCATTCCTTGACTTTCTGCCGCTTCTAGCTACTAACCCATTACCTTGAGATTCAGCATTGTTGAGGTCAAGTGCGTCTCAATGACTTCCCGTTGTAGTAGAGCCTTCTTGATCTCTTCCAAAGAGATATCATCCTTGCCATACAACACTGTCTCTCTAAAGTGCATGTATTTCGGAGGTAGAGAACAAATCAATTTTACCGCCAATTGCTCATCATCAATTTTGACATCGACATTCTTCAAGTCCATGACCAAGCCATCAAACTCATCAAGATGTTTCTCCAAAGACTCACCTGTTTTGAGTTTACACTCCTCGAGTTTCTTCAATAGTAGCAACCTGTTACTAATACTCTTAGTCATGTACAATTTCTGAAGCCTAAACCAAAGCACTGTCGCAGTCTTCTCACTCACAACCTCCCTAAATACCTCATCTTTGAGACTCAAGTGTAAGGGAGATAAAGCCTTCTCATCCATATCATCAAATTGTTCATCCGTCAAGCTTTCCGGTTTCCTCGCCTTCCCAAGCAAAGCCTTGATACAATTTTTACCCACCAAGATTGCTCGCATCTTCACTTGCCATAAACCAAAATTGACCTTGCGGTCAAATTTCTCAATTTCGTACCTCCCTGACATAGTTTCCAATAAGCAATACAAGATCCACAAACCAGAAGCTCTAGATACCAATTGTAAGGATTTTAAATCCCAAACACAATTGCTAGATTGATAAAGATGAAAGCACAAAATAACACAATAGCAAGAACGAAACAAAATTGAAAAATAGATGAACACAAGAGATTTTACGTGGTTCACCAACTTGGCTACGTCTACGGGCGACGGAGAATCAATTCACTATAATCAAGAAGAGTACAAGGAGAATCAAAGTGAAAACCTTTCACACAATCTTACAATCTCTCTCTATAGTGAATAACCTAGCTTTTCTATCAATCTTTCTCTCAAGGATCTATACCAAAATCACTCGATATGGTCTGGAGGCTTATTTATATTTATACACAAGATATAAACCAAACCCTAGAAGAAAAGAAGTCCAAAACCCGTCCAAAAACTGCTTCCAAATCGATTCAAGATTCCCATACCCGACACTGTGGGCGACCGTCCAAACCCGAAGTGGGCGACTGCCCAAGACGTCAGTTTGTTGGACCTCTGAAACATCAATGTGGGAGACCGCCCATAACCCAAGTGGGCGACCGCCCAGACCTCCTGTCTGGTTTTCTTCTCCGTTGCAAGACCAAATCAACCCGAATTGAGAGTCACCCTCAACAACACCTCTTTTATAACACGTTTCCATAATTCATGTTTCTCAAAAGAAACATATAATTTGTTTTAGGAAGGGTGGAGTATTTTTTTTTTACGTAACAGGACCTACTTTGCACATTCATAAAAAATATATTTGTGTCTACACGGAATATATAGAGAAAAATCACGGAGAGGCACTCTAAAGCCTATGCGGCTGCATAGTGCGGATGCATAGCTTACAAAGAGTGGACAATTTTGGCAACATTAAGAAGAGGTAAAATAGGTTCATGCGGCTGCATAATTGTTCGAATCGATTTTCTTGTTTATGTCGAGTTTGAGGCGTAGGATTTAGTGAATCCTTCATGGTTTTGATTTGTAACCTATATAAGCCAAATGATGACTAGAAATTGTTTGTGCCGAGAAATAGAGCCAGAGGGGATATGCGAGATCCACAAGAGAGTCAAAGGTAGTGTGGTTCTTTAGAGTGCCCTTAGGGCACTCCGGGTGAGGTCAGTTGCATGTTGAGGGGGCTATGTGCGTTTGTTCGTGGAGAGGCAATAAATAGAGCATATGCCAAATTGTAGCACCACACATTGATGAAAGTAGTAAATATCTTGGTTTAGTAGCGCCCCAAAGTCCAATTTTGGGACGATCATGGTTAATAAACCGTGTATTTCTTTCTTCTTTATTGCTGAAAGGAACGACCCGATTGGGAGAAACGGGCTCGAAGGCCGGTCCAACACACCCCGACCTGAATCTCACGTACTGGACCAACCCGGCAAAACCTGGACGGGCTAGCCCTGAACGTATCTTTACGCAGCTCGTTTGACCGAGTTGGGAAGCAGGAGCCATGAGGAACCGAATAAGGATTCCAAAGACTCGTCGCACCATCCCGCTTTACGGTCAGCTCGTTTGACCAAGCTGACCACTTGGTAGCCAGCACTACTCTAAAAGGCCCCTTCGTCGGTGCGCACGGGCACCCCTGACTCAAGGTCGGAATCCGTGTTATGCTTTCTCGGCCAAACGAGCTCGGACTTGCATCTGTCCCCATCACGATTGGGAGAATTAAAGGCCTGGCCCAATTCTCTGACAAGGCCCACTGATGAATTCTAGAAGTGTTGCCCTAATACAGACCTGGTGAGTCATAAATGTGGATAAGCACAAATCCCTACGTTAAAGGAGCAGAATCTAGGTGACAAGGCATTGATCTTGGGGTATAAATAAAGCCCTCACTCCGATGGGCGGAGGTTAAGCTCTCTAACCTCACTCTTTCTCCTAGTTTGTTCATTCATAAGCAGACTAACTCATTCTCACGCCGGAGGGCCTTCGCCGGTAAAGCCCCGGCTGAGTTGACGTTTGTTCATCTATTTCAGGCTAACAGACATCCAGATATCATTCCGCGGATCCGGCTCAACTGGTCGCAATTCTTGCACGATCAGTTTGGTTCCATTGCCGGGAACGTAGTCTTGTTAGCCTGATTTCTTTCATTCTTTAGGATAATTCAACCCGGTTTTATCCATGGTTTTAGAAAACCCAGAAACCGTTCCCAGAGTCTTCATTGCTCCCGGAGACTCAGAACCTTATCGGCCCGCTCCATGCCTAAATCCAAAGAACCGCCGCACGACCCGCTCTCAATCCGCCTTGCTGGTTCAGCAAAACCCAGGAGTCGCCGGAATCACCACCGCAGCCGCCGCCGCCACGGTGAATGTCTTAAATCCGATTGAGGAGATTCCCTTCACGGAGAGCCACCCCATCCACGTCGGCGGTCAGATGGATCAGAGACCCCCTCCGATAACTTATGCGCAGCGGACGGTCGAAATCCCACATAGTGGGGCCGGAACAAGCGGTGTCAATAATGGAGCGGTCGCTGAGCATGCAGCAATGTTGAATCGGAGATTGACGTTGCTCTTGCAAATCCAGGAAATCTATGATAAGCTGGCAACCTTAGGTCCGGAACATGTCGCCAATCTCCCAGCATTACTCGTTGTACCCTTGGCAAGGGAATATCCGCCTGTCATTCCCATTCCCAGCGGTAGTTTGCCAAGGATGAATCAGATCCCACCGACCAATGTAGGCGCACACAACCTGAACGAGCAGGAAGAAACCTCAGGAGCAAGGAATGCGGCGCCCCGAGGACTGAGCCTCATGGAAGAGAGAGAGCTTTATAAAGAACGACCTGGAGACCAACTACCTCGATTTCCCCATACTTCTCAACATTTGACACACAGGAAAAACGAGGAAGAAATCTCCAGATCGGGAAATAGGGAGGTCCTCGATCCTCTGATCATGGATCTACAGAGGAGAATGCATGAGATGGAGTCAAGCAGAAAAAGTACCAAGAAAATTGCGAACACGATGGCCCCATTTGCTCGGTGGATTCTGGAAAGCCCTCCTCATCCTTATCTTAAGCTCCCCTCGTTGACCAAGTACACTGGGTCAGAGGACGCCCGGGACCATGTGCACACTTTTGAGGCGATTATGGCTTTGGTCTCCCATGACGATGATGTCCTATGTAAAGCAATGGTTAGCACCTTAAATGGTCCAGCACTAGCTTGGTTCAGAGCTCTCCCATCTGGTAGCATCGACAGCTGGGAAAATTTGAGAAGTAAATTCATTGAAAACTTTTCAACAGCGGGCGAACACAAGAAACGACCGACCGATCTCCCAAATGTGAAGCAGGGCAAAACAGAGACGTCTATGAGTTTTTACCAAAGATTTAGAGATTTGGCCGAGCAAATTGAAGGATTGACGGATGATATGGTAATGGTGTGCTTCACTGCAGGCATGAGAGCATCTCAACTGAAGTTTGAGTTTGAGATAAGGCCTCCGGAAACAAAGGGAGACTTGAGCGAGCATATCGCGTAGCTCAGGCCGAGCTAGCGGATAAACGAACCTCGAAGGAAGGAAAAGCAAAGGCGAAGGAAGAGTCAGGAAGAGCCAACTAGCGCGATTCCAAGGAACCAAAAGAAAGTGAGTCAAGAAGGGGCAAGAACCGAACCAGGAGTACGGAAAGGAAGGAGATCAATGAGGAGGTCTTCACTCCGCTGAACAGATCCCACAAGGAAATCATGAACTTGATAGAGATGTTCCCCCATCGTCCCATGGTGGGAAACGAGGAGGGAAGAAGAGCTTCGGGTAAATGGTGTGCCTTCCACAAGGATTTTGGGAACGAGATAGAGAACTGCCTGTCGTTAAAGAGAGCCATTCAGCAGAGAGTTGATCAGGGAGAGTTGGATCGTTTCATCAAGAGAGATGGTAAGCGAGGTCGCGATACCAGAGGCTGTGATACCAAGGAAAATTATGAAGACGGACAACGGCAGGAGCGACCACCTCGGAAGAGAATTGGGGTAATCCACGATGAAGCCCTATCGATCACTGCCTTGAAGTATCAAATCTACAGTCTTAAAAAGGTACCCTTTGTGCCGGCTTAGAACAATAAAAGGGAAGAGACAATTTCCTTCTCCCCGAACGAGCTCGCGGCCAGCAAAATCGCAAGAGAACAATCCATCATTTTGGAGGGAAGAATTGACAATTGCGAAACGAGCCGACTTCTGGTGTACACCGGAGCTGCCCGGGATATCTTGTATTACAAATGCTTCAAAGAAATGGATTTGTCTGATAGTATGCTGACCCCCTATGCAGGTCGGTTAGAGGGGTTTACAAATCATAAGGTGGATGTCAAAGGAACTGTGAGCCTCCTGGTTGAGATAGGTACTGCACCTTATAAGGTCCCGGAAACGATCACTTTCATGGTCATTGATGTAGCGAGTGATTATCATGCTATTTTAGGGATCCCGAGCCAAGTCAAGCTTGGGATGGTTGTTTCCTTACCTCATCAACGAGTCAAGTTTCCAACTCCGGCTGGAGTGGGTTGTCTGCGGAGCCGAGCCCAGGAATTTTTGGAATATCTGATGGAAACGAGGAAGATGAAGAGAAAGCTCGAGCAAGATTCTGTTAGAGTCGAGGTCAAAGCAAAAAGAGCGTCGGAGACAATGCTGGTCGGTGCAGTAAGCGAGATCAAAACGGATGAAGAGATTGAAAAGGAATTAAGGATCGTGAAGAGTAGCATGATCGGCCTCATAAAGAGTGAGGCCCCCACTTTAGCCGGTGAAGACGTGGAGAGAATCATGGACATAATTGTAGACATCCTCCAATTCAGAGAAGGACCTGAGCTCAAGCCGATTGACGAGCTTGAGGAGATTCCGATCAACCCCGAATTCCCAGAACAGGTAGTCAAAATTGGGAAGCAGCTGTCCCAAGACGAACGAGCTAACTTGATCACCCTTTTGAAGGCGAGCTTGGATGTATTTGCCTGGAAAGTTGAGGACATGAGAGGGGTTAAGGAGGAAATAGCCGTACACGAGCTCTGCCTCGACCCAAGCGCGAAGCCAATCAAACAGAAGCGCAGGATTTTTTCAGTTGACAAGCAGACAGCTATCAGAGAAGAGGTGAGCAAGCTACTACGAGCCAGGATAATTAAGGAGGCTTACTACCCTTCTTGGCTAGCTAACGTTGTAATGGTCAAGAAAACCAACGGCAAGTGGAGGATGTGCGTTGATTTTTCCGACCTCAACAAAGCTTGTCCTAAGGACTGCTTCCCGCTCCCCAGAATAGATAAACTCGTCGATTCCATAGCTGGCCACAAAACGCTCAGATTCTTGGAAGCCTACTCAGGATATCATCAAATTAAAATGGCTGAGCAGGACATCGAGAACACGGCTTTCCAAACAAGCGAAGGGACCTACTGCTTCAAAAAGATGCCATTCGGCCTCAAAAACGCAGGGGCCACCTATCAGAAAATGGTGAATCAAGTCTTCAAAAACCAGCTCGGGTGGAACATGGAAGGATATATTGACGACATGGTCATCAAAACGAGGGATGGAGACCACTGCGCAGACCTGTGGGAAACTTTTGGCAATTTGAGAGCCAATGAGATGAAGCTCAATCCGAGCAAGTGCGTCTTCGGCGTCACGGCAGGAAAATTCCTCAGCTTCATGGTATCTCAAAGGGGCATTGAGGCAAACCCCAAAAAGATAACTGCATTGCTCACCATGAAGGAGCCGATCTCAGTCAAGGAAGTTCAGAGGCAAAACAGACGTGTGGCAGCGTTGGGTCGTTTCATAGCCAAGTCGGTGGAAAAATCGTTACCATTCTTCAAGGTGTTGCGAGGAGGAAAATAATTTCAGTGGACTGAAGAGTGTTCCTCAGCCTTCAAGCAATTAAAAGAATATTTGAGCCGTCCCCCCTTGCTCAGCAGCCCTACTTCAGGAGAAACTTTATACGTGTATCTCGCCGCCATAGATAGGGCGGTTGCTGCCGTGCTGACCAGGAATGACAATGGAATCAAGCCGGTATTTTATACTAGCAAGGCTTTAAATGATGTAGAGTCACGGTATTTCAATGCTGAAAAGCTAGCATATGCCTTGGTGGTGGCTGTCCGCAAATTGAGAGCTTATTTCTCAGCTCATCCAATAGTGGTGTACACTAACGCACCCCTTAGGAAAATTCTGCACAAACCGGACAGCTCGGGAAGACTATTGAATTGGTCGATCGAACTTACTGAATTCGATATCTCTTATCAGCCAAGGAAAACCCTCCAGGCACAACCATTAGCAGATTTTATGGTTGAAACGATGTTCAGCAACGAGCAAGAGGCCTCATCCACCAACGACCACCGGATGGAGGATCCGAAGAGCTGGCAGATGTTCACTGACGGATCGGCATCAAAAAGCCATAGCGGGGCAGGGGTGTTATTGATTGAACCAGGAAACGGCCTCACAGTTGAAAAGGCCTTGAGATTCAAGTTTCCAGCTTCTAATAACCAAGCTGAATATGAATCTCTCATAGCCGGAATTGACTTGGCCAAATCAATGGGGGTAAAGAACTTGAGGGCCCACACGGATTCTCAACTCGTTGTTAATCAGTTAAGAGGAGAGTATGAGACCGCCAACCCGGTATTGTCCCGATATAAAGATCTCGTTGGAAAGTTAGTGGAAGGATTTGAGTCCTGGCAGATTGCCCAGATCAGTAGAAAGGAGAACGCACGAGCTGATATGCTATCCAAGTTAGCTACCATGGAAATGGGAGACGCTAATCAGTTAAAATGGGTCGAGTTTTTGGAACGACCCGCAATTGATCGAGTTCAGATCATGGAGCTAAACGAGGCATTCTCCGATAAAGACCCTGCCAATTGGATTGATGACATGAAAAATTATATTGAGAAGGAGGAACTGCCGCTAGATACCGAGAAAGCAAAGGCGGTCAAAAAGAAAGCCCCACGCTTCATAATTTTGGAAGGGAATCTGTACAGGAGGTCGTTCGTTAAGCCCCTTCTGAGGTGCGTACCCCCAGAGCAAACCCGAAGCTTTCTAGAAGAAGTACTTGAGGGAATTTGTGCCGGCCACCCCGGCGCCAGAACCTTGGCAGAAAAAGTCATCACCATGGGTTATTACTGGCCAAATTTGAGAAGAGAGGCGGTGGAATATGTCAAAAGGTGTGACAAGTGTTGGATATTATGCCCTAGGCCCTTGAGAAAGGCCTATGCGTTATATCATAGCTTCATTGTTATAGAGATAACAAACCCGATTATTATATCTTTTGCATGTTTATTATAATAATCATTGTCCCTAGCACTTATGAAGGGCTAGCATGAGTTTGATGGATAATCATATGATGATTATAGCGCATAGGATGCGGATTAAACTTTTGGGTACATGTTGGAGAACAAGTACTGGATAGACCCGTTATGAGATTTATGTCATGGTCAAATGTCATAATTGAATCTCATAATAGTTATATCATTTATCCTTAGACCTGAGATTATCATAGTCTTCCACATGATGAACATTATGTTTGACGTACTCAAACGCTACCCCTAACCGGGAAGTTATAAAGGCTACGATTGGCATAATCGGATTCTTGTAGGGAAGAATGATAAGTCAAGATGGGATTTGTCCCTCTCTCAAGAGAGATATCTGCTTGGCCACTTGATGAGTGAGATTGATAAAAGTGTACGGCCGTACCTAAATGAATTGAAGCGTTCAATGTTATTTGCTCATATCAATCTACTCGAGATCGAGAAAGAATTGGACAACATAAGTTGACGTGGACCATGACTTATGTCCAATATGATATCGTGTGACAAAGGGATTGTGATATGTTCTATAAGGTTACTTTGGGCTTTCAAAGTTATACTAATTGGGTAGTCATAATGGCTTGCTAGAGTCCGCTTATGATTTACGAGGTCTTCGGACTCGTTGCCAACATAGTATAATCCTATTGGGTCACACACGCAGAACGGATCTTACTTGGCATGAAAAACGAGAAAAAACTGGGAAGTGGAAAAACCATCCGTACGGATAGTTTGGACTAGCCGTACGGATAGTTTGTCCGCTGACGAGTTTTTGTCAGATTTCTTTATGGGAAAGGAATCCTTTAACCTAATGGAATTAGGGTTCTCCCAGTTTATATTCTGTGTTCTCTTCAGCCGGAAACTAAGCCTTAGGCATTGATTTTGGAAATCAACAAGAGTTTCTTGGAGAGAGAAAAACACATAATATACTTAGGTTATTGGGGTTTGATTTTTGCTCATCATCAAACCATAATAATCAAAGGGAGATTGAAGAATGGTTCTTCAATCATGTTTTTCAAGCCTAAGGATCTAGCAGTCAAATCAAGAAGCGTTCTTGAGTCCGTTCGATGTGTGGATACTGATAGAGGGTGTTTGCGTTAGCACCTTAAAGTCCGTGTTCATGGATTCGATCTTCAAGGGTATGTTTCTTTCATCTTGTATTTAATTTAATCAACATTCACGGATCCGGGCTCTTGGGTGTTTGATTTTATCTGTTTATTCCGCTGCGCATGATGCATCAAAACCCAACAACAAGTGCCAAAGATATGCCGACCTCCCCAGGCTGCCCGCTACCGAGCAAACCCCAGTCGTGGCATGCTGGCCGTTTCACATGTGGGGGATAGACTTGATCGGGCCTTTCCCACTGGCCCGTGGGAGGCTCAAATTTGCGGTAGTGGCTGTTGACTACTTTACAAAATGGATAGAGGCCAAGCCGTTAGCTGAGATAACCGAGGACAATGTATTGAATTTTGTCCATGATCAGATTGGTGCCGATTCGGGGTACCCAGGCACATTGTTTCTGATCGAGGACTCCAATTCTCAGACGCCTTCACTGCAGAGTGTGCCCGATTAGGAGTTAAACACACCAAGTCGACGGTCTCCCATCCTCAAGGTAACGGCCAAGCTGAGGCCGCTAACAAACTTGTGATGCACGCGTTGCATAGAAATCTAACGGGGAGAGCAGGAAGATGGGTTGACGAGCTCCCTTTAGCTCTATGGGCCGTCCGGACAACCACCAGAGGCCCCACGGGTGAATCCCCCTTCGCGCTGACTTATGGCTCAGAGGCCATGGCTCCAGCTGAGTTAGCAATACCTACAGCTAGGGTCGCATTCTTTGATGAAGCGAAAAACGAGGAAAGAAGAAGGATCGATCTGGATTTGATCGACGAAAAAAGGCTAGAAGCCCACTTAAGATCCGTGAATTACAAGCAAAAAACGAAGAGGTACCATGATAGAAGGGTGAGAAAGCGGCTTTTCCAAGTAGAGGACTGGGTGGTGAGAAATATCGAAGACACAAGCCGAAAAGCTCAGCAAAACAAGCTCTCCTCAAACTGGGAAGGCCCCTTTATCGTAACCCAGATTGTGCGCGATGGGACTTACATGCTAAGGCCCCTGAAGGGAAGGACCTAAAGAATCCCTGGCATTCCAATAGCCTACAGCGATATTATCATTAAAGTGTCCTCGTTTTTTATAATTTCCAAGGATAGCCCTTTTTGGGCACTTGACCCCTGTATCAGCTTGGTTATATAATGAAATCACGCTGGAATTCGTTTATCTCAATGTATGAATTTTTACGCTTTAGCAAACCTTGAACTCGTCTTGAACGAGCTAAGCCTTGTCTTGAACAAGCAAACTTCGAACTCGTCTTGAACGAGCTAAGCCTTGTCTTGAACAAGCAAACTTCGAACTCGTCTTGAACGAGCTAAGCCTTGTCTTGAACAAGCAAACTTCGAATTCGTCTTGAACGAGCTAAGCCTTGTCTTGAACAAGCAAACCTCGAACTCGTCTTGAACGAGCTAAGCCTTGTCTTGAACAAGCAAACTTTGAACTCGTCTTGAACGAGCTAAGCCTTGTCTTGAACAAGCAAACTTCGAACTCGTCTTGAATGAGCTAAGACTTATCTTGAACAAGCAAACCTTGAACTTGTCTTGAACGAGCTAAGCCTTATCTTGAACAAGCAAACCTTGAACTTGACCAGAACGAGCTAAGATTTTAACAAGCAACCTAAAACGAAAAGTACACATTTTCAAAAGAGAGAACGATTATAAAGGATCATATTAATAACGAGGTCAAGAGCCTACCTCGGGGGGCATACATAACAAAAAAAAAAAAAAAATTACAAGGGTGGAGATTCATCCTGGGCTACCTCGCCCTCGGTCACGGACCCCTCAGCTCCTTCAGTTCCCTCTAGCACCTTATCAGCCTCAGCCCGTTCCCATTCTAAGGCACGACGAGCTAAGACCGTGTCCACATTAACAGCCAAAAGCTCAGGCCTAATCCAGGCCTCCAACTTATCCTCCTCATCTTCACCATCAAGCTGCCCCAAGCGTGGGCAGCCCGAGCTTCTGGATTAAATTGAGGAAGCTCGATGAGATTAGCAGTGATTTCAGGGTCCTTGGGGAGGTAGCCATGACCATAAGCATCCCTAATGCCGTGCCTGTGACCTGTCTCAAAATAAGGTATGGATTTTTCTAGCACTTTGGTAGCAAAAGCCTCAGTCTGCTCATACCGATCAATAATGGCCTGCTCGTCTAGAGAAGTTCGTTGGGTCACCTCGGCTTCAGCTCTGAGCCTCTCATTCTCCTCTTCTGACAAACGGAGGCGCTCAAGGACCTCCGTATTGCGCCCCGCCGCCATCCTGACCTGACCCTCAAGGTCATTGATCCTAGAACGACCTGACACCACCTCCGCCTGAGCCGTCTCTATATCTTTATCCTTGACAGACAAGATCCGTTCTAGCTCAGCAAGCCTCGTTTTCAACGAAACTACCTCATCAACACGAACAGCAAGCTCTTTTTCCTTGGCCACTAGTGCCTCCGCCTTTTCCCTAGCTCGGGATTCAAGTTCCTCGCCATTTTGAGTAAAGTGGAGACCAAGTGTAGCCATCTGAAAAAAGTTTCTTTAGATAAATCCAAAGCAAGTGGAATGAGATAAACCAAGCAAAAATCCATACCTCACTAAGAATCAAACCGAGGCGACCGCCGCATAAAGAAGAAGATGATTTTTCCTTCATAAGATCCTCAAGATGATCAAAATCGGCTTCTCGACGAAGCACGGTGCGACCAAACCTGACCTTATACCCTTTGCGGACATAAAGATTCAAACCTCTGAACAAAGTCGCGTTGCCGAGCCGATCAGCCAGCTCATCAACCTCCTCATTCCTCTTGACACCCTCTAAATCCGCACGAGTAATTTGAGCTCGGGGGGCCGACCTCTTCGAAAGAGGAACATGGTCAGTGACTTCCTCAGAACGTCCCCTATTCTTTGTAACATCAGAGACGGGCCGAGATGACGCTTATTTTTCCATAGAAGGGGAAGCTATTATGGCGGAAGCACCGGGTCTCTTCTCAGTAGGAGCTTTAGGACCCCCAGCATTCCTCTCTATTTCACCATCGGTTGAAATTAGAGGGATAGAAGAAGGGGCCTTCTTTGAAAGTTCAGACTGTCGAATTCCCGTCTGTGCTTTAGCGACCGATGACGAGGTCGATTTGTTCAGAGTCTTCAATTGCCGGAAGGAGGGAACCTTCTTCTTGCTCGCGGCAACAGCCAGATACTGCTCTCTGTGGGAACTCATCGCTACAACAAGAACGAACGACATTATGACACGAACACAATAAGCGAACAATAACAAAAAACAAAACAGGTAATCACCCCCAAAATGCTCAAAGGAACGACAATGTTCAACCGAGCTCAAGCAAGCGAGGCAATCGGCTTCAAACGAGCAGTCCTCACGAACCACCCAATCTGGGTAGCATCGACCGGGAACAATTGTCACCAAAGGCTCAACCCCCTCTGAAGTAAAGCCATGAAGGCCAGCGCGAGTAAAATAACGAGGGCTCTTCTCTAACTTGTCCCAATTCACTACCCATTCTCGGTCCCTTTTTGGGGCCACGAGCTTCTTCAATGCTTTCTCTAAATCGACCGACCATTCGGGTTCCCATAGTCCTGACAAACGAGAAAGTTCACCTTGGGAGCATAAAAACTCCCATCCCTTCCTGCTCTCGATAAGCACGATATGATTGGCGAAAGTGTTTATTTTACTGGGGAAAGATCGAAGAAGATGAGGAGCGTTAGGGTTAGCACCTACGCTAAGAGTATGGTACGGTGGCTTACCGAACCGGTTCTCAGTACGGGAGATCCTAAAGAATTTCTTAAATACATGAACGGTGGGTTCATAACCGAGGTGACGGCAAACGACCAAAAAACTGTTCACCGTCCTCACCGTGTTGGCCACCAAATGAAGAGGGATAGAACAAGTGTCCATCAAAAATTCATTAACAAAAGGATCCAAGGGAAGTCGGAGGCCGAGCTCAAACTGGCTAACGAAGAAAGCCACCCTCTCTTTATTTTGTATTAGCTCGACCACTGGGACACTGCCCTGGGGAACGTAGGAAATACGATAGTCATCCCTGCTTATGTTATACTTATCGTACATATTATCTACAAGTTGTGCTTGTACAATAGTAGGGGGTGGAAGAACCAAGCCTTGTCCCTCTAACGAGCTCTCAAAACCTAATGCCCGGGCACTAGTGGGATGAGCGACGCAGAGCAGTTCCCTTTCTATATACTGGAAATTATAAGCACCGTCATCCTCTCCAACGAGTTCAGTCCCCTCGCTTTCTCGAGAATCCAAAGTGTATTCTAGGAGAAGAACCGGCCTGGATGATGTCGCATCCTCGTTATACCGAACTGATACAGGCTCTACGTCATATACAAGATCCTCCCCGGACGCAGGATCACTTATTTCTTGTTCGACTTCGAGCCTCAACTCATCTCCAGATAGATGATCGTTCTGAGAGTCGGAAGCCTCGTCACTGCAAGCCATATCTGCAAGAAGAACATGGGGGCCAGACCCCAAGTTAGAAACCAAGGTGGAGCTCGTTGGAAGTTCAGACCCGCCACCTATTCGAGCCCCGGACTCTATGCAAGTGAGAGGGGGTTTCTTCCCGACAACGTAATAGTTGATTATGTGCTTGATCAACTCATTGTAATACTCAAAGAGAATGGCACTAGGGTGCTCGGTGCGCATCCAATCTTCGCTGCCAACGTAGGGCCACCTCAAACTGCCATCAAGTCCATAAGCGTTCAAGATCTCCCCGATCTCTCCCAAATCTAACTTTCTCCAACCACCGACGACACTACGGTATATCAAATCCGTACGATCATGAAAGCAAAACGAGGAATCTCCAACCACTTTCATGAACTCCGGCGTCATTTCTGGAGAAATCATGATGAGCACTCAATGTATAACCACTATCGCCGGGAAATTCAAGTTCTCGCCGGAAAATTTAAAGTTCTCACCGGAAAACTCAAGTTCTTGCCGGAAAATTCAAAATTAATTGACGAAAAACCCAGATTTCCAACTAAAAAGCACAGAAAGGCAAAAATATACCAATAGAACAAAGGTTGAGGATGAGAATATACCTGTATTCGAAGTTTTGAACGGAAAGCAAGAAAGAATCAAAAGGTCGTCTTAGCAGCGTCGTCGGAACTTAAGGAGAGGCTTGCTGGGAGTTATTGGAGGCGAGAATGAGGAAAAAGGGAGAAATAAGGGTTTTTATAACCCCCTTCACCACAAAAGGTTCGTGGGTCAACCCGGACCGACCCGCTATCCATCGACCCAAACGGGCCGCATTTAATGCCCTGTACCTTCCCTAGGCGCGTGCCTGCACCCCTAGGCTAGGTAGGATGACGACGGCGCCTGATGCATAGGAGACTGGAACCGTCCCATCAATCCACCATGTCCTTGATGCGTTACAGCTGCACCCCACCGTCGCTCCTGATGCCACGTGTCCCTTCAACTATTCCTCTTTATAGGATCTAACGAGCGCCCTACAGGAATCGCTTACCTAAATCTATGATTCCCACTTTCGTTACTCTCAACTCGGAATCATGGGGGCCACTGAAAGGAACGACCCGATTGGGAGAAACGGGCTCGAAGGCCGGTCCAACACGCCCCGACCTGAATCTCGCGTACTGGACCAACCCGGCAAAACCTGGATGGGCTAGCCCTGAACGTATCTTTACGCAGCTCGTTGGACCGAGTTGGGAAGCAGGAGCCACGACGAACCGAATAAGAACTCCAAAGACTCGTCGCACCATCCCGCTTTACGGTCAGCTCGTTTGACCGAGCTGACCACTTGGTAGCCAGCACTACTCTAAAAGGCCCCTTCGTCGGTGCGCACGGGCACCTCTGACTCAAGGTCGGAATCCGTGTCATGCTTGCTCGGCCAAACGAGCTCGGACTTGCATCTGTCCCCATCACGATTAGGAGAATTAAAGGCCTGGCCCAATTCTCTGACAAGGCCCACTGATGAATTCTAGAAGTGTTGCCCTAATACAGACCTGGTGAGTCATAAATGTGGATAAGCACAAATCCCTACGTTAAAGGAGCAAATTGTAGGTGACAAGGCATTGATCTTGGGGTATAAATAAAGCCCTCACTCCGATGGGCGGAGGTTAAGCTCTCTAACCTCACTCTTTCTCCTAGTTTGTTCATTCATAAGCAGACTAACTCATTCTCACGCCGGAGGGCCTTCGCCGGTGAAGCCCCGGCTGAGTTGACGTTTGTTCATCTATTTCAGGCTAACAGACATCCAGATATCATTCCGCGGATCCGGCTCAACTGGTCGCAATTCTTGCACGATCAATTGCATTCATATGGATTCAAGAATGCATGTTGTTTTTTCCTATGTACACCTAGTATGAGACAAATAATGCTATAGAACCCAAATCCACAATATTATAATTCCTACCGCACATACAATTTTTGACTCAGTGTATATATCACAACTCTACTCCACGATCAATATTATTTAATTATGTGACGAAATGAGTATATTATACCCGAATTATCTATAGTTATAAAGTAAATATGCCCTTTGTTTAAAAATTGAAAATCAAAATTAAAATCAAAATAAATATGTTCCTTCCTTTCTAAAATAAGGTCCACATTTTTTTGATCTGTCCCATGGTGAGGTTCATATTTTGCTTTTAATTCTAAAGTAGCAAATCATAAATCGATAGTGTTATATATGGCCAAGTTTATCCTTTATAATGCTTGTAAAATAAAAACAAACAACTTAATATTATTTTTAGGAAAATCAACTAAATACCTAAGTAACTTTTTCTACCCATTTAAATTATGAATTATATTTTGAACAATTATGTCCGTAATCCATTTGAATTGTTTAGCTTTTCAGCATTTTCTTAATAAATATGCAAATCAAATATGAACCTTAATTTGGGACAAAAGAAGTTAATTTATTTTCTTAAAAAAGTAGTTTTTCCTGAAATTTGTAAAAAATATTTTTTACATAAGCGCGAACACTTCTTTCTTAACTTCAATTTGAAACAAATTGATAAAAAACTAAATGATCACTTTTATTATCTAGAATGTAGGAGTTACTCGTAAGTAAGGCGAGTCCAAATCCTTTGTATCATTTTGTGTGTCACTTTATGTGCCACAAGTAACCTAACGGCTAAAAATTATTAAGATTAAAATATTATTGATATATCCAAACATGTTAATGGTTAGATTAGAAGTGATATGATGAATGAGTTTTTATACTCGTTTATTTGGTACTTTCTAGACTTACTCTTAGCAAAATCATTGGGTTTTTGTGTATTTAATGTGTGTTTTAGTGTTTATTTAGAAAACAGGTAAAACAGGTGGAAAGAGCCTAATTCAGAGGAGATATGGCAAAATTTCCTAGACCAAGGACTTAATAGGAATTTCCAGAAGAGAAAGGGCTGCTGTGTAAAGTATGCAGGGACCAATCTGTCCGTTCTGAGACTTGAGGACCAAACTGAAGATAGCCAAAACTTTAGGGACTGTTATGCGATTTCTGGAATCTGGTGGACTAAACTAAAAATTAATAAAATCTCAGGGACTGAATTACAATTATCGGAATCCAAGAAGACAGAAATACTGCTCCACGTTAACTGAATTGGGAGAAAAAGTAGGATTTTTAGTTTTTTAATTTGTTTTAGGATTTTATTTAGTTTCCTAGTTATTTTCTGTTTCCTTTTCTTTTAGTATTCATTTTAGGTTTTAGACTTTTAGCTATAAATACTAGGTTTTCATTCATTGTTTTTCATTCTACAATTTTAGATACAATATTTTAGATCTAGGTTTTATTCTTTGGGTTTGAATCTTGAACCCCTTTTTATCAATTTGAGGGATTTTTCTTTTCAATCTTTGATCTCTATTCATAATTTTACTTGAGTTTATTCTAAATTGATTGCTAGGGTTTATAGACTTGATCAACCTGTTTATCCTTGTCAATTGATTTCTTCTAGAATTTTCTATTACTGTGCCAGTGTAAGAAATTCATAAGTAGCATCTTTACGATTTATGCATGTGCCATGGTAAATTGTGAAGTGGGTAAAATTAGATGATTATCTGTGTGAAATAATCATAGAAAGCATTCTTGATTTTAGTTTCTTAAATCTTGAATCAATTAATTTTGAGATCTAGACTGTGTCAGTTAGATTGAATTATTAATTAGGGTTTCTAGTGAGTGTGTCACTGCTAGTAACTAATCTGAAAGAAGAAACAGAGATTGAAATAAATCTCGTGATCAAGTGAATATGGTAAAAAGTGAAAAGAGATATCAATGATAATTGAATAATTAGGTGGGGACGAAATCAAATCTGAAGTGTTTCTTAATTATTGTTTTAGCTCAATTTAATTTAGATTATTTCTGTTTTAGAATTTAATAATCAAACTTTTCCCCCAATCTGGTTAAGTGACTGTTCGTAAACGAATAACCGTTCTTCGTGGATCGATCCTGGACTTTCCCTAGCTACATATTTTTAGAACATAGCCCAGGTTTAATTTGTAGGTGTGCGATTTAGCCTATCATGATACATGGAGTGGCACACGAAAGTGGTACAAGAGATCTCAACTCAAGTAACTCAAGTAAGACAATAGGTTTTGAGCAGGTGGTTATTGAAGTTGACTCGAAGATAGTCCACGACGGCATCCAATCTGCATATAATAACATCTCTGAAGTAGGCAGTATTTTGGCCTCTTGCAAATCTTTTTTAGTTGTCAACCCTACTTTTTCGGTATTAGTAAGATACCGGGACTCAAGTCGCGAGAGAGAATATAAATCGTGTCATCTCGAACTCAAAAACCGAATCAAACACGGCCGGGAATGGACTATGAAACATGGGAGTTGCCACATTGTTAATTTTAGACCCAACATGTGAAAAGGTCTTAATAAAGTGAGATCTTTAGGTTCGGAGGTCAGGTTATACCTCGGGAAGAACATGGGAGGTTCACCCGAGAATGCCTCGTAAAAACGAGTCTTCCTACCTTTGTTGAAAATCATATTTATGTGTGTGTGTGTGTGTGGTTTTAAAAATAGAACGAACAAACTGCCTTTATTAAACGCTGTAGAAAAAAATGTTCTTAGGGTAGGATCAAATTAGAACATAAATATTAGACACAAAATGGAAACAAACTGCCATGGAGGCAAAAGGGTCCGTACGGCTCTTTATGGAGCAAAAGGGTCCATACGAATCCTTGTGTTTGACATCTTAATTTCATGGGTTCTTGATCATAATCTGTCCAGACTCAGACAGAACAAGGGCTTTGTTGAAATCCGGACAAAGCAGAAACTAGATTCATATGGGTAAATGAGAAAGGGAACCAACAAGCTCATCCTATGCATCAAATTCATGTGAGGATAATTAAGACAAGAGTCAAGGCTATAGATTGAGCAATCATTGTAGAATAAGGATTTATCATGAGAAAAGATGATGACTTTATTTTGACAAAACCATAACTTGGATGATTAAAGATGGAAACTTTATAATCCAAGTAGGGTAAAATAAAATAAGACTGGGAAATAAAGACTTTAAAGATTAGTACTTTAAATGTAACAAACCTCCATCTCCATTTAGTTCATCATTTTAATGCACTTATGATGTGGAAGATGAAACCTTTTAGGATCATGTGGATAATTTTGGTCCAAATCATATTAATAATAAATGATTACAATTTTATATAAGCATTTGAACAATAATACTTGATAAAAATAAGGACTTGTAAGTGTAATATTTAATAAAGAGAAAGAGGATTTTGGTCATCCTAGGATTAGGGAAATGGTTTAAAGAGAATAAATCTCAACATTCTCCTTTTCCATCATAGGAGAATTAATACCAAATCCCAACTAGACATAAATATCACATTTTTATATACTAATAATAATAACAAAGTAAATATCTCCGCAATAATATATTTGACAATAAATAAAGACTTTAAATTTAAAGAGGACAGGTTAAAGATTGAACTTTTATAGCAAGTTTGGTGTAACTCATCAAGGATTGAACCAAGTTTGCTTCTTGGGAATCTTGGATTCCATATCTTGACTTGGGAATATTAGATCCAAAAGGGGGAATGTATTTGGATTAGGAAAATGTACATCAACCCTTAAGGATGTAATTTCCTTGGGACTTGACCATTTGTAATGGTTTCTTACTTGGATTGACTTGACTTTTTATTTTGTGTGTTGGATTAAGTGGGTCTAAAGATAAGAATGATACTACTTTGAGTAGTTTTTCACTATTATCTAAAGAAGGCCATAAATCCTTCACAAAGGGAAAGAGAGAGAGAGAGAGAGAGAGAGAGAGAGAGAGAGAGAGAGAGAGAGAGAGAGAGAGAGAGAGAGTATTTAGTAGGGAATTCTGTTTTGCTAGTTTATAGGGGAAAGCTTGGGGGTAAAAGGGTGTTTATGTTGGGTTTTGAGCAAACATGCGCAGCGGAATAAAACCCAAAAGCCTAGATCCGATCACGATGATTAAATTAATATGGAGATGAATTTAGAACACTAACCGTGACAGAGCTTTAAAATTTTGAGATCTTCAATCTTTGTTCTTCGCGCTTCTTCGAATCACGAACGTAGGAACGACCGCAAAACTTGGATCACGAACTTTGAAGGAGTTGATGCCAACGCCCTCTATGTTTATCCACACGCGAACGAATTTCATGAACGATTCTTGAACCGGATTGCTAGACCCAATAGAAACTCTTTCTACTTTTAAGGCTATATGGAAAATCAATGTTCTTGTTCTTGAGGAAGAAGAAGAACTTGTTTTTCTCTCTCTCGGAGGCTCTCTAATTGATATGGAATCAATCTCTACTGATTAGGTCGTTGTTAGGAGTTTATATACTTATTAGTCCTAAACCTTTTAGGAGAAATAGGTTAAAACCCGTCACAACACGAAATCAGTTATTGGGCCCGAACAGGGCCTGCTCGGCCGAGTCCTTTGAGGTGCTCGGCCGAGCACCTTGCTCCAAAATAATCTGACCTTCTGATGGACATGCTCGGCCGAGTCTTATGAAGTGCTCGGCCGAGCACCACCAGAATCCTGATTTTAGCCTTTTAAATAATTCGTTCTCTTGTGTGTGACCCCATAGGATTATATTAAGTTGGCAATGAGCCCAAACACATTTGTGCTCATAAATCATGAGCGGACTCTAGCAAGCCATCATGACTACCCAATTAATATAACTTGTATAAGTTCGTGAATCCTTTATAGAACATATTACAATCTCTTTGTTTCACGATGTCTATTGAACGTAAGCCATGGTCAATGGTCAACTTACAATGTTCAATGCTTTCTCGATCTAGAATGTATTGATAGTACAAATCTTATTTGAGCACGGCCATGCATTTCATCAACACCATTCTTCGAGTGGCCAAAGCTTGACATCTCTCTCTTACGAGGAACAAATCCCTTCTTGATTTATTACCTTTCCCTACATGAATCCGATTACGCCAATCACATTCTTTATAGCTACCCGATTAGGGGTAACGTTTGAATATGTCAAACGTAATGTTCATCAAGTGGAAGACTGTGATAATCTCAGGTCTAAAGATTCCAGTAATATAACTATATGAGACTTAATTATGACATTGTGACCATGACATAAATCTCATATGGGTCAGTCCAGTATTTGGTCTCCAACAAATACCCATAAGTTTAATTGTATCCCATACACCATAATCATCATATGATTATCCATTAAACTTATACTAATAATTAATCATAATTATCAGGGACGGGGATTATTATACTAAACATGCAAAGGATATAATAATCAAACATTCAATATCTTTAATATAAATAACATTAATCGTTTTACAAAACGTGCCTAGAGCATACAACACCAACAGTTTAATTAAGCTAAAAGGGGTATTTTGGTCCTAAAATAATTAGCTTAGGGACCAAGAAATAGGGTTGGAGCCATTGATATTTGTAAGGATATGTGTGGCTGAGATGAAGTATGGAGTGGGAGAAGGAGGCGGCTGGGAGGTGACAAAGGAGGGGGTAAGGGGCCAATAAGAGGGGGACACAGATGGGGGATGTCGGGTGAGGAGACAGCTGAGGGCGACCGACCAATAGGAAGTGGTGGCGTTAGGTTGCTGTCGGGCACGTGAACGACACGCGTGGGAGAGGCGGCTAGCGGTTACTGATGCTGGCGAATAAGGGGCGGCCACGTCGCTACTGGTCTGGCGGCTGGAGTATCCGTATGGAGGACGCCGTTTTTCCCTTGTTTTTCGGTGTATAATTATTCCCTTTGTTCTGGAAAATCCCACAAGGCCCTTGTCGGCTTCTAGGGGACTAAACCAAAGGTCCTAAGCTTCTCTGAATTACCAGAAAGTCCTCCCTTTCCCAAAACAATTTAGTTAAACCTTAAAAGGCCCTTAAACAATTAGAATGACCCAAATGATACCCAAACTACCATTAAGCTTTATTTTCTGAATATTTTCTTAGGAGCGAACCGGATCGGGGTACTTACAGAATTGCATCTCTAAGGCAAGAAGCGCTAATGTCTTGGCGAATTGCATCTCTAATCTATAAGGTCGCTAGATTAGTTAGTAGTCCTTGTATTTGGGTCGACCCTTCAAACTTTGTGGAGAGTCTTTCCATTCCTTCACGCATTTGCTAATAATCCGTCTCGTTTTGATAAAAAAAATATGATGATAAGTTAATGTGTTCGTCGCCTGAAATGTAACACTTGCTATGAAGAAATGTAACAGTTGGAATCTTGGAATAATAATTGTTTTTATTTTAAAATGTAGCAATAGTTTTGGAGACAATTAAAATATTTTGTTTTAGAGAAAGTAATAATTGAAATGTAATAGATTATATATATGAATATAATTTGTTTTACAATTGAATGTAACAGGCTTTTAGAGCAATGTGGTTTTTTTTTTCTTTAAAAGGCAAGAATTTTGTAAACAAAATGTAATTATCTTTTTAAAGTTGATACTTTTAGAATAAAAAGTACTCACTCCGTCCCACCTCACTTGACACCCATGAGGTGGGCACAATAACTACGAAAAAATAATAAAATAATAAAAATGTGTGGTAGAAAATGAAGAGAGAGAATGAGTGGGGTAAATAGTAGTGTTGGTTGAATAAATTGAGTGGTGGAAAATGAAGAGGGAGAATGAGTGGTGGAAAATGAAGAGGGAGAATGAGTGGTGGGGTAGAGTGAATATAAAATTATAAAAAATATGCTATTTTGGGAAGTGTCAAGTGAGCTGGGACAGACCAAAATGGAAATAAGTGTCAAGTAAGCTGGGACGGAAGGAGTATAGTCGAATGTAACAGTTAGAATATTGTAATGTAACAATTTTTATTTATAAATTGTAACAATATTTTGCAAAAAAATTAAAATGGTTTGATTATTTTTTTCCAGGAAAAGGCAATTAAAATGTAACAGATGATACACATGAATATAATTTGTTCCACAAATGAATGTTTTGTAATGAAAATGTTCAATATTTTTTTGTTTTTAAAAAGTAAGAATTTTCTATAAAAAAAATGTAATACAATAATATTTTTAAAATAAATATTTTTGGAATAGATTCAAACATGTGGTAACCCAAAATCACGAAACAAAATCAAATTACCTCTACAACTACAAATAATGAATCTCAATCTTATGTTTAACCTTATTTTTTTTCTGCAAAACTATGAGTACATATAAAAAAAAAATGTTACATTTCAATATAAAAAAATGTTACAGTCCTTTTACAGTAAGTGCTATTGGCGAGGAAAATTTCAGTTGTTTAAAGTTGAAAATATGATTTTAGAAAAATAGCTCAAAACTCTATCAAGACACTGCTACTTTAATTCGTCTCGTCGAGACGAACACAATTGTGTTTTCGATTTTTTTCCGACTTCAAAATCTCAAGATTTACAATTTAAAATTGTTAAAAAAAAAATCTTTTTTAAAAAGAGACACGCGGCAGGCTTTGGGGAAGCGAGTCTGGCGGGCATGATGAGCTGTGGGGTGGACGGGTCGGTTTGTCTCACCACGTGAGACATCCTCTCACAAGAGACTGCCTCATATATCATTTACCCTAGAGTTTTTGATATACAACATTGGTTTCATAATAATGTGCATTTTTTTGATGTGCACGAAAATCAAGGAATGAGTACATATACTCTATAAATTAGTTGTGAGGTATGTGTTGTGAGTATGATAATTTAAGTAAAGAAAGAAAGTAGGATACGGAATAGTACAAGATTCTTGCTGTGAGTATAATAAGTGTGTTTCCTTGAATAAATAAGCATTAGTATAATTTTTTTAGTTTAAAAAGTTAATACTTAACAATGATAAGTTTGTGTACATCATTATGAGACAGATGTAGGTTGACTTTGATAGTATCAATCACTTGACTTGATGCTTGATGCTTAATACAATATAGGATAATTTAGAAATTTGCTAAACCATATTATTAATGAGTCAAAGTTTGAGTGACTCATACTATAGTTTTTAGATTTTTTTGTACTATTTTGTGTACCATATCTTGTAAACGGTTTACATTTTGGATAATATCAACATGATGTCAATCTTAATAAGTGTGAGCCGTACTTTCAAAAAATAAATAAAACATAAATGTGAGTTGTTGGACCATTGGTGATAAATGATGTGATACACAAACTAATTCAGAAAATAAGGACGCGATCAATGGCGTCTATAATTGACAATTTTTCTGCTCTTACTCCCTTTAAAAAAGAATGTCGTTTTTTAGTTTTCAACAAATTTAAACAATTCAATTTTTTGTAAATTTTAATAGGGTTAATAACAATTTAGACCCTAAAGTGATATACCACCCTCCCAAACGAACCCTGATTTTTTTTCCCCCGCCAGATCAGACCTTGATGTGAAAAATACTCGCCAGTTAAGGCCTTTTTGACGAAATTCGTTAAGAACTCAGTTAAAAAGCATGTGCCATGCACGTGACTAACTGAATTGAGTTGTTTGAAGTTGTTGTTTCTTTCAAGGGGTTTAATGAAAATTTCCAAACTTAATAGGGCTGAAAATAAAAATAATTATGAAAATAGTAAATAAAAGGATTTTTAAAGTTATTTTCAAAATATTAATAAAAAAGAAAATTAAATAAGAATTTTATTTTATAAAAAAAAAATCAAAATTTACATTTACCAAGAAAAAAAACCCATCCAATAAATATGCAACATTTTATAATTTATAATAGAAAATAAATTAAAATTAAGGCATTAATATATTTACTTTTTCTTCACCCACATAATTTAATGTAGTTTATTCAATCTTTATTATTTATCATATTAGCAATATCTAAATTAATAAAAATAAAATATTTTTAACAAAAATATATTAAATTATTAAATAGGAAATAAAACATTACTAATTTTTTTTTTATATAAATTAGCTCAACCAAATACAAAGAAACAAAGGAATAATAAAAAGAAAAAAACAATAGTCAACCCTTCTTCCCCAGTTTCCTCCCCCACCCCATATACATCACCCCATGGGCCCATGTTCATCCTACTAAAAAAAAAAAAATGGCATCACCACATCAGTAGCAATGGAGATCAACGCCTCTCTACTTCTCCTTTCTCCGGCGCTCCATATGCCCCGTCGCCGTCGCCGGCTCCACGTCTTCTCCGACAAAGCTTCGTCTCCGGTGAAGATGCTCCTCCAGATCTGTTCGGAAACCTCATCCAGAGTACTCCAGATTCGCCTCTCTCTCTCTCTCTCTAGATCTTTCTCCGCTGAAAACAACATATTCACCTGCAATGGGTGTGATTTTGAACGATTCAATTTCTCCTACGAAAGTCATTCGGAATATATGGTTTATAGGATTGAAAAGGGAGAGATGGATAAATGTTGTAGAAAATGGTGGAGAGACTGATGAAGGTCTGGAGTAGAGCCGTCAATTTGGGCTGAGCCCGTTGGGCTGGCCCGGCCCGCCATTGAATAAGGGTGGGTTGGGCCCTAAATATACCAACCCAAATAGAAGTGGGCCTATTTGAGCTAGCCCATTTGGGTCATGGGCCAAGGCGGGTTTGGGTCGGGGCGGGCCAACCCACTGTTTTTTGTCTTTTTTTTTGCTTACACACGAGTACACGACACCGATGCCATTTAGGGTTTTTTCACTTTCAAACAATTGATATTTCTATCCTCGCCTTCTCTGATCTCTCTTCGTCTTTTCGACCGTCCGACGACCGGCGCCGCCCGCCGCTACTACCACTACCAGTCTACCACGAAGTCACGAACCAGTCGCCACTCGCCACCACCACCATCGCCCGCCAATCCGCCATCATCCTCTTCTCTCCCCTTCCGTGAACCCAACGAGATCCGTCGCCGGCGCCGCCTTCTTTCTGGTAAGTCCCCTTCCTTCCGTGAACCGAACGTGTGCGGGCTTTAGGGTTTTTTCAATTGATATTCTATATTTTTATTTTCCCTTTTTCGTCCTCTTTGCCTGACCTAATTTTGCGAAAACAAAACAGAATCACACAACAATTCGCCATAGCCCATAGCCGAATGCGAATTCTTGATCATCTTTCTCTGTATCTAATCTTACACACTCGGAATCTCTTAATCAAATGGTAGACTCATACTCATTTGGTCATGTGAGTATCATACTCTCAGTTTGTGTAAATTGTTTTGTTGTGTAAAATGTTATGTTGCTGCCTTGGGACTTTGCTGGGCCTGGAACTGGAACCTGGATGCGGTTCATGGCCTTCCTTTTTTTTTTTTTTTTTTTCTTCTGGTGAAAAAATATAAAAATAAAACTTTATTGTACTTTTGTGCTCTTGGCCCGCCTGGCCCACTAACCCAAGGTGGGTTAGGTTGGGATGGTATTTTCTCAGCCCGCCAATAATTTGGGCCAGCTCGCCCTGCCCCGTTGAAGGTGGGCTGGTGGTGGGTTGGGCCCAACCCGCCCCGCCAGCCCGTATTGACGGCTCTAGTCTGGAGTGAAGGCGTTGGATTCCGTCTAATCGGAACCCTCGAAGATGTAGCCGGAGTGAGGGCCATCTCTCACCAGAAGTCGTCGAAGTCCCAGAAGCCGTTGAAGTCGTTGTTAAGAAAATTGTTTTAGGTCGTGAACAATGGAAAACCAGAACAGAACTTATTTTTATTTATAAATATATATATATATATATATATATATATATATATATTAATGTCTTACTTTTTTTATTTTCTATTATAAATTATAAATGTTTCATATTTATTTGATGAGTTTTTTTCCTTGGTAAATGTAAATTTTGATTTATTTTGTTTATAAAATAAAATTCTTATTTTATTTTATTTTTAATTAATATTTTTAAAATAACTTTAAAAATCCTTTTATTTAATATTTTAATAATTATTTTTATTTCAGCACTATTAAGTTTGGAAATTTTCATTAAGCCCCTTAAAAGAAACATCAACTTCAAACAACCCAATTCAGTTAGTCACGTGCATGGCACATGCTTTCTAACTGATTTTTTAACGAATTCCGTCTAAAAGGCCTTAACTGGTGAGTATTTTTCACATCAAGGTCTGATCTGGCGAAAAAAAACATCAGGGTTCGTTTGGGAGGGTGGTATATCACTTTAGGGTCTAAATTGTTATTAACCCATTTTAATAATAAACTGTATAAAAATCTTTGCTATATCTACTTTCCAGATTTTTTGTTTTGGAAGTATATGGAGTAATAAATAAAGACAAAATAAAGAAAATCATTTAAAGATAAATATTTTACAAAAAAGTTATTCATATTAATAGTTTTTTAAATAAATAATTGTTTTGAGACGGACGATATAATTTTATCTAGAAAACCATTTCTTTTGTTGAGACTGAGATACTCCATCCGCCCTGATTTAAGATTCTTACTTTGACTATAAAAGGATATTAAGAAAAAGTAAATGTTGTGAATATGAAAAGTAATGTATGAAAGAGAAAGTGAGTAGGGAGTTTTTGATGTAATAATAATAAATGAGTCTCATTATCTATTTTAGATGCTAAAATAAAGAAGAACCTAAAAGTAAAAACCTTAATTTAAGGGGGAAAAAAACTTTAAAGCTGAACACAGAGGAAAGGAAAGAGGGAGTACAATTTATTTAGATAAAAACTTGTACGAGAACACCATGACCTGTCTCATAGTAGAGACGGGTCATTTTTTACCCATGACCCGGACCCACGACCCGCGGGCATTTTTTTTTTTTTGTTTAATACTACCTCCGTCCCAGCATAAGGTTCTTAGTTTGATTTTTTCACGGAGATTAAGAAAAAGTAAATGTTGTGAGTATGAAAAAGTAAGTAAGAGAAAGTAGGAGAGATAAAGTGGGTAGGGAATTTTTGTTGTGAGAATGACAAGTAGGTCCCTTGTCCATTTTAGGTAATAAAACAACTAAGAACCTTGTGCTGGGACAAACCAAAAAGGAAAGTAAGAACCTTGGTGCTAGGACGGAGGGAGTATTATTTTTTTGGTATTTTTTCGGTTTGCCAAAAGTAATAGTTACTATAACTCAATGTAACAAACGTATTACTTATATGTAACAGTTTGTATATATATATAAAAGTAATATATATATACAGAAAAGTAACAGCGTTTTTTTTTTTTTTTTTTTTTATTTTATGTTTTCTTCATTTGCCAAAAGTAATACTTATTATAAATAAAATGTAACCAACGTGTTACTTATATGTAACAGTGTTAATACATAATTGTAACACATATGTATAGAAAAGAAATAATTCAACCATTTACACTTTAGAACAAAAAACACTTGTGTTAGTAACATTGTAAAAATAAGAAAGTAACAATTTTTATAAAAGAATGTTACATTTTACTTGTATAATAACATTGTAGAACAGTTACGTTTACATGTATAATAGTATATCCATATGTTTTCAAATAATAAGTTACAATGATTTCAATTTATCATGATACATGTAAAAGTATTACATTATCTATAGAAATCTGTTACAATTTCATCTACTAAAGTGTTATATTTACTTGTACAAATAATTACATTCATGTATATAAGTTGTTTTTCAAATGTTACTTTCTTTCAAAAAATAAAATCAAAATACTCAAAAATAAAAATATTCTGGAAAAACACTATTACATTTTAGTATAATGATAATTACATTTAGTTATTGTTAGTGTTACACGTATTTATAGTTAGTATTACAGTTGAAAGATGAGTAAAATGGGCTATTTTTTTTTTGTAAAACTGGTGTTACGTTTACTTATAAACAATGTTACTTTATAAGTAATACTTGCTACATTTAGTTATAATAAATATTACTTTTGGCAAACGAAAAAACAATATAAAAAGGAAAAAAAATCGTTTTTTTTTTCTGGGATTTTTTTTAGGGCCAATGGGTCGTTGCCACGTGGCATATTTTGAGTGAAACATGAGTTAGGATCCTACGCTTCGCGAAAAATGTTGTACACAGGTTATGGGTCGATCAATCTCTTCTATAAGACGGATCTAAGTATTCCCAAGAGACCACCGCATCGCATTTATTTACGTAGGACTTTACTTGGCTCCCGGATCCGCAGTTAACTGTGGGTGTGGCAATGCGTGTGACGAAAAACTGTGGCATCACGTGTAAAGGATGGTGTCATGGTCAACGGAGGTATATTTTTGTCAGGGCCATACTGCCAAAATCCATTATATTTACATCGTCTCAAAATAATGATAGCCTTATATTTCTATTTTATCTGTGTGAAAAAAATTAGTTTAATTTTTCAAATAAAAGCATTAAAATTATTAAAAATTTGAAATTTATAATAATAAAAACCTAAAATTATTCAAAAGTCAAACCAATTATCTTTTTAAACAGAGAATTATATATATATATATATATATATATATATATATATATATATATATATATATATATATATATATGGTCGCGCTTCTATGAGAATATTTTAAATGAGAACCGTGAAAACCAATCATAACCGTTTGATTAAATACAAAATCAAGGGTCCAGATTATAGATACATTGGATACAGTAGCTAATTTTCAAAAATACAATTGGATACATTAGTTTTTAAACTATTGTATCCAAGTGCAACCCTTGGATATAGTACTTGTTTAGCTACTGTATCCAAGTGCAATATCAAAATTTATGTACTGTAACTAAGTGTATCTAACGTATCTATAATCTGGACCATTGATTTTGATTCTAATATACTCCTTCTGTCCCAATTTAAATTTCCTAGTTTGACTTTGCACGGAGATTAAGAAAAAGTAAATGTTATGAGTATGAAAAGTAAAGTGAGAGAGAGAAAGTGGGTGGGGAGTTTTTGTTGTGAGAATGACAAGTAGGTCCCACTTTCCATTTTAGGTAATAAAACAAATTAAAAACCTTAAATTGGGACAGACTAAAAAGGAAAGTAAGAACCTTAAAGCGGGATAGAGGAAGTAATGGTTATGCTTGGTTCTCACGGTTCTTATGCAATTGTGGTTCTCATTTGAGCACCTACACACACACACACACACACACACATACACACACACACACACACACACACACACACACACACACACACATATATATATATATATATATACACACACACACACATATAGGGTCGTGCTCCTGTGAGAACCTAAATATCGTGAGAACTGTGAGAACTTGGATACATTATGCTTTTACCTAATGTATCCAATGGTTCACTTGGATAGGGGTGTCAGCGGTTCGGTTCAAACCGCGGTTTGAGACCGAGCCGAGCTAAACCGCGCGGTTTAGCTTAGCTTTGAAACATAAATGGTTTAGCTCGGTCTCAAAAACCAGTAAACCGCTTAGCTCGGTTTGGCTTGCGGTTTAACCCCTCAAACCAAACCGAGCCGAACCGAGCCGAGCTAATGTTGAGCTAAACCGGTAAACCGAGCTATAAGTCGAACCATTGATCTAAACAGGTAAACCGAGCCATTAAGTCGAACCATTTAGCCGAGCTAAGCCAAGCTATTGAGCCATGAATACGAACCATCGATCTTATATTTCTAAATTGATATCCACCGTTAGATTTCTTGTAACCCTAATTCCCTAACTCTAAGTGACCGAGCCGAGCTAATGTTGAGCTAAACCGGTAAACCAAGCTATAAGTTGAACCATTGAGCTAAACCGGTAAACCGAGCCATTAAGTCGAACCGTTTAGCCGAGCTAAGCCAAGCTATTGTGGTTTAGACCGAGGTTTGAACCGCAGCTTGAACCGCAAAATCAAACCGCGGTTCAAACCGAGCCGAACCAAACCATGGTGGTTTAGCTCAGCTCGGTTTGAAATTTTTTATGGTTTAGCTCGGTCTGGGATTTCTTCAAACCGACCACTAGCGGTTCGGCTTCTAAATTCCCCCAAACCGAGCTAAACCGAGCTATTTACACCCCTACACTTGGATACATTGAATACATTACTTGGATACATTAGGTAAAAACTAATGTATCTAATGGTTCACTTGGATACATTGGATACATTACTTGGATACATTAGGTTCTTACCTAATGTATCCAATTTCTCACGTTTCTCACGATATTTAGGTTCTCATTTGAGCACCTACCTATACATACATATACATACATATATATATATATATCATATATATATATATACACACACATATATATATATATATATATATCATATATATATATATACACACACATATATATATATATATACATATATATATATATATATACACACATATACATACACATATATACATACACACATATATATATATATATATGCATGTATGAATGTATCACGGGGGAGAGAGAGACAAACATGAGTGGCATGAGGGGTGGGATTATGGAGGAGGATGGGGTGCGTTGGGTTGGGTGGGGGATGCTACATGGTCAAACTCACTCAAAGGAGCGTGTGCGTGTTTTTAGTGTGCTATTGTCATTTTTTTTATCCGTTAAGGAATTATCTTTGGGAGGATTGAACACTGTCATAGAATTTAGTATGTAGTGTTGACGAAACGAGATGTGATCACCTATCACATACATTGTGTGTACACCGGTGATACAACGATTATATTTTATTAGTGCTGGCATCACTATTGTATCATTAATGATGCACAACCGTTTAATCACTTGTGGACCTTGTGGTACACAATAGTGGTACAAAGATCACGTCTATGAGGAAACTATACAGTCAGAACAATTTAGATTCAGAGTACTACCTACCAAATTCATCAATCTGTAGACAGTTGGCCTTTGATTGAACGATAGGCTGAATCAATTTAGTGTTTTTGTTCATTCTTTTCTGATACTCCCTTCGTCCCAAAATGATCTTCTCATTTTTCATTCTTCATTGTCCCAAAAAGTTATTCTCATTTCTATAATTTAGGCTTAAAAATGCATAAACATAACATGGCTAGTAAAGCAAGTGTTTATATCCTTAAAAAGTTTGACTTAAAAAATTTGAATGGTCAAACGTGAAGATCATTTTAGGACGGAGAGAGTAAAATTCATTCAATTCAAGTGTTCTTAAATGTGGGTAAGTTGTAGGTGTCGTTATGGTTGTGGGGGTAAATTAGCATGGGTAACATTATTATGGTGATAAATGAGAGTCATTGGCCCACCTACTTTTCACTAAATATTCTAATTTGTCCCTCTTCCAAATTTACATTATTTTCATTCCGTCAGAATACTTTTCGTTTCTCTTTAAAGTATGATATACTAGTATACTGTGCTAGATAATTACAAATATTAGGGAAGAAGTACTTACCAAAAACAAGCATTAATTTCTTTTTTCGTTTCGGAACAACTTATATTAATTTTCTTTTTAGGTGTTTCATTGGTACTCATTTTCTTAAATTGTTCAAAATCTATTTTTTTATTCATCCTACCCTATTTGTCATATTCACATATTTAAATTATAAATCTACTTTTAAATCATTATACTCACAACTCATTTCCCATTTTTAATACTTTTAAATATATATAGTATACTTTTAAATATAGTCCCCAAAGGAGTGACTCAGTGGTAAAGCCAAGCATCACCATCAGTGAATGCTAGGATTCAATCATTTTCTTGGACTCCTTTTGGCGTGGACATCGTAAAATAAAAAATAAAAAAATTATCATGATACAAATTATTTTGAGACAGAAAAACTACAGAAGTTACCCATTATCGTGGGCCAGTAGGCTTTACTAGTGAATCCAAAAGCGTAAGCGACCATTTGGGCTTATAAGGATGTTGTATTACTCCTACTTGACTATTTGAGTTGAAGTAAGGTCTGCACTGGTATATTTTCTCAATGAGTTTATTGCCAATTTGGAGTAAACTACCAAAATAACCCGCGTACTATTACAGATTTTCATATTAACCTCCGTACTATTGAAACAACTAATCTAACTTGCGTACTATTTATAAAACTACAAAAGTAACCAAAATCGTTAACCAATGTTAACGGAAGTTAATGGGCGTTAGATTCTTAACATCTATCTCCTGTCCAACTGTTCTTTTTAATATTTAAGGTTTAAAAACAATTTGAAATTTTATATTTAGCTGAAAATTATGTAAAAATAAAATTAATTTTAATCAACCAACAATCATCTCACCACCACCACCACCGCCACCGACCTTTTCCACCATCAGTTTCATCAAAGATCATACATCACAATCAAAACAAAAAACAATTAACAAACATAAAATTACCACAAACACCATCAAAACAACAGCTCATATTCACAGAAAATTTAATCAATAATGCGAATTTTTTCTTTTCGCCAAATTTTGATATACTAACCCAAAAATTCATTTAGATTGACAAGTAACTATCCAAATGGTTCAGATCTGGAAAAAAGCATAGAAAGCCTCCATTGTTGGAGCTCAATTTGCAGAAGAATTAAAGTGTGAGATGAGAAAGGGGAGACATTGGAGGGGACGACTTACAAGGAGGGGAGAGAGAATGGTGGATCTAAATTATATTGCTTGATTCAGGCCTTCTAATGGTGAATGGTTTGGTCGGAGAGGAGGTAAGATACGAAAGGGGTGAGGGACCAGGTATTAGGTTGAGTTTCTTGTTCGTTGCCAGAGATCTGAGGGGGATGGTAGAAACGGACATGGTGGTGGGTAGCGAAGGTGGAGAAGGGAAGGGGGAAAACGTTGTTGGAAGAGAGGGTGGTCGGAGGGGATGGGTTGACCAGAGAAGAAGGTTGAGAAATTTCTTAAGTTTCCACAATTTTGATGCAGAGAGCTGGGTTTGGGGGGGGTTTGTTAAAGAGGGTTAATGTCTATATTAATTACTCCATTTCCATTTTAGCCCTTTGATATTTATGGAGGTGATTTGAAATTTATTGTAATGTCCGTTAAATTAGTAACACCAGTTAACATTTATAACATTCATTAACGATTTAGGTTAATTTTGAGTAATTTATAAATAGTACGCAGGTTAGGTTGATTGTTTCAATAGTACGGAGGTAAATATGATAATCTGTAGTAGTACGCGGGTCAGTTTGGTAGTTTACTCTTAGTGAAAGCGTGTTTTTAAAATGTACATTGTCACTTTTGTAAATAGCTTAAACTTATTTTAGAAAAATTAACGGTGACAGTTTTATAAATGACTTGCACCTATTTTAAAAGTGTGCTGTGATATTTTTGTAAATAACCGGAACTTATTTAACACATTGAGACTATTAACACACAACTAACACTCTTTAACAGTATTATTGACACTTTATAACGCTACCACTACTACTGCCACTGCCACATACTAAAATCTTCCAATTTCAATGTTTATAAATGTCAGTGTAAATGATTGTAAACGATTGACGCTCTTTAACACACTGATACTTACTAAAAGTGTCGGTTTGCCAGTAAAAATGACTGACAATTCGTAGCAATAACACTGGCATTTACGATATAATGTAGCCCTTTTTGTTATTTGAAAAAAATCATTTCCCTAAGCATTAAATAAACACGTTTTTTATAAAGACTTAGGTGGTGTTTGATGTATTAAGCACTTGATGCTTGATGCTTAATGGATTGCAAGGTATAATTTGGAGGTAATGTGCCTTGATAACATTGAGCTCTACATGGTGAAAGTTCCATGAGGCTCTTATTGGTTAAGCAATGATTTTGATTCTCAATCATTAAGAGCCTCACATAACCTCCAACATCTATACCTCAATGTCATCAAAGGCACCCTACCTCCAAAATATACCTTGAAATCTATTAAGCATCATGCATCAAGCATCAAGTGCATAATACATCAAAACACCACCTTAATCTATAGGTTGTTATAGAACTAGGTTGCCCCTAACAAATAAAAGGGTTAATGACAATTTAGGGCCTGAACTCCAGGAGGTGCGTCTAAAAGGGGCCTCGATTTTTCTCTCTCACTAGATCAGGGCTTCAAATCATTTTTTTTTACCTCAATGTCATCAAAGGCACCCTACCTCCAAAAAAACTTCAGGGTTCATTTGGGAGGGTGGTATATGACTTTAGGGTCTAAATTGTCATTAACCCATAAATATATATACTCCCTCCGTCCCAGCACAAGTAGGACTAGATGAGTGGGCACAATAATTAAGAGAAAGTAAGATATTGTAGACACCCCGCCTTGAACCGCTCACCCCGATTGCACATTTGATCTTGTGTTTCTCCCTATTTTAAGTGTTTCTCGTTAGTTTCTGTTGCTTCCGTTAAGTTCTTGGCTGACTCTGTTAAGTCCAGGGACTAAACTGAATTACAGTGCTAACTTTCTAGTCCATTCTGTCAGAAAGGCCATTTCAAAGTCTTGCGCCTCCGCCCTTAGGGATCAGAAGCGCGCGTATCCCACCACCAAGGCAGGAAGCGCGCGCACCTGGGCGTCAGTTACAAATTTTCTCCAAGAATCTCCCCCTTGCTCATTTTACATGATTTTGCCCGGAAACTGATCTTTGTGACTTTGTTTTGGCACCAAAAACATCTCCTTTACAACTATAAAAACCCCTCTTCTCCAACCTTTCAAAGGATCTTCTTTTCAACTCAAGAAAACTCTACAAAAAAGAGAACTTTTACTTTAAGGCATTTTTGAGTATTTTCCCCAAAAGAAGAACTGGAAGCTCCTTGAAGACTAGGTAATACTACTCTTTTCTCCCCCCTCTCTCTACTTCATCTCATTTCTCCTTCTTTTTATTTTCTCAAAGGTGCAATCACTCAAACCATTTTGGGACATGACACCAAAGATCACTTTATTCCATTGAAGTTGGTCAAGGAGTTATCTCCCCACATTCAAAACACCCCCTTTTTAACCCCCTTTATCATTATTAAAGAATAAGAAGAACATTTTATTTATGTAGACTACGAACAAGCAAGACCAACATTAGTTGGGCGAGATGGGTGTTTAAGTACTTCCCATCTCGTAACCTAACCCCCGAACCTAACAAGAATCTCTGTTTTCGTACCAAAAAATAGGCTAAATATTAGGTTTTTTATGTTCCTCTAAAACATAGGTGGCGACTCTAACAACTAAAACACAAATAGACATCCTAGGATCCTTCCATCGCTCTAGCCAAGCGAGTGGGCTCCTCCCGAGGTATCTACAGTGGCGACTCTGCTGGGGAGATTTGAGGGTTAAGCTTGCGTTTTGTTCGAAGTCTACATCTTTCTGGGCATTCTGGTTCCTGATGGTGGGAAGCGTGCACGTCTGACCTTCTTAGCCTAAGGTGCGCACGTCTCACATCAGAGACCAGAATCGCCCGCTTCTCAATGTTCTTCCTATTCTTCTTTTTTCTACACTAATCATCTTTGCAGGGGTTCCATTAGACATTCAGGACCATGGCAATCCCCTTAGTCCAAAGTCTATGACAGTCTGACAGGTTTACTCAGAAGCGGGCGCCTCCCAAAGACTTAGCGCCATGCGCTCGCATCCCACAACACAGACCAGAGGCGCGCGCTTTTGGGCAGTTTTCCAGAACAGGAGCAGTTTCCAGAACAGAGCAGAATAATGGGGTGTGGGCACAGTTGCCTGCATCAGGATTGATTCAGAACACTTAACTGTTTTATTTTTTGTTTTTTATCGGTCACACAGGTGATTCGAGAGTTGTAAATTACGTGCTTATTTGCTTTTCTTTTGTTTTTTTTGAAGTAAAATAAATGTTTTGTCACATGTTCGACCTCACACTACGTGCACATATTCCTATCAATTGCTCACTATCGAGTCTCACAAGTTCATAACCCCAAACCCGTCGAGGCCCTTTCTAGAGAGTTTCAAGCTCCACCCGACCTTGACTCTCTCGAAGCGGTAAACCTCAGACCGTGTCGTAGTTCATGACTACATGCTGGGGGTGACCTTTAAGCCTCTCTTTAGCCAAGCACAAGCCAATACAATTCTAGTTAGGGTCCAACACTCTGTGACCAAGTCGGTTTCCATGTGCCGAGATTTACCTAAACTAATGTCTTCAAATCATACATGCCGTTTCCAAGAGAAACAAGTGATTATCATGGACGAAATAAAACTCCATCCCCAAGTGGTTATTATGGACGAAAATAAAAATCCGTCCCCACATGTATGCTTTACTACATTAATTTAGTTTAATCCCGACATATGTAGGTATCACAAACGTGGTGGAATCCGATGAGTATATGGGACCACGAGAAGGTCTATATACTAGTGTGACGATTCCAATATTTTTCTTAGAAACTCAAAAGGTATTCCGTCCCTCCGACTTATATAAAAAAAAGTCTTTTCTTTATGTGGTTTGAGTCGTGTGCCCACTGTGTGTTCTAAGCCTCTTCATGGACCGAAAGTGTTACTCAAGACTGACAAGGGCCTCTTCTTCAATTTAGGTCCAATTTTTTACTTACCACATCTACCGAGATTCAGCAAACCGGCTTTTTCGTGAATTGCTCACTCCAACAGCTTCGACAACATCAGTGGCCGGCGACTCCAACAGCAACAACACCATGTCTCTTGAACAACTCTCAGCTATGGTCCAAATGCTCCAAGATCAAGTCTCTACTCTCAATAAGGAGGCCCAAAACAAAGATGATCTTTAGCAATCCCACCTTGACAACCAAAGGGAGGCTCATGAAGCCGAGATGGACCAAATGAAGGCTAAGCTCACCAAGCTTTCCAAGGGGAAGGACAAGAATGACAATGATGAGTCCGAGTGGACCAATGGTTTATTTTGAAAGCCCTTATGTTAGTGCCCGTACCAAGAAAGTGGGGGAACCAAGCACCGAGAACAAGGATCACATGATGGTTGATTCAATCATGGCTTACATAGACCAACGCTTCAACGGTCTCAACATGGGGAAAGGCTCCGACACAAGCCTTTATCAGTCATCCATTCTCATGAGCACAATGGCTGCTCTCCCCGACAAGTTCAAGATGCCCGACATCAGCAAGTTCAAGGGCAACTCCTAATGGCACACATCGAAACCTACATATGAGCTATGGTTCCAAAGAAGGTTTCTCCAAAAGTGATGGCAAAATGCTTCCCTATTACTCTTGAGGGGGCCGCAAAGGATTGGTATGCAACTCTCCCGCTCATAATCTGTCTCGATTGGGACGCCGCCATGCTTGCCTTCAAAAGTCAATACCAAGACAACACCACTCATCTCCTGACAAAGAAAGAGCTCGATAACACCACTCAAAGGGATAATGAGTCCTTTATTGACTTCACAAGAAGGTGGAATGACAAGCTTGCTGAAATTTTTGAAAGGCCTAATACCAACGAGCAAATGGACATCTTCCTCAAGTGCCTAAAGATTGATCTCCGCACCCACCTAAGTGGGGCTTGCTATCCAGATTTTTCTCAAATGTATGAGGCTGGGGTCCGAATGGATGACTTGCTCAAGGAGATCAAGAAAACTGCTCCTAGTTTTCGATACAAGGCCGCCTTTAACTCCATAAAAGAGGCTTCAGTCAATGCCGTCATTACCGACAAGGGGAATTACAAAAGGGTTCCTCCACCACAAGGTAAGAAATTCCAGAATGACCGTGACTACACTCCTCTTCAAGGCATGACTATCATCGAGGTCTTTGAAGCCCTCTAGGCCAAAGGGCAAGTTACTCCTCTCCAAGGGTACAAGACCAATGCAATCCGCGCCAACCATGCCCATCATAAATGGTGTGACTACAATCAACATAATGGCCATCTTACTGAGGAATACTTTATCCTCCATAATGTTATCCAAGACCTCATCAACAAAAAGGAATTCATAGTTCCCAATGAAGGTGATGTCTATGTAATAGAGTTAGGAGAGTTTGGGGAGACCACTCATTCAATTCCAATTGTGAATGAGGGCTCCAATGTTATGAATGAATTTGACAGTTCTTGCTACGTTGTGACTTATGATGAGGTAATGAGGGAAGTATTAGAGAATAGGAAAAAGAGGAAAAATGCGAACGTCAACATGCTAACTCGATCCGGATGATTCATAGCAAGCAATCCCATCGATACTGCGACTTGCACCTCTTCTCCAAGATTGCAAACTCGCGACACTCCCGAAGATCCTTTATTGGAACAACTCAAGAAGACTGGTAGGCTTAGTCGCACACCTACTAAATTAGACCTGAACTCGGCCACTAATAATGTAATTAGGGTAAGTCAGGGTCGATCCACGAAGAACGATGATTATTTGCAAACAGTCACTTGACCAGATTGGGGGTTTGATTTGATTATAATTAAATCCTAGACGAGAAATTAAACTAATTGTGATTAAAACAATGATTAAAAAGCACTTCAGATTTGATACTGTCACCGGATTTTAATTCTACTATCACTGATAATTCTGATCTCCGTTAATTTTATTCACTCGATTACAAGATGTATTTCAATCTCTGTCTCTTCTTTCAGAATAGTTTATAGCAGTGGCACACTCACTATAAACCCTAATTAAAATTAAACCTAAACTGGCACAGAAAAGGTCTAAAGATTAATTGATGAAGTTTTAAGAGACTAAAATCAAGAACGCTTTCTAAAAATAATTTAGATAATCGTCTAATCTTGCCTACTCCCCAAATTGCTATGGCACATACACAATTCGTGGAGATGCTACAATGAAAACCCTAATTCTGGCACAGAACGAGTAATCTAGCAAAGATCAATAAAGAGGACAAGTAAATTGGCCAGATTTATAAACCCTAGAAATTAATCTAAAACGGTACAAGCAAGATTATGAACAAGAATTAATAAAGAAAAAAGAAATACCTCAATAGAAATAAAAACCCGGATCAAGATCTCAAATCCAAAGTAATGGAGTTTAGTTCTCCATTAATGGTTACACCAAGCTTCAGAGAGAAAAAAGAAAAGAACGTAGTATTTTTCTGGGAGTCCAAAGAATAATAAATAACCTAATCTAAGACTAATTCTAAAACTAATAAGGGAATAATAATTCAAATCAAAAATAAAAAGATAATAAAATAAAATAAACAAAAAACCAACAAAAACATCAGTCCAGCCGCCGCCCACTTTGTGAAGAGGTTGACTTTCACCATATTACAATTCAGCCCCTGGAGTTTTAATATTGTCAGTTCAGTCCTCCAAGTTTCAGAAATTTCAGAAAAGCCCCTAAATTCCCAGTTCTTTGCAGTTTGGTCCCTGCACTCTTCCGCCAGTTAACTTTGACTTGACTTTGACTACTTGACCATCGAGACAGACGTTGAAGCTCACCAAAAGTTACATCCGGGAAAAATAATTAAATAATAACGACTATTCTACCCCGGATTACAATAAAGCTCAAATGATAAAATAATGTCTCAAATACATCAAATCTAGTCTAAAGTACATCAAAATGAACCAAAATATATGAGATAATAAGGTAAATAATGTATACAAAATCCGCCACATCAAATTCCCCCACGCTTAGACCGTTACTCGTCCCTGAGTAACATCCTAACTCCACTCTAAACTCTGGTCTAATCAGCGTAGCATGGGAGAAAATGACCCCTAGTCTCCTCTAACCTCCTCAGTCACAAGTCAACAACACAAACAACTCGGAGTATAAGAAACTCCGTCCCCATATAACTCCAGGAAATCAAATAAAGATCAATGGCCTTAGTCCGATACAAACTCCAAGATAGTGAAAAACCGTATCCGGACTAAGGCCCACTCATAAAAGCCACGGGGAACTAAAATATCCTATGATTCCCCCACGCTAGTCTCACACTACAAGTCTCCCTCATAAAAATGAGTTTTTGGTCGGGTAGTGGTTCCGCGAAAAACTCACCTCGTGCTTAGCACCAACACCCCCTTATAACTCCACTCCCTCACTTTATCATTAAGATTAAACCGAACACTCCTTTCCCCATTCACTACAACCCGCTCAAAAGTGGACAGAAATTCTAAGGTGAATCTCCTATACACCGGTGCGCTCTTCCCTAAAAAAATCTCAATACCACTCATTTGCATCAACTGACGTACCGGAGCATCAAGACCCAATTGTTCAAGAGCAGTTACATCCAAAAATTTTGTTACTAAAATCTTTCGGCTCGGTCTATCTAGTTTTATCCATTTCTCCTTTTGATCCGCCGTCAAGGTTTTCAAACCCATATAATTATTCTCCTCAAGCGAATTAACTTCCCCGGAAGGAGTAGGCAAAGGCTCCTCTTCCCTAGCCCGCTTTTTACCTCCCGCACTTGATTTACCCGTCACCACCATAATGAGCAATTCACAATGACAAACAACACCAACAATTTACCAACCACACAACCCACAAAAACAATAACAACTCCCCAACAATGGCCACCGAAACCACACAATCACCACCCACCAATTTCAACACAATATCAATTTATTCACACTAACATCGCTCACCATTCACTCACCAATAACAATAATAATCAACAATAATAACAAGAGCACAATCGCAAAAACGATATCAAGCCTCCGATCAACAACCGAGCCACCTCAACATCCAACAAGAAAATAAACTGTAAGTAAAATCGAGAAGATTTTTACCTTACAACGCTCCGATTCTGCCCAACAAGCCTCCTTGTCTCTCCAAAATTGCTCCAAGAAGAATGAACCAAAAACCCCAAAATTGAATTTCTAGGGTTTTGAAATTCTGCTATGAAACTCGAAATTGGTGGTCTATGGTGTTGAGGAGGAGGATGATGAAAGAGGGGGGTTGTTTTAATGGAGGAGGTGGTGTTTTTCGTGGTGGGGGATGGGTTGCAGAGGTGGCAGAATTAAGGGGGATTGTTGCCGGATTTGTGACCGGCCGGCGGGGGAGATTGCCGGCGGTTATGGATCTGGAGAGAGAGAGAAAGAAAGAACGAGAGATAGAGAGAGAGACTGTGAGGAAGGGAGATCGTGAGTGAGGGGTAGTTCGCCGGATTTAATGGGGGGGTCGCCGGCGTTTTGGATCTGGAGAAGAAGAAGAAAGAGAGACTGTGAGGGAGAGAGGGAGAGGGAGGTCGCCGGAATTAATGGGGGGGTGGCTGTTTGGAGCGGCGACAATGGAGGGGGGAAGAGAGAGGGACGTCGCCGGAATTAGTGGGGGGGTTGCCGGCAGGTTTAGAGAGAGAGAGAGAGAGAGAGAGAGAGAGAGAGAGAGAGAGAGAAAGAGAGAAACCGTGAGGGAGTGGGGGGGGGGGGAAACGGGATGGGAGAGAGAGAAGACGACTGGGAGAGGGTTTTTTTTTTTTTTTTTTTCATTCATTGTGGCCAGCTCTTGTGCCACAAGAATTGAGCACTTGTGGCACAAGAACTGGATGAAATTTCCCCTTCCTTTTTTTTTTTTTTTTTTTTTTGGCCAGCCCTTGTGACACAAGAATTGAGCACTTGTGGCACAAGGACTGGATGAATTTTTTTTTTTTTTTTTTTCAGGCCTGCTTCGCTTTGACCAAGTGTACGCCCATGCCATGATTTCCTGTAACAACAAAAACAAAAAGATACCCTTCAGTAGCACCAATTCGATATAATAATTAAAATCAAAAGCATAATGTACACAATAACCCATAAAACAAGCAATTAAATTCCGGGTTGCCTCCCGGTTAGCCGCCCTTCTTTACCGTCTTTAGCTAGACCAAATGCCGGGAAAGCACCCGGCATGCATCAAAGTTTAAAGTCTTTGACAAGACTCGGACCCAAAGCTATCAAACATATACCGGGTCTTGGAGATCAACCACCTCCAAATCCGTGGTATTCACGACTTCGTTCTCAAAATACGGTTTTAACCGTTGACCATTAACTTTGAATCCTTTGTCCTCATTAGGACTAGAGATTACCACCGTCCCAAGCGGGGACACCTCCCTCACCACATAAGGGCCGGTCCACCGAGACCTCAACTTGCCAGGAAACAAACGAAGACGGGAATTAAAAAGAAGGACCTTTTGACCAACCATAAAGTCCTTTCTAATGATCATTTTATCATGCCATATCTTCGCTCGCTCCTTATAAAGGAGGTTATTCTCATAGGCATCTCTCCTAATCTCATCCAACTCACTCAAATGCAATTTTCGCTCCTCACCGGAACCCTCTAAGTTCAATTTGAACTTTTTGACCGCCCAATAGGCTTTGTGTTCAAGCTCCACCGGTAAATGGCAAGGTTTACCAAACACCAATCGATATGGTGACATACCAATTGGTGTCTTATATGCCGTCCGGTAAGCCCACAACACATCATCAAGCCTTTGACTCCAATCCTTCCTATTCGGCTTCACAGTTTTTTCAAGGATGGATTTTATCTCTCTATTGGACACCTCAGCTTGGCCATTTGTTTGGGGATGATAAGCAGTCGACACCTTATGGGTGATATGATATCTCTTGACTAGAGCTTCGACTGTCTTATTGCAAAAATGGGTCCCCTATCACTAATAATGGCCCTTGGCATCCCAAACCGACACAGAATGTTGCTCCTAAGGAAGTTGACCACTATTTTTGAATCATTGGTGCGGGTAGGGATGGCTTCCACCCATTTGGACACATAGTCCACCGCAAGCAAAATGTACACAAACCCATAAGAATTAGGGAACGGACCCATAAAGTCTATCCCCCACACATCAAAGATTTCACAATTTACAATGAGGGTTTGTGGCATTTCATCACGGCGCCCAATATTACCAACCCTTTGGCACCTATCACAAGTCTGACAAAAAGTGACCGCATCCCGGAACAAAGTTGGCCAAAAGAAGCCACAATCCAAGACTTTCCTAGCGGTCTTTTTCGCACCAAAATGACCACCACACGCATACTCATGACAGAATTTGAGAATAGAGGACACCTCACTGTCGGGAGTACACCTACGAATAACTTGGTCGGCACAGTGCCTCCACAAGTTTGGCTCATCCCACACATAGTATTTGGCATCACTACGGACTTTGTCTCTTTTCGATTTTGACATCCCCAAAGGGAATTTATTCGAGACAAGAAAATTGACCAAGTCCGCATACCAAGGGGCCACTGACTTAACTGCCCAAAGAACCTCATCAGGAAACTCACCCCGGATTCGGGCTTGTTTATAAGGTTTGTCCTCCTCCATTACAAGGCGACTCAAATGGTCGGCAACTAGATTTTCAGCACCCTTTTTGTCCTTAACCTCTATGTCAAACTCACTCAACAAGAGAATCCACCGAATGAGTCTCGGTTTAGCCTCTTTCTTAGACATTAAATACTTAAGAGCAGCGTGGTCGGTATAAACAATGATTTTAGTGCCCAACAAGTAGGACCTAAATTTCTCTAGTGCAAAAACCACCGCCAACATCTCTTTTTCAGTAGTGGAGTAATTTCTTTGTGCCCCATTCAAGGTCATAGACGCATAATAAATCACATGTGAGGCACGCTCCACTTTTTGACCCAAAACCGCCCCCACGGCATAATCACTAGCATCACACATGATCTCAAAGGGACGAGACCAATCGGGTGCTTGAATAATGGGGGTAGTTGTCAACCTAGACTTCAACTCATTAAAAGATTGCTTGCAATTATCATCAAAATTAAAATCAACCTCTTTTTGCAACAGGGTGCATAGAGGTGAAGCAATCTTTGAGAAGTCCTTAATGAACCGCTGGTAAAACCCGGCATGACCAAGGAATGACCGGACTTCACGCACATTGGTCGGGTAAGGAAGTGAAGAAATGACATCAATCTTAGCTTTGTCAACTTCGATACCCTTTTTCGACACAACATGACCTAACACAATGCCTTGCTCGACCATAAAGTGACATTTTTCAAAATTTAAGACCAAATTGGTTTCAATGCACCTATCCAACACAAGTCCTAAATGAGCAAGGCATTCATCAAACGAGTCTCCATGGACAGTGAAGTCATCCATGAAAACTTCCATAAATTTTTCCACAAAATCGGAGAAAATGCTCATCATACACCTTTGAAAAGTCCCAGGTGCATTACACAAACCAAACGGCATTCTCCGATAGGCAAAGGTGCCGAAGGGGCATGTAAATGTAGTTTTCTCTTGGTCTTCCGGGGCAATAGGTATTTGAAAATACCCGGAAAAACCGTCGAGAAAACAAAAATACGCCCTTCCGGCTAACATTTCCAACATCTGATCAATAAAGGGGAGAGGGAAGTGGTCTTTACGAGTTACCTCATTTAGCCTCCGTAGATCAATGCACACGCGAATCCCCGTTTGCTCCCGGGTTGGAACCATCTCTCCCTTTTGATTACGGGAGACCGTGATCCCGCCCCTCTTGGGCACACATTGTGTGGGGCTCACCCACTTGCTGTCGGAGATGGGATAGATGATCCCCATCTGTAGTAGCTTCAGGACCTCCTTCTTCACCTCCTCCATCATTGGCGGGTTAAGCCTCCTCTGTGGTTGCCTCACCGGCTTCGCACCCTCCCCTAGGTTGATCCGGTGCATACATAAGGATGGACTAATGCCCTTGAGATCGGCAATAGTGCAACCAATCGCAGATTTTCTCTCCCGGATCACCTCAATTAACCTCTTCTCTTGATCCGCTGTCAAACTGCTAGAAATCACCACCGGAAGCGTCTCTCCCTCACCTAGATATACATACTTAAGGTGCTCAGGGAGGACCTTCAACTCAAGCTCCGGTGCCTTCTCTATAGATGGAACAAGTTTCTCCATCGGAACCTCTAGCTTTATCTGACCATGACCCGGCGCAGTAGCAAACATGGAACTCTCTGTAAGACCCATAACCGCTTCCTTCATCGAGTCTGAGATGTCAAACTCCAAATTAGCATACCCCAAAGCATTCTCTAATGCGGTCTTGATATCATCATCTCCACTAGACACCTCAAATACCTCTTCTACCAATGGCTCGATCACATCGATGAAACACAAAGACTCTAAGTCCTTAGGGTATTTCATAGAGTCAAAGATGTTGAACTCCATTACTTGCCCATCAAACTCCATGGTAAGTGAACCGTTAGCTACATCGAGCTTGGTCCGAGCAGTCGACATAAAAGGCCTCCCCAACAATATGGGAGCCTTTGGATCCGTCTCCATCTCAAGAACATAGAAATCCGCGGGAAATATAATTTTCCCCACCCTAACCAGAACATCCTCTACCAATCCCTTCGGGTAGGCATTCGACCTATCCGCCAACTGTATCACAACTCTGGTGTCCTGCAATGGCCCCAACTTAAGAGTTTCAAACAACGCATATGGAATGACGTTGATTGAAGCCCCCAAGTCTAACATCGCCTTATGCTCAGAAGCATCCCCCAAAGTAATTGGAATCACGAACATCCATGGGTCACTGCACTTCTTAGGCAACTTCTTCTGATATACTGCATACACATGCTCACTAACCTTAACCTTCTTTTTACTCCTTTCTTTCTGATTCCTCTTCAGAGTACACAACTCCTTCAAAAACTTCGCATACCTCGGGACAGTCTGAAGAAGGTCCAGGAAAGGAATATTCACCTCCAACCTCTTGAAAGTATCGTAAATAGCCTTGTCAGGCTCTGGCTTTCGATGTTCTTTCAATGCCTCCGGGAATGGAACTTCAGGCTCATATACAGGAGTCTTAACCTCTGGTGTAGTCTCTGTCTGAACTGGTGCCTTCTGTACTGGCTCTGCAATCTCAACCTTTGCCTCCCAGTTCCTCATCTACAACCTTATCCTGCAGCTCCTTACCATTGCGAAGAGTGATCGCACATGCACTCTGCTTAGGATTTGGTTCAGTCTGTGATGGCAACTTCCTCGAATCTCTAGCCTCTATCCGTCCCACGGCATCAGCTACCTGACCCATCTGTTTCTCCAAGTTACCAATGCTCGCATCTGTGCGCTGCTGATACTGCTGAAAATTCTGGTTCATGGTGCTAACACTCTGAGCCAAAGAATTCAGTAATGCCTCTGTAGACTTTCCCGGAGCATTCTGCTGCTGCGGCTGCTGCTGCTGTTGATATGGTGGTTGCTGCTGCTGATATGGTGGTCTATAAGAGTTGTACTGATTACCCTGGTACTACTGCTGCTGATAACCCTACTGATTACCAAACTGCTGTCCTTGACCACCCGACTGATTCTGCTGCTGACCTGTACCCCATCTGAAATTAGGATGATTTTTTCAGTTGGGGTTATAGGTGTTACCCATCGGTCTCTGTCCCTGCTGCGCAAACCCAACTGCATTAACATCCTCCATCTCGCCCGTCTGCAGAGACGGACACGAATCTATAGGGTGCATAATATCATAGCAAATCCCACAAGGCTTCGGTGTCTGTCCTAGAACCAACTGCTTTACCATACCCTTGAGATCCTCCATATCCGTCTCAAACTTACTGGACACCCCACTGTTAGAACCCGCTGTGCTAACCTGTCTCACATTAGACCTCTTGCCATGGGTCCTCGTACTCTTAGCCAGCTCCTCGATCAACCTCTTAGCTTCCTCGGTAGTCTTGTTCAGAATGCTTCCCCCACAGCACGAATCCACTAGCCGTTTATCCTGAATAGTCAATCCCCCATGAAAATAGACAATCAACTGATCCTCAGTAAACCCATGATACGGGCAACTCCTACAAAGCTTGTGGAAGCGGTTGTAGTAGTCATATAGGGTCTCATCAGCCTTCTGCTCCATATTGCTGATGTCTCTCTTCATCTCATTTATCTGATCCTGAGGGAAAAACTCTTCAAGAAATACCTCTTTCATTTGCTGCCATGTCGTAATGCTGTTGGGTGGCAAATGATAGTACCATCCATTCGCGTTATCTTTCAGTGTGAAAGAAAACGCCCTCAACAAAAGGTGCTCGATCGGAAGCGCTGCCGGCTTCATACTCTGACAGATTTGCACAAACTGTGAGATGTGCTGATTAGGATCCTCTCCTGGCATCCCTGTGAAGTGCGGTAGCTGATTCAGTAGCCCCGGCTTTAACTCAAACGTCACTCCAGCAGGTAAGGCAGGGAAGTGGACGGCATGTGGTTGCTCATTCCAATTCGGGGCAGTCCTTTGCCTCAATGTCTGTGGTGGGACTGCTTGTCTATTACCTGCGCCACCAGCACCAGCATTATTTCCACCAGCACCACCTCCACCGGCATTATCTTCACCAGCGCCACCAGCACCAGCGTTACCCTGACCTTGTTGCGCCATATCTTCAGCCAACAAAATTGCCTTGTATCTCCTACTTTGCTGTCGTCCTTTCCTGAAAGACCTTTCGATTTCTGGATCAAATGGTACAATCAAATCGTTAGTAGAACGGGTGTGGACCATACACGGTTCCACACTACAAGATAATAAGCAATAAAGATAACTAGAAATATAGCAAGTAAACAACTAAAAAAAAAATAAAAAAAAATAAAAAGAAAATAAAATAAAAAGAACGCAAACAATAACACCGTTCCCCGGCAGCGGCGCCAAAATTTGGTAGGCTTAGTCGCACACCTACTAAATTAGACCTGAACTCGGCCACTAATAATGTAATTAGGGTAAGTCAGGGTCGATCCACGAAGAACGATGATTATTTACAAACAGTCACTTGACCAGATTGGGGGTTTGATTTGATTATAATTAAATCCTAGACGGGAAATTAAACTAATTGTGATTAAAACAATGATTAAAAAGCACTTCAGATTTGATAGTGTCACCGGATTTTAATTCTACTATCACTGATAATTCTGATCTCCGTTAATTTTATTCACTCGATTACGAGATGTATTTCAATCTCTGTCTCTTCTTTCAGAATAGTTTATAGCAGTGGCACACTCACTATAAACCCTAATTAAAATTAAACCTAAACTGGCACAGAAAAGGTCTAAAGATTAATTGATGAAGTTTTAAGAGACTAAAATCAAGAACACTTTCTAAAAATAATTTAGATAATCGTCTAATCTTGCCTATTCCCCAAATTGCTATGGCACATACACAATTCGTGGAGATGCTACAATGAAAACCCTAATTCTGGCACAGAACGAGTAATCTAGCAAAGATCAATAAAGAGGACAAGTAAATTGGCCAGATTTACAAACCCTAGAAATTAATCTAAAACGATACAAGCAAGATTATGAACAAGAATTAATAAAGAAAAAAGAAATACCTCAATAGAAATAAAAACCCGGATCAAGATCTCAAATCCAAAGTAATGAAGTTTAGTTCTCCATTAATGGTTACACCAAGCTTCAGAGAGAAAAAAAGAAAAGAACGTAGTATTTTTCTGGGAGTCCAAAGAATAATAAATAACCTAATCTAAGACTAATTCTAAAACTAATAAGGGAATAATAATTCAAATCAAAAATAAAAAGATAATAAAATAAAATAAACAAAAAAACCAACAAAAACATCAGTCCAGCCGCCGCCCACTTTGTGAAGAGGTTGACTTTCACCATATTACAATTCAGCCCCTAGAGTTTTAATATTGTCAGTTCAGTCCTCCAAGTTTCAGAAATTGCAGAAAAGCCCTTAAATTCCCAGTTCTTTGCAGTTTGGTCCCTGCACTCTTCCGCCAGTTAACTTTGACTTGACTTTGACTACTTGACCATCGAGACAGACGTTGAAGCTCACCAAAAGTTACATCCGGGAAAAATAATTAAATAATAACGACTATTCTACCCCGGATTACAATAAAGCTCAAATGATAAAATAATGTCTCAAATACATCAAATCTAGTCTAAAGTACATCAAAATGAACCAAAATATATGAGATAATAAGGTAAATAATGTATACAAAATCCGCCACATCAAAGACTCAAGCAAACATATCTATTTGGGACCTCATTGCATCTTTAAAGAAGCATCGAGACCTTTTCATCAGCAATATCGACGACACATCAGTCTCTCCTGACACAAATCCCGAAGACCTTACTGCTATGATAGGCCTGTAAGTACCCCAATCTAAAATTGACCAACTTAGAAGAACTCTTAGCACCATTCAGGGATAAACTGATAGGTTGGGACCTCACTAGGATAAAATGAAAATTCCAGGACTGCTCTGGAATTAAACTTGGAAAAATCCAGAAGCTCGGCAGGATGAGCCGTACGGATGGTTTGGACGCGGGAATGGCCTAGTCGTACGGCTGGTTTAGGCACTTCCAGTCCCTATAAATTGAGACCCTTGCTGATCATTTCAGGGGGGAGAAATATAGTTTTGTAGGTGAAACTCTGCAAAAATCCATTCTGAGTGAAACACCACAAAACACTTGAGTGAAAAGAGAGGAAGATAGGCCATAACCACCATAGGTGAAGCCTCCTCCTCCCCATCTTCTCTCCATCTCAAACTCTTTTTTTCTTGTTTATGTTGTTCATTTACTTGCATTTTAAGCTTTGCCCTTGTCAAGCATTTTTGTATTGCAAGTCTTGCCCTTGTCAAGCACTTTTATATTGCAAGTCTTGTCCTTTCAAGCACCTTATACTCTTGTTATGTATCTTGGAACCAAATCATGAAATGATTCAAGGTGCCTTCACATCCATGTATGTGAAAAGGGGTAAAACCTAAAGAAGACCATGATTTGTTGATTTCTTGTCTTTAAATAGCTTGATGATCCATTTTCATGGTGAAAGCATGTATCTTTATGTTATATTTGGCCATGATGATCGTGTTGGGTGATAAAGTTCCAATCTTAATCATTCAAACCTTGATTTAGCCTAAAATCCCACATTTGGGTCATAAAGATTCAATCTTTATGTCATTTTGTTGTCCCTAAAGGTTTAATCTTGTATAAAGATCCCATTTTGATGGTAAAGTTTGAATCTTTATTCATCAAAATGGCCATCTTGGCTCAAAGGCCACTTTTATCAACTTTTCTCAATAATTCCCCAATGATTGTCTTAATCATATCCAAAATTCTTGTTTTGGTGTCTAATCTAGTGATTAATGACATAGGGATGATTTAATTTGTGTTTTGTTACAAAAGAATGGCTGGAAATGAACAAACAATCCAGTTTCAGACAGAATGCTCTGTTTCTGTATGGAACTGGACTGATTCTTGGGAATCTGTTAAAATTCCCAGGAAGACCCCCTTTAGCCGTACGGCTACTTTTTCCAGGGGCATGTTTCAGTCCAGTCCCCCTTTTAATCCAGAATGTTTACAAAACAACCACTTTCTGTAAAAATCCTAACCGTTCTCTATTAAAGTCAGTTTCTCCCGTTTTCTAAACACACACACACACACATGCACTTTTCGTTAACAAACACAAGGGAGACTCGGCTTTGTCCGAGGCGGCTTGGGTGACGTGAAACTCTTCCCAAGACGTAACCTGACCTCCGAACTCATAAATCTCTAACCATTTTCATTTGTTGGGTTAAAAGTTAACAAATGTGGAGACTCCGTTAAGTTTGTGAAGTTACACTGTGTTTGGCTTTTCTTCCTTGAAACGAACCCGTTTCGCCCCGAGGGGGGGGGGTCCTCATAGTGGCGATTCTGCTGGGGAATAGAGTGTTTTCGAACTTCTCTTTAGAAGATTCGGGGGCAATCTTATGTGAGTCAAACTCCCGTCCCCGTTTGTTGACTTTGTGCATTTTTGTGTGTACTTCATGTTTCTGTTTTGATTTTTGGGAGTGAAACTGTTCTGGGGTTGCAATGAACTGGGGCTTAATAATCTGAAGATGAAAATTTGTAAAAAAGAATGGACCAACTGCTCTAGCCGTACGGCTGGTTTTGCCGGGACCACAGAATGTTTCAAATTAACAATTTTGTTCAGGGCAGAAACATTCTGATGGTCCCCGTTGCTTCTTCTTGTCCAGGTTCCATTTACAGCATCTACTTGTGCACATTTACCTTCTTTTTCTTAGCCAAAAATGAATTTTCAAAGCTTGGTGATGCATAAATCTTTTGGACATAAAATTGGGTTTTCAAAGCCTCATTGTGCATTACCCCTTTTTATAAAAGTTTTGATTTCTCAAATTCTTTTGTTGTGCACAACCTTTTTGTACAAATGATTTTCAAAAGGTTTTAGTTCTTGTAAAATTCTGGTTTCAAAAACCTTTGGTTGTGCGCAACCTTTCCCATGTACAAAATTTTGACTCTCGTTTGTTCATATCTTTGCTTGATTACTTGTGTAAATTACTTGTTTAAATTGTTTGTTCATGTCTTGTATATACTCTTGTTCTTGCTCATGATATTAAAAGGCATTGAAAATTTCTCTTTTGACTCAAAAGGGAACATAGAAGGCTTCACACAACGCGCACTCAACCTTGTGCACGTTCCAAAAAACCCTTTAAAATCGGGATGGATGCCACGATGCAGCTTGATTGGTGCTCTTGTGCCCTTCTCGCGCGCACGGGTCCATTCCACCTCCCCTTCCGAGATGAGTCAACCACACATGTCCGTGACACACAAATACCGTGACCTTGGTTGGTTTTTGGTCTAGCTCACGTCATCACGTCCCTAATACATGTCCAAACGCTAGTTATAGCCAAGTTAACGCCGAAGTCACGACTCCTTGTGAAAGCAAGTGTGACCAAGGTCATCTTTGACCTGGTCCTTGACTTATGCGTTAATTCCAACCATAATTAACCGAAGTCATGTATTAAGGATAGTATGACACCGCGTCATTAGTCCCTAATGCTTGACCCGTCCTAATCATCCTTAAGCCCAAGGCTAAGGTCCGAGACCCCTCGTTAAACGAGGACATGCCGGAATTTCGATAAAGCGTTAAGTTAATCTTAACCTTAGCCGGGGCTTAATTATGATAAGAATGGCCCATGCATTGGAACTTTGTGACGCACTAGACCTTAGGTTCGTTTCTCTTGGTCGGTGGAAGCTGCGTGCCGTATAGGACCCTCGCTCGGGATCGTCCGTCCTTGGGAGTGTGCAATACAGGTGAAATACGAGGGGTCTATAGGCGTAGTGATGGCCTATCCAGGATTTAGATTAGTCGCGAAAAAGAAGAGAAATCTTTTCCAACCAATTAGGAATAAAATGCGTTTTAAGGGAACTCAATAAATGAAAGCATGCTTTTGAAATTGTGCTCTAACGTTTGCTCATGTGAAGGATCCCTCAATTAAAATGCTTTTTCTAAAAAAAAAAGAGAAATGAAATTGACAAATTCCCCAAAATGCATGGCTCGGGTCTTTCCCCCAAAACTCTTACCCTTCGAGTCAAATCGGTCTTCTCCCCGAGTCAAATCTCCTTGTGTCAAAGTCCTTACTCAAAAGCATGGTTTTTTTCGAGAACCTCATCAAAGTGCCCTTATGGTTTGCCCCTTTTTTGTGTGATAGATAACAATGGAAGCTAAAGCTGTCATGGCAGAACTTGATATAAGATTGGACGCTCAATCCCGATTGGAGGGACGAGCAAAGCTTTTGGAAAGGATGGTTAGTACGATGGGAGAACGAATTCAGGAATTGGAAGCTAGCCGCGATGAGGTGGTCAATGTGGTCCAACGGCTCCGAGAAGAGGTCAATGATATCCTTCACGAAAAGGTTGAGGAGGTATGGGAAAAGGGCGGCAGGAAGTTAACAGGAGACCTCGAGAAGAGGTGTGATCGCCGGTACGATCTCATGCACAGCTGAGCAGAGCTAACCAATGAAATGGAGAGACAAAACTCGAGGCATGCCCAAGAATGCCTCCACAAGATTGTGAAATCCATCGAGGAAATCAAGAGATCCTCCCGAAGACTGTCACCTCCACCAAGGGATACCCCCGATGACTCAAACCAAGGCGGACAAGGGCCCCGCGAGCAAGCCCAAGCTATCACCCTGTACCATGGCAAACCCGCATCCGTCGTAGGAGGAGTGCTCCCCCAAGGAAAAGGAGCCTATTACCGCTGGTTCCATGACCTAGGGATGCCCCGGGATCAGATGCTCAGCCGGCTGCTAGAGGTTGGAAAAATTGAGTTGCTTAGCCGCAATGTGATTTGGAATGAACCTCCCTCCCAACGCAGTGACCAGAGAAAGCACTGCAAATACCACCAAGCCTTGGGTCATTCCACAGAAACCTGCCCAGCCCTGAGGGACAAAATTTAGGAACTCATCGATGAGAGAGTCATCACGAAAAGGGGAAATCAGTGGGTGTAAACCCGAGCGGAAGCACGAAAGCCAAGGATTGCAAGAAAGAGAGGAAGAAAGAAAAAACTAGGAGTGGCGTAGTTAGGTAGGTTCTAAGGTCTTCTCAAAAGTCCATTTTGGACATGTTTGTTTTTGCTTTCCCTAAGCCTTACGAGGCAAGGTTGTGAGAAAGGACGTCAAAATGATATGTAATTGGAGTCCATTAACAGTAGGGTCTTTTGGGTCTGTAAAAAGAAGGGTTTGAATCCCCGTGCAATGAAAGAGTCATTTTCCTTCTATTCCCTCTAAACTTGAGACATTGTTTACATGTTACATTCATTCTTGGAATTGCCTTAGTTGATATTACCAAACGATTGCTACGCTCCCAAAATGATGAATTGACTTCTAAAATATGCTAGTCAATAACGACTCATTAAGGACGAATGGACTCGACACAAATAAAAATGCTCAACGCAACCAATTAGTCTTGATATGAATGAATGCTGTGATCAATTGGCATAAAGAGACCATTAATGGCAAGCTTTCCCCGATACACAATCCATACACTTTTCCATGCAAACCCTCGACGCAGGTCAAAAGGCATCCCAAGACATGAAAAATAAAGGATGTTGTTGCTCAACCATAGGGATTCAATCATCATCGCACATGCATGACCAAGCAAATCATTTCCCAGCTCACCAATGATGAAAAGAGGGAAAGGGAATGAACGTAAAAAAAAAAAAGAAAAAAAGAAGAAGAAATGAATCTATCTTAAAAGACAACCAAGAGGAGCCCCACCTCAAAAGAGGCCCATTTATATCAAAAGGAGTCAACCACGAAGCGAAGCGGTCCACATCAAAAAGGGGAACAACATCCTTCAAAGGGACACAAAAGGCGATCCATGGCCGAACTACGGCGACCTGAGCTCCTCAAAACTGAGGGGAACGTAGGCAACCTTCGGGTCCGGTCACAACATGAAACAAAATCACCAAACCTTGGTCTTCTCAAAGTGACCAAGTCTTCCCCCCACTGTCTCATCAATGACCGATTTTCCAGAAATGCCTAGCCTGGTCTCATCAACGACCAACTCCCCTAAACACATTCTCCCTCCGATCTTGCCATTGATCGAATCTTAATCTCAATTGATCGCAACATTTATACATGTTAAGGCCAATTGCTTGCCATAATCTTGACTTAATAATAAACATGGTCCATTCAAGCAATCACTTTGATAATATTGATTAAAGCAAATTCTAAATGTCTCGACAAGTCTTCTTTTCTACATCTTAGTGTTAGTACCCGATCTGAAAATGAGTTTATTAGGGCTTTCCCAAATATACACGGATTTTATAGGAATTAGAAGCCTTGCAAAGACTTGTCCCGGATTCCCAAAAATAGCTCAATGTTCTAGAAAACATTAAATATGGACATTTAGGGTTGCCTTGTATGAACAGTAAAACCCTAGCTTGAATTTCAAGTCAGCGCGCAACGATGGCCACGCGGCCACATCCGCCCCGGATGATCTGGACCGTCAGATCTCTCCATCAGTTTCCTATTTAAAGACCTCCCTTGCCTCATAATTGGGGGATCCGAATTTAGATCTCACAAGTGACGATTTTGCTCCCAAATCAAGTCATTCAAGCCTCCAAAAACACACTCAAGAATCCCAAGAAGATCCAAGGTTATTTCTTGCCAACAAAGGTAAGTTTTCTAACTTTTTCTTCATGTTCTTGTCATATTATTTGTTTAGATCCATAATATTCATATTCTTAATATGTTTATTCATGTGTTCTTTATAATATTCATGTTCCTAACATCTTTATTCATATTTTTTTCATGACATTCATATGTTCATAATATGTATTCTAGGTTAAAACCTTATTTATGCTATATTTAGGGTTGCAATCTTCATGTTAACATGTTATTTCATGGCCAATGATGATCTAGGGTTCATCAACCCAAGGATGATCTAGGAACTACTTCTAAACCCTAATCTTTAGGTAATTCCCCCCTCATTATGCATGATCCCGATTCTTCTGCCTATTCTAAATTCTTCTCGAACTACGCTGACCTGAGCTTCTCACATTGAGAGGAACGTAGGCAATCTTCGGATCCGGTCTCAAACACTAACACACTACTAACACATTCATCATGATAGAAAGACCGATCATTCGGGCAATAGGAGTGACAACGTCCAATATTCTTCTCTTGTTGTAATTTGACCCCCGAACCCATTAAACATGCTTTTTCTCAATGTTTTGGCTATAATTAAAACGGCGTGGTGACTCTCATAATTTTAATGTTACTATGAATATTCTCAAATTCAATCACACGTATTCACAGTGGCGACTCCGCTGGGGACTGCTTTGAAACTTTTTCAAACTTAGTGGGTCTAACTTTCGTTTACATCATGATGTTTGCCATGTTTGCACATGCACCTCACACTTTGCCATGTTTGCACATGCACCTCACACTTTGCCATGTTTACACATGCACACACCTGCCATGTTTACACATGCACACACCTGCCATGTTTACACATACACACTTGCCATGTTTTCACGCGCCCCCTACAGTTAAGCCATGTTTACACATGCACCCGCGCACTCCGCCATGTTAATACTTGTACCTTGTACCTTGTACCATGTACCCTTGTTATCTTCGCTTTAATATTAGGGTCAAACAAAACTCTGCTATGCTCCCTTGTACATTATTCTCTCTCTCTCTCTCTCTCTCATGCATTGCATTGCATCATCCTAACATTAAAAACTTCTCTCTTTTCTCCCTAAAAAGAATTAGTTTCTTGCCTCACACTACCACGGTCCGTGTCAGCACTGCACAGGTCCCCATTACCTGGAGTATTCGATGTGCAGGAATTTGTGCGCTACTGTCGCACCCTTTTCGAGTCACTCGTCTACTCCACTCACCGTGTACGTTCCACGAGCGGTGGGAAACTTAATCCTACCCGTGTCAACCCACACATAGAGATTAGGACACTCCTTGGATCAACCATTTAGGATGTAAATAAATGCAAAACTTTTCGCAAAATAAAATGTGCATTGCATCTAGGCGACCTCTAAGGTCCATCGCTCACCCCTTGGGCTATCTATCAAAATTCCTCATCTTGGCCTATCTAGGTTACCTACCCATCATTGCGATCCATTTGGGTCTACATCTCAACCCGCTTTGGCCAAAATCCCACCATCCTTTGGCCTCTTAGGACAATCTTATCTACCTTTGACCTCCTAGGTCAACTGTTGACCGCCTAGGTAAACCTTCCCAACCTTTGACCTCCTAGGTCAACCTTATCTACCTTTGACCTCCTAGGTCAACCTTTGACCCCCTAGGTCAACCTTACTACCCTTGACCTCCTAGGTCAACCTTATCACCTCCGACCCCTTAGGTCAACCTTATCACCTTTGACCCCCTAGGTCAAACTTATCTACCTTCGACCTCTTAGGTCAACCCTTGACCTCCTAGGATAACCTTATCACATTTAACCCCCTAGGTAAACTTTATCATCTTTGACATCTTAGGTCTACCCTTGACCCCTAGGTCAACCTCATCCGCCTTCGACCTCTTAGGTCAACCTTTGACCCCCTAGGCCAACTTAATCATCTTTGACCTCTTAGGTCAACCTTTGACCCCCTAGGTCAACCCTTGACCTCCTAGGACAACCTTATCACATTTAACCCCCTAGGTAAACTTTATCATCTTAGGTCTACCCTTGACCCCCTAGGTCAACCTCATCCGCCTTCGACCACTTAGGTCAACCTTTGACCCCCTAGGTCAACTTAATCATCTTTAACCTCTTAGGTCAACCTTTGACCCCCTAGGTCAACCTTATCACCTTTGACCTCTTAGGTCAACCTTTGACCCCCTCGATCAACATTATCACTCGTTGACCTCTTAGGTCAACCTTTGACCTCCTAGGTCAACCCAATCACCTTCGACCTCTTAGGTCAAACTTGGACTCCTAGGTCAACCTTATCCGTTTTCGACCTCTTAAGTCAATCTTTGATTCCATAGGTGAACCCAATTACCTTTGGTCCTAACCCGCTTAGGTCAAACCGTCATCTTGACCCACCTAGGTCATTATTTGACCCACCGTCGTCCAGACCAACCTAGGTCAACCCGTTTAGGTCCACACACCATCCTTGACCCATTTAGGTCAACTTGTCCGTCTTAGGTTAAAACTACCCCTTCACCTTTGACCCGTCAAGGTCACCCCGTGACCCGCTTAGGTCGACTTACCTATCTTGGATCCATCTAGGTCAATCTCCAACCTTCCTTAGTCCACCAACCCGAATAGGTCAACCTTAGACCCGCTTAGGTCAAACCATGTCTATCCCGCTTATAGATCATCCCATAGGCAAACCGCTACAACCCGCTATCTTGATTCATTCACCATATAGGTCAATCCAACCCTTCTCATTTAGGTCGACCTATCCTTTACCCATCTAGGTCAACCCACCATTATCGTCGCATCCTAGCTTGAACCATTTCTTGTCTCAAACCTTAGGTCAAACCTTAGGTCAAATTTAGGTCAAACCTTAAGTCAAACTTTACCAGATTCCTATAGGTCTTCCTCACCCATGCTCGACTACAGACCGAGTCATCTCCCTCTTTTTGACCCCTATGGTCATCTCTCACCTCTTTTTAAAAGTCTAACTTGACTCGAACTACGGCGACCTGAGCCTCTTATTGTGTGGGACCTCTCCCTCATGGTAAGGGGAGCGTAGGCAACTTCGGCCCGGTCAAACTTTCAAATTCTTGTCAAAAATGCATTTCAAAGTGTGGAGACCGACTCTTTTCCAAAAGTGATTTTATAACGATGCCTTGTCATTAATTATAAATCTAAGCTCAATTCAAAGACATAATTCCCCCACAACTATTGTAGATCCTGCATCATGTCTGTTGAAAGGAACATCCAAGTTGCAAATGAAGCTATTACCCAAGGTCTCGAGACAACTCTCCACACCAATACTGATCTCAATGAGCAAGCACTCCATTTCGAGACCATCCTCAACGAGCGAGCAACCCTCTTCCGGACCGCTCTTGGCGAACAAGAAGCCTACTTTGAGACTGTCCTCCTCAAGCAAGTCGACCGCTTTCAAAAAGAGATGTGCAAGGCTCTAAAGGACACCGAGAAGCGCCTTCACTCTGATATTTATTGCATTTATGATTACCTCGGCCGAGTTCTCCCTCTTGCTCAATTTCAACACCTGTACGTTCCTCAAATGTATGGGCTATCACAAATTTCCCCCTGTTGGGATGCCTCCTAAGACTACTCATCAATGACAGGTACCGGTACCTAAACCACCCTCAAATACAGTTCGGAAGGACGAACGCGAGTACAATGACTTGGGTATGCCGTTAGCCAAACTCTACAAAAGTCTAGTTCAAGCCGGCAAGTTGTCTCCTTTGTTCAACTATGAACCAAGTAGGGTGAAGCAAGGCTTGGATCCCTCCAAACACTGCCAATACCACCAGTACATTGGGCATGACACCGAAGATTGCCTCCAATTGAGGAGAAAGATTCAAAGCCTCATTGACAGCGGAGCCATCACCCGCCAACGGAATACATGGGCATGGGCAAAAGAGGAAATTGGGGCTACCTCCTTTAAATAAAAGAAAAGAAAAGGGTCATTCAGTCTTCGTAGGCTCTAGAGTGTCCTTAGTCAAAAGTCCACCTTGGACGATTTTTGTTTCTTTAAGTAAAAGTCCACCCCGGACTAATCAGTTTAAATCTTTTAGTTCCAATAAAAGGGTCTTTATTTCTTTTCTTTTCTCTCTAGACTTGAGACGTAAGCTTGCATATATTAATTTCATGAAAATTGTCTTATTTACCATCTTCACTTGATTGCTATATCTTTATATGATGAATTAATCTTAATCTTACTCATTAATGACGACTCATTAAAAGGTAAATGGACCCATAAACCATTCACATAACTAAATACATAATTAGTCTCAAGATAACAAATGCTTTGACCAATTGGGATGAACGAATCACTTTCTCTTCTCTCTACATTCTATCCCCATACACTCTCTCTATACACTCACCCCTTGTACACACTTCATGTACACTCTCTATATACACCTTCTCCCATACACTATCCTCATACGCCTCTCATCCCACCATTAGACCCCTTTTTATAAGGTCGTGACAAAGAAATGGACTGCGGTTGCTCATCATCAAATAGACATCCATGCTGCCACAATTTAAAGGGTTGGTTTGTTCCCTTCATGAGTACTACATGCCGTTACACTGGGGCTGTCCGTATTCCATCGCAAATGTAAGACAAGTGCACGAAGTCATTCATGCCATTAATTGGTGCACGTGATAATCCAATGGAGCTCTACCGGTGAAAATCAAGGGGCTAGGATGCCCGCCGCCAGCAAAAGGCGCTTGAACTATAAGGAAGCTACCTCGCAATCGAGAGAGGCGAAAGCAAACTAGGGGCTTGTCTTGCCCAATGTTTCATGTACAAATATATATATATAAAAAAAAAATATGGCTCGCTAGGTTGAAACCCAAAAGGGCGACCTAGGCAAAAGTTAGAGCATTGCACAAAAAGAAGCCCGCTAGGTTGAAAACCCGAAAGGGCGGCCTAGGAAAAAAAAAGGGTGTGCACAAAGAGATAAAATAAAAAAGAAAAAGAAAAATAGAAGGGGCTATCACCTTGGAAAAGTAAAAGTCCCATTTTCTTTTCACCTCAAATGTTCTATTTTCCTTTCTTTCCTTACAAAGTAGATAAACGGCAGCAACCCATGACAACTACGATGGAGCAATCCACTGAAACAACTACAAAGGAGTAATCCACCGCAATGAGCTACAAAGAACTACTCACCTCAAACGAACCTCACACCCCTAAACTCAAAACCCAACTTCATCGTCAATCGGGCAGCCACTCAAAGCCAAACATAACCTACCTTGGGCCAACTTTCTTTCTTTTCTTTCCTCCCACACATACCCACTGAAACCCGACACCATCGTCAAGCGGGTCATCCCCGAACTACGCGGACCTGAGCTCCTCACCTTGAGGAGAACGTAGGCAACCTCCCGGTTCAGTCCAAAATATACACAACCCACCTCGAGCCAATTTTCTTTCTCTTCTCTCTTCCCCCATATTTCTACTCCTGACTTCTTCACTCACAATTGATCAAAACATTTATTAATTTGAGGCTACTTGTTTACCAATTAACCATAACTCATTAACTAATCAACGAGGTCCATTCTCGAGCAATCAAATGAGAATCTTAAATAAAACAATTTTCAAATGTCTCGACAAGTCTTCTGTTCTACAATATAGGAAAGAGCTAAACACTTACTTTCTGTCAAGCAGGGGCTTCCTTCCTTTTATATACACTCAATTGTTCAAAGAGTCAAAATGCGAGTACTATCTCTCTCTCCCTCTCACTATCACCAAAATGCCCCCGCATGTTTAAACAATTATTTTTCCTTTTTTGAGTCGACTGAATGATTTTCAAAAAAAAAAAAAAAAAAAAAAAAAAATATGACGCAAAAGAGATGCCCGCTAGATTGAAAACCCGAAAGGGCGGTCTAGGCAGAAAAAAGGGTGCGTCTTAAAGGAGGTAGGATACCCCGCTCTACGCCCTTATCGAACTGGGGCTTCCCCAACAGAATGGGTCGACTATGTGTTTTCTCGGAGAATACCGAGATCCCAACAAGGATATACTTAGAAGAAGGGCATCCCTCATCATCAAGCTTGACGTAGAATTTCTCAAAGGAGGGAGGGTACCCGCTCACCAAATTAGAGAATCCCCAACGAAATGGGTCGACTATGTGGTTTCTCGGAAAATACCGGAGCTTCAACAAGGATATACTTAGCAGAAGGGCATCCCTCCTCGTCAAACTCGGCACGAGGCGAGCTCTTTGAATTGGTTAGAATCATAATTAATTATAAGGCATCTTTGTAAAATCATAACACTTTCAAAAGTTTTCTCTTCTCCGACACATTGTTTATAAATCCGCACTTTCGGTCTTCACAAAATTGTAAAAATATCTTCGGTCCGTCTAAGACCCATCTCCGTGATTCTCGGACCGATTCGGTCCTTTACCCTATCTCCCACACTTTAGGAGACCTCCAAAGCCTAAACCCTCAACTCTCTAGGTCCCAAACTTACCTGATTCAAAACCTTAGGTCCCAAGCCTACCCATTGAGTCTTACCTAGGATACATCATAACCCCTTAGCTCGATCTTCCGCAAATTCGTAGCATGATCCCTTAGGCCTCAAAACAGTTCTACCCAAAACCCCAAACCTTAAACCGGTTAACCAAATCCAAATCCTTAGAATGACCCATTAGGTCCCGAACCTACCGGTCTCGAGTCTACCTGATCTCTTAGATCTCAAACCTACCAATACATACTCGTCCTTACCCTGTCTAAGCCATAGCTCTCTTATCCTCTTAGGTCCAATCTAACCTGTTGAGCGATCCCTTGGATGCCGAGACCATTCGAGTCTACCAAACTTATCCTTGAAGTCCATGATATGTCTGATCCATACCTTAGGCCTCAACCCCTAAACCTTTAGGTCACAAGACTTTCTACGCTCTAGGTCTCTCACCTTACATCTCCACCCTTTGGACTCTTTAATTCCCAAGCCTACTTGGTCCGACTAAAAGCGACACATCTACGTCTCCCGACTCCCGTCATGTCCAAGCCATGACCCTACCACTCTTAAACATACCATGTACCAACCTAGTGTCACCCATTAGCCTCGAGAGACTACCTAGCCTGACCTTCACCCCTTAGGTCTCCAACCTACTTAATCCAAGTCGAGTCCAAACCTCGAACCTACGCGATCCTCTCCTCAAACTCCATGGATCTCAAACATCGCTCCCCCAACGAGCCTAAACCTCGAACCTGCTCAAGCACATAGGATCTCCTGCGTACCGCGCCATGCCATAGACCCGTCCGGTCAGAACTCGTGCACTTAACACCTTTGGGGTCCCATCCCTAGCCTACCTTCACAATCTCCGAACGAGCTTGGTCACGCGCAATGACCTCTAAGACAAACTTAGGTCCTAAGCATGCCCAATCCAACTTAGGCACCTATTGTACTCGAGCAAAGTCTTGGACACTCAATCCCTTTACCTAAAGCGCCAACATGGTCACATGTCCAGACCCATTTCTCGCACATGGCTCACACCTAGCACACCTTAGAGCCCAAACCCGACATGCGTATTAGGTACTAGGATCATCCAATCCCAATACATTGCTCCTTGGCCGACCTTAAGCCTGCTTGGTCCTAATCCATAACGCGGTTTCTCTAGGACAAAAGACTTACCCGCTTGAAAGCCTTATGTCCCAACGCTACCCTGCCTAGCCTTCGATCTCCTAGATCTCACGCCTACCATTCCATTAGGCCCCGGTCTCCTTAACACATGTCTGAGTCTTACCCTAGCTAAACCCTAGAACTTTAGCCTAGGTCTAATCTATCGAGCCTATCCAGCCACGAGGTATCAAGCTCATTTGCCCCAAACCGCAACACTCTTAGACCTCAAACTTGCTCGGTCTAAACGAAGACAAACCTTCAAATGCTTTCGGTCTCCAAACCCTAGCCTTAAACCTAGGCAAACACATTCTTTAAACCCTAGCCTCAAGCCTAGGTAGTCATATCATTCTATCTGAACCCTAGCCTCAAGCCTAGGTAATTACATCCTTCCTAAACCCTAGCCCCGAGCCTAGGTAGTTACATCCCTTCTAAACCCTAGCTTAGAGCCTAGGTATTTACACCATTCCTAAACCCTAGCCTTGATCCTAGGTAGTCACATATCCTCTCTAAACCCTAGCCTCAAGCCTAGGTAGTCATATCATTCTCTCTGAACCCTAGCCTCAAGCCTAGGTAATTACATCCTTTCAAACCCTAGCCTAAAGCCTAGGAAGTTACATCCTTCTTAAACCCTAGCCTTGATCCTAGGTAGCTACACCCTTCCTAAACCCTAGCCTTGATCCTAGGTAGTCACATATCCTCTCTAAACCCAAGCCTTAAGCCTAGGAAACCACAACATCCCCTTTAACCCTAGCCCAAATTCTAGGGAATTTCCAAAGCCCCGTATGCAACATCATTTCCAAATTCCCAAAACCCTAGTCTCAAAACCTAGGAAATTTACAATCTCAATTCTCCGTTTTATTGAACCCTAGTCCAAAACCTAGGATATAATGCCCTGTCCAAAACTCAATCAACCCTAGCCTCAAGCCTAGGAAGCTGCATTCGCTCTAAACCCTAGCCTCGAGCCTAGGTAGTCGCATTCGCTCCAAACCCTAGCCTCAAGCTTAGGTAGTCGCACTCTTTCTAAACCCCAGCCTCAAGCCTAGGTAGTCGCATTCGCTCTAAACCCTAGCCTCAAGCCTAGGTAGTCGCACTCTTTATAAAGCCCTAGCCTCAAGCCTAGGAAGAAATTATCCTCTTTAAACTCTATCATCAAGCCTAGGATTCAACATTCCCTTCAAACCCCAGTCCTAAACCTAGGAAACTCCTTCACCTTAGTCTCAAAACGTAGGAAGTTTACAGTCCTTAGCCTTAAAACCTAGCCTAAAGCCTAGGTTACCATGAACATTTCCAAGCCATAGTCACCAATCCCAGAAAATTGAACCCTAACATCAAGCTTAGTGGACCTTCCAAAAAAGCAATCCCTCTTCCCAACGGTCCATGGTCTCAAGCCTAGGAAGTCACAACCCTTTCAACTCCCAGCCTTAGGTCTAAAGCCAACGCCTTTGCAACCTCTGAACCTACCACAAATCCAAGCCCTAGCCTCGAAGCCTAGGATATTTCTAAACCCTAGTCCCAAACCTAGGAGAGTCATGGTCCTTAAACACCAGTTTCCAAACCCTTGTTCGAAACCCTAACATCTAGGAAGTTCCCAAACCTCAACCTCTCCAAACCCTAGCCCCAAACCTAGGAATCTGCATTCTCTCCAAACCCTAGTCTCAAGCCTAGGAAGCACCATCCTCTTTAACCCTAGCCCAAGTTCTAGGGAATTTCCAAAGCCCTGTGTGCAACATCCTTTCCAAATTCCCGAAACCCTAGTCTCGAAACCTAGGAAATATATAATCTCAATCCCCCGTTAGTCTTATGCCTAGGATACAATAGTCTTTCCATATTCTCTCCGAACCCTAGCCTCGAGCCTAGGTAGTCGCATTCTCTCCAAACCCTAGCCCGTAAGCCTAGGAAACCCACATTGTATCCAAGACACAATCCCAAGTCTAAACAATCGTAACATCTTTTGCATCCTTATCTCAAGGCTAAGAGGCTACCCATCCCATTTCCTTAGAAGCCTTAGGTCCTACCCTAAGCAACCAAGCAAAATGTCCCTTACCTAATACCTTCATCTTAATGGTTCGTAGCCTCATATTATGTATTCCTCCTAATTTAGGGTAAGCGGATCCCAAACATTACGCTTTCCGTGGTCGTCCTTTGCTCACCAAAGAGTCCTTTACCTTGGCGACTCCCCGAGAGTCCATCACCTTTGTGACTCCCCGAGAGTCTATCACCTTTGTGACTCCCCGAGAGTCCGTCACCCTTGTGACTCCCCGAGAGTATATCACCTTTGTGACTCCCCGAGAGTTCATCCCGTTTGTGACTTCATAACAATCCATCATCTTTGCCTCCACATGCAAAATTTCAGTTTTACTCCTAGTACATTCCCCTTTGATTCATTTTCGGTGCCCTTAGCACTATTTTGACTGACATTCGCTACCTTTGGGTACGGGAAGCCTCTTAAAATTTCCATTCTTCACCAAATATTTGCTTAGAATTCGTATGGTTGTAGAGACTTCGGCGCCTCTATGACATACGCATCCTAGATCGATCGCGATTGGCAGAAGCCTCGGCGTTTCTGTTTGCGAGAGATCCAGCATCTATTATTTTAGCATTTCCTAATATTTTCTTAGGATTCGTATGGTTGTAGAGACTTCGGCGCCTCTATGACATACGCATCCTAGATCGATCGCGATTGGCAGAAGCCTCGGCGTTTCTGTTTGCGAGAGATCCAGCATCTATTATTTGCTTAGGATTCGTATGGTTGTAGAGACTTCGGTCCCTCTATGACATACGCATCCTAGAATCGATCGCGATTGGCAGAAGCCTCGGCATTTCTGTTTGCGAGAGATCCAGGATCTATTATTTTAGCACTTCCTAATATTTGCTTAGGATTCGTATGGTTGTAGAGACTTCGGCGCCTCTATGACATACGCATCCTAGATCGATCGCGATTGGCAGAAGCCTCGGCGTTTCTGTTTGCGAGAGATCTAACATCTATTATTTTAGCACTTCCTAATATTTGCTTAGGATTCGTATGGTTGTAGAGACTTCGGCGCCTCTATGACATACGCATCCTAGATCGATCGTGACTGGCAGAAGCCTCGGCGTTTCTGTTTGCGAAAGATCCAGCATCCATTATTTTAGCGCGATCGGCAGAAACTCGGGCGTTTCTGTTTGCGCTTACCTCAGCGTTTATTATTCCACCTCGGGATTATTTAGACAACGTAGTCTTTATTGTCCCATTATCCCTCTTGCTTCAAATGAATTCATTTCCTAACGAATGTTCGTTCTTCATACAGGATAGTGCCCGTAGGTTTATTATCCCTAGCAGAAGTCCGATGGCTCGTTTTTCCCTAATCCCTTCGAACTACGACCGGCTTGATTCCTCCAAGGATACGTAGGAAACCTAAAATGGTTCAGCCACCCGACCGACGCGGTCATCTATCATCCCCAGCAGGTGCATTTTCCCCAGCAGAAGACGTTGCTCCCCATCAGAGGACAATCATCCTCAATTTCCCCATCAGATTTGAAATGCGTTGGCTTGATTCCCCCGCGGATACGTAGGTCGCCTGCCAAGGTTCAGCCGTTCCCTTACCTTTCCTCTGTTTTGAAACTCATGTTTCAGAACGGTTCCTATTTTTATCGTCGACCCTCCATTGCCTTGCAAGAAGCGTCGCCGAGGGGCTACTGTTAGTACCCAATCTGAAAATGAGTTTATTAGGGCTTTCCCAAATATACACGGATTTTATAGGAATTAGAAACCTTGCAAAGACTTGTCCCGGATTCCCAAAAATAGCTCAATGTTCTAGAAAACATTAAATATGGACATTTAGGGTTGCCTTGTATGAACAGTAAAACCCTAGCTTGAATTTCAAGTCAGCACGCAACGATGGCCACGCGGCCACTTTCGCCGCCGCCCTCCATCTTGGCCACGCGGCCACATCCGCCCCCGATGATCTGGACCGTCAGATCTCTCCATCAGTTTCCTATTTAAAGACCTCCCTTGCCTCATAATTGGGGGATCCGAATTTAGAGCTCACAAGTGACGATTTTGCTCCCAAATCAAGTCATTCAAGCCTCCAAAAACACTCTCAAGAATCCCAAGAAGATCCAAGGTTATTTCTTGCCAACAAAGGTAAGTTTTCTAACTTTTTCTTCATGTTCTTGTCATATTATTTGTTTTGATCCATAATATTCATATTCTTAATATGTTTATTCATGTGTTCTTTATAATATTCATGTTCCTAACATCTTTATTCATATTTTCTTCATGACATTCATATGTTCATAATATGTTCTTCGCATATTCATCATATTCTAGGTTAAAACCTTATTTATGCTATATTTAGGGTTGCGATCTTCATGTTAACATGTTATTTCATGGCCAATGATGATCTAGGGTTCATCAACCCAAGGATGATCTAGGAACTACTTCTAAACCCTAATCTTTAGGTAATTCCCCCCTCATTATGCATGATCCCGATTCTTCTGCCTATTCTAAATTCTTCTCGAACTACACTGACCTGAGCTTCTCACATTGAGAGGAACGTAGACAATCTTCGGATCCGGTCTCAAACACTAACACACTACTAACACATTCATTATGATAGAAAGACCGATCATTCGGGCAATAGGAGTGATAACGTCCAATATTCTTCTCTTCTTGTAATTTGACCCCCGAACCCATTAAACATGCTTTTTCTCAATGTTTTGGCTATAATTAAAACGGCATGGTGACTCTCATAATTTTAATGTTACTATGAATATTCTCAAATTCAATCACACGTATTCACACTTAGGAAAGAGCCAAACACCGAATTTCTGTCCGTAGGCTTCCTTCCTCACAAAAGGGACTCACTCCCGCAAATGCCTACGTCAAATCCTGTTTGGAGTAAGAGTAATTTGCTCCCGTCCGTGTCTTGAGTAAATTAGGCCACTCCTAGAGGCAGAAGGAACAAAAGATATTGGAGAGAGGATTGGAGGGGATGAAAGCCCGAAAATGATGACTCCTGCAAGGGACAAGTTGCACTCCAAATAATGGACAGGGCATGCTCCGAACGAAGGGCAAGGTGCCAAGGAAGGTTCACTCCCAAGGGATAACCGAGGTCTAAATGATGGTTCTCAATCAAAGGAAATAAACCGGGGCTAGCAAGCGATAACGGTGCTTCGAAAAGATTAGCGGGAAGGTCATGCTTTGGTAAGTCTAGTCCGAGTCAAATCCCGGAGTCAATCCTCCAACTTTCCAAAATTCCCCAGAGGTACTCATAAAACTTTGGTAAAAAAGAGTCAACTCCCTGCGTCAACCGTACGGATGGTTTGTCCCCATTAAAAATTCATATCAGTAGTCCGTACCAGCAAACTGCCCACAAGTGAAACTCACTTTCACTTATTCGAAAACCTGTCAAAGCATATCCCAGTTGTACATAGTTGAGTCTAAACACATTTTGGAGATTCCCTCGATAAGTCACAAAAGCCCTCATGAGGCCCGAGCTATGCATAAAATGAATTTGTAAATACAAGAGATTTAAACATTAATAGAATGACAGGTTTTCATACACATTGTTTTGCAAAAATAAAACAAAACATGAAATTGTCCAAACATGTACAACTACTCGGAGTCGGGGTCAGGTGGTGGAAAATCAGAAATGCCCGGCCCCTGAAATGAATAAGCGCTGGGGTCGAAATGGAAAAGAGACTCTGCCAAGCTCATGTCCTCACTAGTGGGCGGCTGAAAAGAACACCAAACAAACTGGGATGAGGTACCCGGACGATCAACAGAAGACGGTTCGGGCCGCTCCAAGGTTAGATAGGCAAATGGATCCAGAGAAATTTCATGGATTCCCGAAGCCCGAAGAGAATCCCGGAGAGAGGCTGTATCCACAGCACTCATGGACTGACTGTGAATATAGGAGGGAGCCAGCTCCACACTCGATGCCTTCTTACGAGGCCTCTCCTCTCCACTAACAAAACTCCTGCCTGGCACAAAACTGTACTCTGCCCGAGGCCCCTTGGAAGAACGACCGGTGAACTTCCTAAACCACTTCTTGGCCCGCCTTAAGAAGCCTGGCCGTCTCAGTAGTGCTCGTCCCGCAACTTGCACATGAAAACACAAATGGCTCAGCAAAATAGACGGAAATGAAAGGTGTGTGTGTATAAGAGTCATACCGCCTCAACCAGGATCTCCTCAGCTGGGATCCCTTCCCCTGGAGTAGACAAGTCCACCTTGTGGACCTTGCTGTCCGTACAAATGAAGGAATAGTCCACCCACACCGGAGGAACCACCCCAGAAACCACCACCTGTGGCGACCACAGCCTCGTGGCCATAAAACGGCCGTATGGCTCGCCAGTGATCAAACCAGCGGCATCCGCTCCCATGAGATAGGGGTCCTCCCCTCGGTCAGCCACGAACATTATCTCGGGAGGATCAATCGGCGCTCTTTGTACCAATTCCAACCTGTGCTGCCATAGCACCCTCTCCCCCAAGTAAAAGGCCTCGTCCCGGAATCCCACTAACAGCCTCCTCTGTTTAGTCACCCACAGGACCTCGCTCAGATCAAAACCCGACTCCTCATACCTCGACCAAGGAAACAGGTTCAACTCCACCAGCATGGGTCCCCTCAACACCGCCTTCACGTCGGCATAACAGACAGCAACTCGTTCTTTGGACCCCCTCTTCTCTCGAGCTTCCCTAGCCCAGCAAGTCATGGCCAAAAAAGTGAGGTCTCGGTCAAGAGTGGGCTTCCACGGATAATTCCCAAAGACCTCGTAGTACCAAGACTAAAAAAGGAAAAGGCAGGAAAACCGTCAGCATCAAAGACGAGATAAAAGTCGAATGCAAAGAGTAAAGCGATGGCAGAAAAGAATGAAAGAGGGAAAGGAAATACCTCTAGGATGAACTGGAAGCAATCCAAGGACTTGCTCGCTTTCCGACTATACTTGTCGAGCTCCATGTATAGCTCGGCAAGGCCAACCTCACCTCAAGCAATGCCTCTGATGGCCTCGGGAGTAGTCAATGAGCCGAGAAGAGGAAACATGCACGTCATGTCGGCATTGGAAAAAATGGTATTTCCAAGAAGGAGCCATACGTATGAGCGCCCGAGTTGCTCAGCGGTAATCCGGCCTACCCAATACTCTGGAAAGTTGGCCCTCTCAACATTCTGCACCAAAATGGCCAAACCCTTGGTAGGGCCTGAGAATCCAATAAGTGATCTGATCTCCGTCTCAGGGATCATGTCCCTTCAAACAACCGGATGCCCGTCAAAGGAGAGCCCATAAATGGCCGCAAAATCAACCAGCGTCACGGTTACCTCCCCCCAACTCAAGTGGAAAGTGTGGGTCGTGTCCCACTAATACTCGCCAAGGGTGTTGAGAAGCCCCATGCTCTTGTTGGTGTTGGCCAACCTGACCACGGCCTCGATAAAAGGCACCAAGCCGGTGCGCTCCACCCAATCCCTCGGACCAGGTGCGCCATCAATGGACTCGGGCATGGCCTCTCACAAAGAGAAGCAAACATCCGGCGATCCTTGAGATTTGAGATCACCACTCTGCAGGTAAACACAGCAAAGGTATGAATAACACAGTTTAAAAATACCAATGCTCATGATGAATGCAAATAACAAAATGAAAACAAGAAGTGAACATGCATTGAAGTTCTCCGTCGCCTTTCAAATTGCATAGACATTTGAGGGTCGTTTTGAAAAAATGTGTCTCCGTCCCCTTTCAAATTGCCTAGACATTTGAGGGTCATTTTGGAAAAATGTGTTTCCGTCCCCTTTCAAATTGCATAGACATTTGAGGGTCATTTTTGAAAAAATGTGTCTCCATCCCCTTTCAAATTGCATAGACGTTTGAGGGTCGTGAAACTTTAGGGTCTAAGTCCCCCACAAAGAATAAACATTATTTCTTAGCATGTACGTAGGTGACGACATCCCGACACACGCTTAATAGCTAGTCAGAGCCTAGGGTACAAGAATTTCATGCACAAAAGTGCGGACAACACACTTCAAAATTCAAAGTATGGCTAGGCACGTCCGATTGAGGAAATGAACCCATGCCCATGGTCCTTAAAACTAAAATTTCATAAAAATGAGACCAATTTCGTAAAATGCACTAAAAAGCCCAAGAATCCCAATTTACGTGAACATAAGCCTTAGGTCTAGGCAATGCACCAATTTGACATAGAAAATCTTAGAAATGCTTACCCCTTCGCCTTGACATAGATGTACGGTGGGAGACTTGTAGAAACCCGCTCCCGCATCCCGAAGATCAACAGTGTAGCCGCGGAAATTCCGAGCCATGTCGAGCCTCTTCTCTACCCCTCTAGGGTAGCCTGAGCGCGCCCGTCCCTCCATAAGTAATCCTTGAACAATCTAGGGAAGAAAATTCGAAATTAATGGAGTTTTCCCTCTCAATTTCGCCCCTACCCTGCTCTGTTTTCGTCTGAGTTTTTGGAGAATGAAAGGAACATCCGTAAGGCTGCTGTGTTTTGAAAAAGAAGGGACGCCCCCTCAATCCGTACGGATGGTTTGGGCGAGGAAAAAACTCAGCCCAAAAGTTACACTCTGGCCCCTGGCACCTTCCCCGAGAAGAACTTAGGCCCCCCTTTGGAAAATGTCCAAAATCTCATTAGGTGAGACATTACGACAGTCCTTGACATAATCCCAGTAAAATTTGTGAGGATTATCTCCTGGCAGTCTTTGATGTAAGACCAGTAAAATTTGTGAAAATTGCTTGATGTGAGAATACACTTAAGCCCGGTGAGGAAATCACACCTCTCGGCCGTTTGTAAGCCCGTCTTTGCCTAGTATGAGCAAGATACCATCCCCTGGCGAGTCTTAGGCCGTCCTTGACTTAAGCCCAGCGAACTCTTAGGTTTAGAAAACCTCGTCCCGGCAGTCCTTAGTCGGACGTAAGACCAGTTTTCCCGTCAAACTCCCCAAAGATGGAGTTGACCAAGCCTTGACTCAGAATAGTCATTATAGGTTGAAGCCTTTGCCCCCGCAGTCCTTAGTCGGACGTAAGACCAGTTTTCCCGTCAAACTCCCCAAAGATGGAGTTGACCAAGCCTTGACTCAGAATAGTCATTATAGGTTGAAGCCTTTATCCCAGCAGTCCTTAGTCGGACCTAAGACCAGTTTTCCTGTCAAACTCCCCAAAGATGGAGTTGACCAAGCCTTGACTCAGAATAGTCATTATAGGTTGAGGTCCTTGTCCCCGGCAGTCCAAAATGACGTAAGACCATCCTTGTAAGTCAACCCTCTCCATAGAGCCAAGTTTACCATGTCCCGCCTCTGACCCCGAGAGTCACGCTTCCTTGTGTAAGTCAACCCTCTCCATAGATCCAAGTTGACCATGTCCCGCCTCTGACCTCGAGAGTCACGCTTCCTTGTCCCGGTAAGTCAACCCTGTCCATAGAGCCAAGTTGACCATGTCCCGCCTCTGACCCCGAGAGTCACGCTTCCTTGTGTAAGTAAACCCTCTCCATAGAGCCAAGTTGACCATGTCCCACCTCTGACCCCGAGAGTCACGCTTCCTTATCCCGGTAAGTCAACCCTCTCCATAGAGCCAAGTTGACCATGTCCCGCTTCTGACCCCGAGAGTCACGCTTCATTGTCCCAGCAAGTCAACCCTCTCCATAGAACCAAGTTGACCATGTCCCGCCTCTGACCCCGAGGGTCACGCTTCCTTGTGTAAGTCAACCCTCTCCATAGAGCCAAGTTGACCATGTCCCGCCTCTGACCCCGAGAGTCACGCTTCCTTGTCCCGGTAAGTCAACCCTCTCCATAGAGCCAAGTTGACCATGTCCCGCCTCTGAACTCGCCAAAAGTCATTCTCGTCCCCCTAGGAAATGATGACTGACATCCGCCTAGCCCTTAGGTTTGGATAGCCTCAAAACTTCACTCATTTTCTGAACTACGTTAGGCTTGATTCCCCGCAAACGGGATACGTAGGAATCCTATGTAACGACCCCAAAACCCGTCCCTATTTATTTTATATTTTTGGGAATTTTAATTTGAACTTATGTGTGCATTTGATGTGTTAGAAAATATTTTTATGACTTGCTTATATTATTTGCTTAATTGTGTTATTTATTTAGTTAGTAGTAATAATGGTTAAATGAATAAGTGGAAACTTTAGGGTTGAAAGTGTAACTTTAAAGTTTGGGGGTTTAGTTGTTAGAAATGGAAGTAGAGGGGCTAAAGTGGAAATCTTATAAAAATCAACTCCTTCTTATCTTTCCTTTCTCTCTCTGCGTTTACACTTCACACACACTCACACTTTTAATTTCTACTTTCTCTGTGTTCATCGAAGGAAGAAGAAAAAGGGTAAGTTCAACCTATTTCGATTTATTTCTTTTAATTTACTTATCCGTTTTACAAACTAATTATATAAAAATGATCAGGGCGTTGAGTAGGTCATTTCTACCGGATCAGAAAATATTTCATTTATACTTTCTCCGGAAATAGGTAAGTTACTAATTCGCCTTAAATAGTAAAATGGTCATATATTTGCTATATGTGTGATATGTGGTGAAATTATTGTGAAAATAATTTATTTTTGATACTTGTTTATTTGGGACAAAGGGAGTATAATTATACTGGGTAAGTAATTTGGGTAAGTAATTTGATTTATATGCTAGGATGCATATGGAGTATGTTTATATACTTGAGAATGTTAGTAAGTGTTTGAAAGTATACTCCTACTCGTGGGACGGTAAAAATATTAAGTTAAGTTAAATGTTAAATAAGTATATTATAAAAATTATACTATTATTTGTGGGACGGGGAAATGAATGAAAGTATCCCTAAATGAGTAAATTAGTATATTAGAAAAATTATACTTATACTTGTGAGACGGTGAAACGAAAAGAGTATAGTTTAGTGCAATTTAGGCCTGTCGAGCAGAGTGGGCGGCCGCCCGAATCGGGCGTGCGGCCGCACAATCTATCTGAAATATTTTGTCTTGGAGCAGAGTGTGTTGGGCGGCCGCATAGGCTGGTGTGGGCGACCGCCCAGGATGCTGAAAAATATGAGTTGTTTTAAATCCAATTGATTAAAGGTCCGATCTTGGTCTAGGTCTTAGGTGATGTCCTAGAGTACCTAGATGGTTGTTGTGGAACACCAAAGTGGTAGAGTTGGTTCCTTTGTGAACATATGTGTTGTGGAATTTAACTAAGTATTAAATGGATATTATAGAACATCCTTTTGATGTGTTTTGGATTAATTGTGAATGGGTGCAAGATTGTGTTGTGACTTAATGTCAATGGTAAAGGATTGTGTTGTGAACTCTTTATGAGTGTTTCTTTCGTGTGCAACTTGTGATGCGTTTGGCTTGGTTCCCTACTTTGGAATCATGTCCCGGTTGTTGTTTAAGCAAGTATTCATTACTGTGCTCTCGTGTAAAGTCCAGCTGGTACTCTTGTGGTGGTGTCGGGACAGTGGTAGGGATTACATCATTGTAAAGCTTCTATCATTGGTTTCCCATTGTTTATGATATCGGACAGTGGTAGGGATTACAATGGCACACGAGCCAAGTTCATTGTAAGGCGTCTATCATTGGTTTCCCATTTTTAACCCCCTTCCTTGGGCCGAAGGTTGGGCACTCTGGGTTATGACTTGGTGTCATTTCCCCCCTCTTGTGATTGTTGTGATTGTTTGGTTCCGGAACCTGCTTCAGCCATTGTGCTGCTTTGTTGATACCTCTCAGATGGTTATGTTTGATTCGAGAACTTTGGTCCTTATGGTTATGGTTTGGTTTTCGGGATTCCGGCTTCAGCTATTTATGCTACTCAACTGGTTTGCTCAGATGGTTCTATTTGTTTCGAGAACCTTGGCTCAAAGTATCCACGTATGAGTGTTTATTTCCGCCTTATGTGCTGCATGATGAGTTGGTCGTTATTTCCAACTGGTATGGGACGGTTGGCGATAGGGAGCCTCTCATGTTATGTGCTATATGCTATTTTATTATTAGTTGATATTGTTTCTTTATGTTTATCATATCAGCATGTAACGTAGTTACATTTTAGTAGCTTACTGAGATTCATTCTCACCCCTTATTTGTTTACTGTTTTAGATAAAGACAAGTCCAGGGAATAGGACACTTGCACAGGAGGACGTCGTGGTGGTAAGAGTTGGGATTTGAGTCTTGTAAAGGCTACATTAAGTAATGTATAACCTTTTGGGGTAGAGTATCCGTGACTTCATCATCCTTTAAAACTTATGTTTTGGAAAATGTTGGTGTTTGTGTATTTGTAAACAAAGTTTGTAAGCCTTCGGGCTAAATACTTTCATTTGTGAAAGTTGTTTGAAAAGTTTGTTTGAAAGTTAGTGGAAGTCTTTGAACTTCAAGTGTGGATTTTGTTAAACTTTCTGAAAGTATATTTCGAAAAATTTTCTAAAAGTTTTTTACAACGTCTTCCAATCGTGTCCCGGTCGTGGGGCCAAGTAGGACCACGGGTCTGGGGCGCGAAATTTGGTATCAGAGCTAGGTTGTAGATGGTCTAGAATGACTAAGTTACCTAGGAGGGTATTTGTGTAGAGAGTGAGTGACGGTGAGTGTCTTATGCAGGTACTTATTGAAAAATGGTTGGAACAGAAGGAAATCAGTCAGGGCCTTCAGGGTCGGGTAATGCTAGAGAAGAGGTTCCAAAAATGTTCCAAGGTATGTTTAAAACTCTAATGAAAAAAATTGACGATATAGTGGAGCATAAAAGCAAGGTTGAAGCCTCAGATGTGACAAAACAAGAAGGACAGTTAAAACCACAACCCCAGCGTGGTGATAGTAGGGAATCTTTTCAAGGGCCACATAATAGAAGAACTCAAGGTAAACGAGTATGTAGTTATTGTCGAAGGACAGGACACTCAGAGGAGAAATGTTGGAAGAAACAAGGCAAATGTATGAGATGTGGTCAGTTGGGTCATTTTCAGAAGGATTGCCCAAGATTTAGAGTACAGGCATCTGTAGACACCCCGCTTTGGACTTCTCACCCCGATTGCATACATAGTATTTTTATTTAACTTGTTTTTGTTAATTTCTGTTACTTCCGTTAAGTTCCTAACTGATTCCGTTAGTTTTGGACTAAACTGCATAACAGAGTTAACTTTAGAGTCATTTCTGTCATTCTGTCTTTTCCACCCGCGGGCGCTTCCGACACTGTCAACTCGGGACCCGCGCGCTTCCCATTTTGGCAGTAACGGATTGCACTTATTTCCCTCACTTTTCTTATTTACAAACATCTTCTTTGATCACAAATAACCTCTTTTTTACATCCAAGTTCATCCCCCCTTATTTCATTAACTACCAAATCCTTTATTCTAGCCTTTCCCCAAAAAACAAATGATTTTATCTTTATTTATTTTATTCTCTTTTATTTATTATTTTATTTATCTTATTTTTGATTGGTCAATTCCATTTCACATGGATGATCATCTTTTCCCTCCAACCTTTCCCTCCTAATTTTACCTATAAAAACCATCATCTCCTACCTTGGAAAGGGACCTCATTTTTAGACTTGAATTTTCTCTATACACACACTATACACAATTCTCTATACAAATTCTCCCAACAAGAGTTCTTCGTAACAAGACTCTACATAAAATTGTTCTACAACAATTTCTCCACAACAACACCATTTTCAAGTCCAAGTTTGAAGTCCTCTTCTTAAGGTACAACATCCCTTTTTCTTCTTTTTATTTTAATCATGTCTAGTCAATGTATGCAATCTCCATAAAAAGGGATACAACCAAAAGACCACTTCACTATTGAAGTTTGGTCAAGGTTACATCCCAACATTTTAATTCCACTTTAATTTACATTCTCATTTCTTAATGTAATTACCTAGCGATAATTCGACATGTAATCTTTAGCATAAATCAATAAATAAACAATTCTCCTTTATTTCTCCTCTATAAATTTCCCCTTTCTTTTCATTATAATTGTTAGCACATTTCTCTTATTATTAAATTGAATGACATTTAGCATTAGAACACCAAAAGTAGCAAGACCCGCGTAAGCGGGGCGGAGTGGATGTTTAAGTACTTCCCACTCCGTCACCTAACCCCCGAATCCTTTCTCTCCCGAATCTCTGGTTTTCGTACAAAAATTGGCTTTCTTTAGGTTTTTCTTATGTTCCTCTAAAACATAGGTGGCGACTCTTAAAATCAAGTAGACATCTTAGGTAATTCACGCGCTCTAGCCAAGACGTGGTCCCCCGTAGTATCTACAGTGGCGACTCTGCTGGGGATATAGAGGGTTAAACTTGCATTTTCTGCTTTTGGTGCTCTTATATCTGTTTTCTGGGCATTCTGGTAAAAAGGGTAGGAAGCGCGCGCCTCCGGCCTTCTTGGCCTAAAGCGCGCGCGTCCGACCCTTATTACCAGAATCGCCCACCTTCCATCTTGTCCTTCAATTCCATGTTTCTGTGCTAACGTTTACTGCAGGGGAAAAAGTTCTATAATTTAGGGTCAAGGCAATCCCTTGAACCCGCTGACTTGCAGGTACTGCCCAGAAGCGGGCGCCTCCACTTCTCTCAGTCTAACGCGCGCGCCTCCCGAGTAGGCATCGGAATGCGCGCGCTTCTGGGCATTTCCCAGAAACAGAAACAGTGAACAAAATGGACAGTTTTGACAGTGTGTGGGCACCGGGCCTGCACAGAACAGCTTTTATTTCCTGTTCATTTTTATCGGTCACACGGGTGATTCGAAAGTTGTAAATTACGTGCTTATTTGTTTTTTTTTTTTATTTCCTTTGAAAAAAAAAATTGTCACTTGTTAGACCTCACACTACGCGCACAATTCTTATCAACTGCTCACTATCGAGTCGCACAAGTCCAACCCCAAACCCGTCGAGGCCCGTCCTAGGAAGTTTCAAGCTCCACTCGACCTTGACTCTTCCGAAGCGGTAAACCTCAGCCCGTGGCGTAGTTCACGACTACATGCCGGGGGTGACCTTTAAGCCTCTCTTTAGCCGAGCACAAACCACACAATTCTAGTTAGGGTCTAACACTCCGTGACTCAAGTCGGTTTCCATGTGTCGAGATTTCCCTAAACTAATGTCTTCAAATCATACATGCCACTCGTTGTTTTGGACGAAATAAAACTCCGTCCCCAAGTGGCTATTATGGACGAAAATAAAAATCCGTCCACGCATGTATGATTTACTACATTAATTTGGTTTAATCCCGACACATGTAGGATTCACAAGCGTGGTGGAATCCGATGAGTATATGGGACCGCGAGAAGGTATATATATTAGTGTGACGATTCCACTATTTTTCTAGAAACCCCAAAAAGGACCACGTCCTTCCGACTTTGAAAATAATAAAAAAAAGAGTCATTTTTTTCTTTATATGGTTGAGTCTTTTCTTGTTTGTGGGTGAAATCATTTTACTCAAAAGGTGTTTGTGGGGCCAACCTAAGATCGACCGTGTTCTCTCAATAGGTCCAATGGCTTCCAACGGCAACAACAACAAGGGTGAGATCATCTCTGTGTCCAACGAAAGGCTCTTCAACATAATAATAGCCATGGGGGAAAAAATGGATAGACTTGTCGAGGATGCCCGCCGCAAGGATGATTTGTGGCAAGACCGTCTTGATCTCGAGAGGAAAATTCACAAGGAAGAAGTGTCCGAACTTAAGGCTCGTTTGCAAGAGCTCATCGACAACAAGGCAAAGGTCCACGGTAAAGCACGCTCAAGTGGCTCATCCCTCAAAAGTCCCAAAGGTGCCACCAACGACCGTGTCTATACCCCTCTCAATGGTATGACCATCACCAAGGCCTACGAAGCTCTCAAAACCAAGGGACAAGTTTCTCCTCTCCAAGGGTACAAGCAACCACAACCGTTACATGCCCACCACAAGTGGTGTGACTATCACCAATGCAGCGGTCATCTCACCGAGGATTGCTTCTCCCTCTGCGACATCATCCAAGATTCGATTGACAATGGTGAGTTTACCGTGGTTGAAGAACAACAGTCACAGAGTGAGAACATGCAAGAACTCATCAAGGAAGAGGCTCAGATTTGAAATGGGGTTTCAACAAGAGATTATGCTACATGGGACGACAACAAAAATCTCTGTTTCTCTTTCTCTACCTAGAAATAGGATTAAAAAAAAAAAAGAGAGTCAAAAGTCCTCTAATGTGTGCATTAATGTTTTCTCTCGTCCAATGTTAAATTTTGAGTCAATCATTAAATAAAAGTCGTTCTTGTCCTCATACACTCTTCCAAGTTGTTCAATCTAATTCTTGGCAAAATGATGAAAAGGTGTCTAACATGTTTTGGAATGAAGGCCATCGCTTGAACGCCTAGGGGCTAAACATCGACGACGGCATCAACAACGAAGAAATCAACAACGACGAAATCAAGACAAAGAAAGGTGGAGCAACGATCATGAAGCAAAGTTTTCAAAAGGGGATTAAAAAAAAAAAAAAAAAAAAGCTCGCTAGGTTGAAATCCTCAAATCAACCTAGGCAAAAGTTAGAGCACAATAAAGAAAAAAAAAAATCCCCCTTCATTCAAAGAAGTTCACAACAACAACATCATTCCACCAAACGAAGGACGAAGCAACATCGACAACAATCACGACGAAGCAACAATTCATCATTGCGAATGGAGCATCCACAAGAACTACGGTGACCTGAGCCTCTTCAATGGAGGAACGTAGGCAACCTTTGGGTCCGGTCTCATGGAAGAAAGAAGATATGTTTAGCCCTAGCGCGTTATGGTGATCGGCCTTCATCTCGAACTTGTCAAGACATCTTTGTATGATTCGTTTGCCCATGAATTAATCACCAAAAGATTGAACAACTTTCTTAGATTTGGAATCGCTTTCCGTTCCTTGTCGAGTCTAGGGGTTTCTCTTCTTTTTGCGATACTCCCAGTTTCTTGCAATCAAACTGGGGCTTTCTTTCTCTTCTCTCTTAATGACTTAATTGCCTTCGTGAGTCATTCAAAAAATATACATACATGAAGTCAATACTAGGGACACTTCCCTAGTCGAGTCAATGTCACTCATCTTTAGTGACAAGAGGTCTTCACCGCAAAATCACATGTCTTATCTCCTCAGCCAGAGTCAATGCACACTTCCTCATTAATCGAGTCAAAAAAAAAACAAAAAAGACGCAAAAGAGATGCCCGCTAGATTGAAAACCCGAAAGGGTGGTCTAGGCAAAAAACAGGGTGCGTCATAAAAAAAATGGGAGAGTGAGAGAGAGAAGGGAAAGAGAAATGGAGATCTCCGGCCTCTAAGGAAGACAACTGCACAAGCTCTACATTGGATCTCCTCAACAAATCAATTCCCCACCGAGTCAACTTTGGGATTGCAAAAGGCTCGACAAGATATGGCACCATCAAAGGTTGTCTTGGGTTATCAACATCATTCTCCAGCAGTGTGCATTTTTGGGTTCATGAAAAGAAGGCCCGTGGTAACCAAGACCCATCTGAGAACGAGCCCATCATAAAAGGGCACGAGGTTGCTGTGAATACGTGTGTTCGAATTTGGGATATTCATAGTAACATTAAAATTATGAGAGTCACCACGCCGTTTTAATTAAAGCCAAAACATTGAGAAAAAGCATGTTTAATGGGTTCGGGGGTCAAATTACAACAAGAGAAGAATATTGGACGTTATCACTCCTATTGCCCGAATTGATCGGTCTTTCTATCATGATGCGGTGTATGTAGTGTGTTAGTGATTTAGACCGGATCCGAAGATTGCCTACGTTCCTCTCAATGTGAGAAGCTCAGGTCAGCGTAGTTCGAGAGAATTAGAATAGGTAGGAGAATCGGGATCATGCATAATGAAGGGGGAATTACCTAAAGATTAGGGTTTAGAAGTAGTTCCTAGATCATCCTCGGGTTGATGAACCATAGATCATCATCGGCTATGAAATAACATGTAATTATGAAGATCGCAACCCTAAATATAGCATAAATAAGGTTTTAATCTATGAACACGAAGAACATGCGAAGAACATATTATGAACATATGAATGAGCATGCAAAGAATATGAAGAAATTATGAATAAACATGTAAGAACATGAATATAAAAGATCTACATTAAAAATAATACAAGAACGTGAAGAAATAAGTTAGAAAACTTACCTATGTTGGCAAGAAATAAACCTTGATCTTCTTGGAGGTTTGAATGCTAATTAGAGAGCAAAATAGTGTTTAAGAACTCCAAAACTCGGACTTAGAGCTCTCAAAATCGGACCCCTAAACCACTAGCATGGGATTGGTTTATATAGTAAACTGAGGGGAAGATCTGATGGTCCAGATCATCCAGCGCAAGGTTGGCCGCCTGGCCAAGAATGAAGACGGCGACAATGTTGGCCGCGTGGCCAAGGTCGAGGCGTGGTAAGGTTGGCCGCCTGGCCAAGTCTGCAGGCTGACTTGATTTTCAAGCTAGGGTTTCACTGTTGCTTTATGGTAACCCTAAGTTGCCTATTTTGATAGATTTTGCCATAAATGAGATATTTTGGGAATCCAGGACAAGTCTTTGCAAGGTTTCTAATTCCTATAAAGTCCTTGTATTTTTGGGAAAGTCCTAATAAACTCATTTTCAGGTCGGGTACTAACAGTAGCCCCTCGGCGACGCTTCTTGCAAGGCAATGTGGGGTCGACGATAAAAAGAAGGATCCGTCTGAAACATGAGTTTCAAAACAGATGAAAGGTAAGGGAACGGCTGAACCTTGGCAGGCGACCTACGTATCCGCGGGGGAATCAAGCCAAACGTAGTTCAAATCGAATGGGAGATTGGGAATGACTGTCCTCTGATGGGGAGCAACGTCTTCTGCTGGGGAAAATGCACCTGCTGGGGATGAGAGATAACCGCGTCGGTCGGGTGGCTGGACCTTTTCAGGTTTCCTACGTATCCTCTGAGGAATCAAGCCGGTCGTAGTTCGGATCTACTGGGGATAAACGAGATATCGGACTTCTGCTAGGGATAATAAACCTACGGGCACTATCCTGTATGAAGAACAAATCATTCGTTAGGAAATGAAGTTATTTGGGAAAATTAAAGACTACGTTGTCTAAATAATCCCAAGATGGAATGGTAAACGCAATCAGGATCGCCGGGGTTCCTGCCGATCGCGCTAAAGTAATAGATGATGGATCTCTCGCGAACAGAAACGCCGAGGCTTCTGTCAACCACGATTGATCTAGGATGCATATGTCATAGAGGCGCCGAAGTCTCTACAATCATACGAATCCTAAAATAGATGCTGGATCGCTCGCAAACAGAAATGCCGAGGCTTCTGCCCATCGCGATCGATCTAGGATGCGTATGTCATAGAGGCACCGAAGTCTCTACAACCATACGAATCCAAAAATAGATGCTGGATCTTTCGCAAATAGAAACGCCGAGGCTTCTGCCCATCGCGATCGATCTAGGATGCGTATGTCATTGAGGCGCCGAAGTCTCTACAACCATACGAATCCTAAGCAAATATTAGGAAGTGCTAAAATAATAGATGCTGGATCCCTCGCAAACAGAAACGCCGAGGCTTCTGCCCATTGCGATCGATCTAGGATGCGTATGTCATAGAGGCGCCGAAGTCTCTACAACCATACGAATCCTAAGCAAATATTAGGAAGTGCTAAAATAATAGATGCTGGATCTCTCGCAAACAGAAACGCCGAGGCTTCTGCCCATCGCGATCGATCTAGGATGCGTATGTCATAGAGGCGCCGAAGTCTCTACAACTATACGAATCCTAAGCAAATATTAGGAAGTGCTAAAATAATAGATGCTGGATCTCTCGCAAACAGAAACGCAGAGGCTTCTGCCCATTGCGATCGATCTAGGATGCGTATGTCATAGAGGCGCCGAAGTCTCTACAACCATACGAATCCTAAGCAAATATTAGGAAGTGCTAAAATAATAGATGCTGGATCTCTCGCAAACAGAAACGCCGAGGCTTCTGCCCATTGCGATCGATCTAGGATGCGTATGTCATAGAGGCGCCGAAGTCTCTACAACCATATGAATCCTAAGCAAATATTAGGAAGTTTTAAGGGGTTTTCCATATTCAAAAGTAACGAATATCAGTCAAAATAGCGCTAAGGGCACCTAAAAATGAACAAAGGGAAATGTACCAGGGGTAAAACTGAAATTTTGCATGTGGAGGCAAAGATGATGGATTGTTATGGAGTCGTAAACGGGATGAACTCTCAAGGAGTCATGAAGGTGGTAGACTCTCAGGGAATCGCAGAAGTGATGGACTCTTGGGGAGTCGCAAAGGTGATGGACTCTCGGGGAGTCGCCAAGGTAAAGGACTCTTTGGTGAGCAAAGGACGACCACGGAAAGCGTAATGTTTGGGATCCGCTTACCCTAAATTAGGAGGAATACATAATATGAGGCTACGAACCATTAAGATGAAGGTATTAGGTAAGGGACATTTTGCTTGGTTGCTTAGGGTAGGACCTAAGGCTTCTAAGGAAAGGGGATGGGTAGCCTCTTAGATAAGGATGCAAAAGATGTTATGGTTGTTTAGACTTGAGATTGTGTCTTGGATACAATGTGGGTTTAGTAGGCTTACGGGCTAGGGTTTGGAGAGAATGCGACTGCCTAGGCTCGAGGCTAGGGTTCGGAGAGAATATGGAAAGGCTATTGTATCCTAGGCATAAGACTAGCGGGGGATTGAGATTATAAATTTCCTAGGGTTTCAGGAATTTGGAAAGGATGTTGCACACAGGGCTTTGGAAATTCCCTAGAACTTGGGCTAGGGTTAAAGAGGATGGTGCTTCCTAGGCTTGAGACTAGGGTTTGGAGAGAATGCAGATTCCTAGGTTTGGGGCTAGGATTTGGAGAGGTTGAGGTTTGGGAACTTCCTAGATGTTAGGGTTTTGAACAAGGGTTTGGAAACTGGTGTTTAAGGATCATGACTCTCCTAGGTTTGGGACTAGGGTTTAGAAATATCCTAGGCTTCGAGGCTAGGGCTTGGAGTCTTGGTAGATTCAGAGGTTGCAAAGGCGTTGGCTTTAGACCTAAGGCTGGGAGATGAAAGGGTTGTGACTTCCTAGGCTTGAGACCATGGACCGTTGGGAAGAGGGATTGCTTTTGTGGAAGGTCCACTAAGCTTGATGTTAGGGTTCACCATTTTCTGGGATTGGTGACTGTGGCTTGGAAATGTTCATGGTAACCTAGGCTTTAGGCTAGGTTTTAAGGCTAAGGACTGTAAACTTCCTACGTTTTGAGACTAAGGTGAAGAAGTTTCCTAGGTCTAGGACTGGGGTTTGAAGGGAATGTTGAATCCTAGGCTTGATGATAAAGTTTAAAGAGGATAATTTCTACCTAGCCTTGAGACTAGGGCTTTTAGAAAGAGTGCGACTACCTAGGCTTGAGGCTAGGGTTTAGATCGAATGCGACTACCTAGGCTCGAGGCTAGGGTTTAGAGCGAATGCGACTACCTAGGCTCGAGGCTAGGGTTTGGAAAGAGTGCGACTACCTAAGCTTGAGGCTAGGGTTGATTGAGTTTTGGACAGGGCATTATATCCTAGGTTTTGGACTAGGGTTCAATAAAACGGAGAATTGAGATTGTAAATTTCCTAGGTTTCGAGACTAGGGTTTCGGGAATTTGGAAATGATGTTGCATACGGGGCTTTGGAAATTCCCTAGAATTTGGGCTAGGGTTAAAGGGGATGTTGTGGTTTCCTAGGCTTAAGGATAGGGTTTAGATAGGATATGTGACTACCTAGGATCAAGGCTAGGGTTTAGGCAGGGTGTAACTACCTAGGATCAAGGCTAGGGTTTAAGAAGGGATGTAACTACCTAGGCTAGGGCTAGGGTTTAGGAAGGATGTAATTACCTAGGCTTGAGGCTAGGGTTCAGAGAGAATGATATGACTACCTAGGCTTGAGGCTAGGGTTTAAAGAATGTGTTTACCTAGGCTTAAGGCTAGGGTTTGGAGACCGAAAGCATTTGAAGGTTTGTCTTGGTTTAGACCGAGCAAGTTTGAGGTCTAAGAGTGTTGCGGTTTGGGGCAAATGAGCTTGATACCTCGTGGCTGGATAGGCTCGATAGATTAGACCTAGGCTAAAGTTCTAGGGTTTAGCTAGGGTAAGACTCAGACATGTGTTGAGGAGACCGGGCCTAATGGAATGGTAGGTGTGAGATCTAGGAGATCGAAGGCTAGGCAGGGTAGCGTTGGGACATAAGGCTTTCAACCGGGTAAGTCTTTTGTCCTAGAGAAACCGCGTTATGGGTTAGGACGAAGCAGGCTTGAGGTCGGCCAAGGAGCAACGGATTGGGATTGGATGATCCTAGTACCTAATACGCATGTCGGGTTTAGATCCTAGAGCGTTTGAAAGTTTAGGCTAGGTGCGAACCATAAGTGCGGGAAATGGTTTTGGATATATGACCATGTTGGCGCTTTAGGTAAATGGATCGAGTGTCCAAGACTTTGCTTTGAGTACAATAGTGTGCCTAACAGGATTGGGTATGCTTAGGACTTAATTTTGCCTTAGAGGTCATGTGTGTGACTAAGCTCGTTTGGCAATTTCGAAGGTAGGTTAGGGATGGGACCAAAGGTGTTTAAGGACATGGGTTTTAACCTGATGGGTATTGAGATCCCTATGGTATGGCGTGGTGCGCAGGAGATCCTATGTACTTGAGCAAGGTTTGAGATTTGGACTCGTTGGGGGAGCGATGTTTGAGATCCATGGAGTTCAAGGGTGGACCTTGTAGGTGGCGAGGTTTGGACTCGGCTTGGATTAAGTAGGTTAGAGTCCTTAAGGGTTGAAAGTCAGACTAGGAAGTCTTTTGAGGCTAATGGGTGACACTAGGTTGGTACTTGGTAGGTTTAAGAGTGGTAGGGTCATGGCTTGGACATGACGGGAGTCGGGAGACGTAGATGTTGTCGCTTTTAGTCGGACCAAGTAGGCTTGGGAATTACAGAGTCCAAAGGGTGGAGATGTAAGGTGAGAGACCTAAAGGGTAGAAAGTCTTGTGACCTAAAGGTTTAGGGGTTGAGGCCTAAGGTATGAATTAGATATTCTAAAGACCTAAAAGGTAGGTGTTTGGTAGACTCGAATGGTCTTGGGATCTCAGGGATCGCTCAACAGGTTAGACTGAGTAGACCTAAAAGGTTGGAACGAGGAGGATAAGAGAGCCATTGCTTAGACAAGGTAAGGATGATTATGTGTTGGTAGGTTTGAGATCTAGGAGATCGGGTAGGCTCGGGACCGGTAGGTTCGGGACCTAATGGGTCACCCTAAGGATTTGGCTTTGGTTAACTAGTTTAAGGTCTGAAGTTTTGGGTAGAACCGGTTTGAGGCCGAAGGGGTCATGCTACGAACTTGTGGAAGGTCGAGCTAAGAGGTTATGATGTAACGTAGGTAAGACTCACCGGGTAGGTTTGGGACCTAGGTAAGACCGATCGGGTAGGCTCGGGACCTAGAGAGTTTATGGTGTAACTTAGGCAAGACTGACTGGGTAGGCTTGGGACCTAAGGTTTTGAACCAGGTAGGTTGGGACCTAAGGGTATCCTATTGTGTAGGAAATAGGGTGAAGGACCGAGTCAACTCAAGAATCACGGAGATGGGTCTCAGATGGATCGAGGATGTTTTTACAATTTTGTGGAGACTGAGCGTGCGGGTTTATAAACAAAGTGTCGGGGAGGAGAAAACTTTACGAAAGTGTTATGATCTTATACAGATGCCTTATAATTAATTATGATTCTAATCAATCCAAATAGGTCTTCGCGTGTCGAGTTTGACGATGAGGGGTGCCCTTCTTCTAAGTGTATCCTTGTTGACGCCTCGGTATTCTCTGGGAAACCACATAGTCGACCCTTTCTGTTGGGGAAGCCCCAGTTCGATAAAGGTGTAGAGCGGGGTACCCTACCTCCTTTAAGACGCACCCTTTTTTCTGCCTAGACCGCCCTTTCGGGTTTTCAATCTAGCGGGCATCTCTTTTGCGTCATCTCCTTTTTTTTTTTTTTTTTTTTGAAAATCATTCAGTCGACTCAAAAAAGGAAAAATAATTGTTTAAACATGCGGGGGCATTTTGGTGAGAGTAAGAGAGAGAGAGAGAGATAGTACTCATATTTTGACTCTTTGAGCAACTGAGGGTATATATGTACAAAAGGGAGGAAGCCCCTGCTTTGACAGAAAGTAAGTGTTTAGCTCTTTCTTAGATTGTAGAACGGAAGACTTGTCGAGACATTTGAAAATTGTTTTATTCAAGATTCTCATTTGATTGCTCGAGAATGGACCTCGTTGATTAGTTAATGAGTTATGGTTAATTGGTAAACAAGTAGCCTCAAATTAATAAATGTTTTGATCAATTGTGAGTGAATAAGTCAGGAGTAGAAATATGGGGGAAGAGAGAAGAGAAAGAAAATTGGCTCGAGGTGGGTTGTGTATATTTTGGACCGAACCGGGAGGTTGCCTACGTTCTCCTCAAGGTGAGGAGCTCAGGTCCGCGTAGTTCGGGGATGACCCGCTTGACGATGGTGTCGGGTTTCAGTGGGTATGTGTGGGAGGAAAGAAAAGAAAGAAAGTTGGCCCAAGGTAGGTTATGTTTGGCTTTGAGTGGTTGCCCGGTTGACGATGAAGTTGGGTTTTGAGTTTAGGGGTGTGAGGTTCATTTGAGGTGAGTTGTTCTGTGTAGCTCATTGCGGTAGATTACTCCTTTGTAGTTGTTGCAGTGGATTGCTCCATCGTAGTTGTCATGGGTTGCTGCCGTTTATCTACTTTGTAAGGAAAGAAAGGAAAATAGAACATTTGAGGTGAAAAGAAAATGAGACTTTTACTTTTCCATGGTGATAGCCCCTTCTATTTTTCTTTATTTTTTTTTTTATATTTTATCTCTTTGTGCACACCCTTTTTTTTTTTTTTTTTTTTTTTTTGCCTAGGCCGCCCTTTCGGGTTTTCAACCTAGCGGGCTTCTTTTTGTGCAATGCTCTAACTTTTGCCTAGGCCGCCCTTTTGGGTTTCAACCTAGCGAGCCATATATATATATATATATATATATATATATATATATATATATATATATTTTTTTTTTTTTTTTATATTTGTACATGAAACATTGGGAGAGACAAGCCCCTAGTTTGCTTTCGCCTTTCTCGATTGCGAGGTAGCTTCCTTATAGTTCAAGCGGCCTTTTGCTGGCGACGGGCGTCCTAGCCCCTTGATTTTCACCGGTAGAGCTCCATTGGATTATCACGTGCACCAATGAATGACTTCGTGCACTTGTCTTATATTTGCGATGGAATACGGACAGCCCCAGTGTAACGGCATGTAGTACTCATGATGGGAACAAACCAATCCTTTAAATTGTGGCAGCATGGATGTCTATTTGATGATGAGCAACCGCAGTCCATTTCTTTGTCACGACCTTATAAAAAGGGGTCTAATGGTGGGATGAGAGGCGTATGAGGATAGTGTATGGGAGAAGGTGTATATAGAGAGTGTACATGAAGTGTGTACAAATGGTGAGTGTATAGAGAGAGTGTATGGGGGTAGAATGTAGAGAGAAGGGAAAGTGATTCGTTCATCCCAATTGATCGAAGCATTTGTTATTTTGAGATTAATCGTTTACTTAGTTATGTGAATGGTTTGTGGGTCCATTTACCTTTTAATGAGTCGTCATTAATGAGTAAGATTAAGATTAATTCATCATATAAAGATATAGCAATCAAGCGAAAATGGTGAATAAGACAATTTTCATGAAATTGATATATGCAAGCTTATATCTCAAGTCTAGAGAGAAAAGAAAAGAAATAAAAACCCTTTTATTGGAACTAAAAGATTTAAACTGACTAGTCCGGGGTGGACTTTTACTTAAAGAAACAAAAATCGTCCAAGGTGGACTTTTGACTAAAGACACTCTAGAACCTACGAAGACTGAATGACCCTTTTCTTTTCTTTTATTTAAAGGAGGTAGCCCCAATTTCCTCTTTTGCCCATGCCCATGTATTCCGTTGGCGGGTGATGACTCCGCTGTTAATGAGGCTTTGAATCTTTCTCCTCAATTGGAGGCAATCTTCGCTGTCATGCCCAATGTACTGGTGGTATTGGCAGTGTTTGGAGGGATCCAAGCCTTGCTTCACCTTACTTGGTTCATAATTGAACAAAGGAGACAACTTGCCGGCTTGAACTAGACTTTTGAAGAGTTTGCCCAAGTCGTCGAATTCGCGCTCGTCCTTCCTTTCACGAACTGTCTTTGAGGGTGATTTAGGTACCGGCACCCCTTGTTGATGAGTAGTCATAGGAGGCATCCCGACGGGGACAGTCTGTGGCGGCCCGTACATTTGAGGAGCGTACGGGTGTTGACATTGAGCAAGAGGGAGAACTCGACTGAGGTAATCATAAACGCCACGAATGTCAGACAAATGGCGCCTCTCGATATCTCTTAGGGTCTTATGCATCTCCTTCTGAAAGTGTGTTGCTTGCTCGTTGAGAATGGCCTTAAAGTGGATTGCTTGTTCATCGAGGATGGCTTCGAAGTGGGATGCTTGCTTACTGAGAGCAGTACCGGTGTAGAGGATTGTCTCGGGATCTTGGGTAGCAGCTTCAGTTGCAACTTCGATGTTCCTTGCAGCCGACATGATGCAGAACTCTATTCATGAAAGAATTAAGCCTCTTAGTTGAATTAAATTAGATTCGTATTTAATGATAAGGCATCGTTATAAAATCATTTTTTGGAAAAGAGTCGGTGTCCACATTTTTGAAATGCATTTTGGTAAAAAATTGAAAGTTTGACCGGGCCGAAGTTGCCTACGTTCCCCTTACCATGAGGGAGAGGTCCCACATAATAAGAGGCTCAGGTCGCCGTAGTTCGAATCAAGTTAGACTTTTAAAAAGAGGTGAGAAATGACCACAGGGGTCAAAAAGAGGGAGATGACTCGGTCCTTGGTCAAGCATGGGTGAGGAAGACCTATAGGAATCGGGTAAGGTTTGACTTAAGGTTTGACCTAAGGTTTGAGACAAGAAGTGGTTCGAGCTAGAATGCGACGATAATGGTGGGTTAACGTAGATGGGTAAAGGATAGGTTGACCTAAATGAGAAGGGTTGGATTGACCTATATGGTGAATGAATCAAGATAGCGGGTTGTAGCGGGTTGCCTATGAATTGATCTAAGCGGGATAGACATGGTTTGACCTAAGCGGGTCGAATGTGAGTTGGTTGACCTAAATGGTTGACCTATACGGGTTAAACATGGGCAGGCTGACCTATTCGGGTTGGTTGACCTAGGGAGGTCGGTAGATAGATTCAAGACGGGCAAGTCGACTTAAGCGGGCCAGGGATTGACCTAGATGGGTCAAAGGTAAAGGGATAGTTTTAACCTAAGACGGACGAGTTGACCTAGATGGGTCGAGGATGGTGTGTGGACCTAAACGGGTCGAGACGGGTTGACCTAGGTTGGTATGGACAACGGTAATTGGGTTCACCTATGGGACCAAAGATTGACCTAAGAGGTCAATAGCGGATAAGGTTGACCTAAGGGTCAAAGGTTGACTTAAGAAGTCGAAATGTGATTGGGTTGACTTAGGGAGTCAAAGGTTGACCTCAGAGGTCAAAGGTGGATAAGGTTGACCTAGGCTGTTAAAGGTTGACCTAGGAGGTCAAAAGTAGATAAGGTTGACCTAGGGGTCCAAGGTTTGACCTATGGGGTCAAAGGCAGATGAGAATGACCTATGGGGTCAAAGGTTAACCTACGAGGTCAAAGGCGGATGAGGTTGACCTAGGGGTCAAAGGCGGATGAGAATGACCTATGGGGTCAAAGGTTGACCTAAGAGGTCAAGGGGTGACCTAAGAGGTCGAGGGTGATAAGGTTGACCTAGGAGGTCAAGGGTAGACCTAAGAGGTCAAAGGCGGATAAAGTTGACCTAGGCGGTCAAGGGTAGACCTAATAGGTCAAAGGTTGGTAAGGTTGACCTAGGGGGTCAAAAGTTGACTTAAACGGATAAGATTGACCTAGGGGGTCAAAGGTTGACTTAAACGGATAAGATTGACCTAGGGGGTCAAAGGTTGGCCTAAGAGGTCAAAGGCTGGTAAGGTTGACCTAGGCGGTTAAAGGTTGACCTAGGAGGTCAAAAGTAGATAAGGTTGACCTAGAGGGTCAAAGGTTGACCTAAGAGGTCGGAGGTTGATAAAGTTGACCTAGGGGGTCAAGGGTAGACCTAAGAGGTCATAGGGGGTCAAAGGTTGACTTAAACGGATAAGATTGACCTAGGGGGTCAAAGGTTGACTTAAACGGATAAGATTAACCTAGGGGGTCAAAGGTTGGCCTAAGAGGTCAAAGGGTGGTAAGGTTGACCTAGGAGGTCAAAGGTTGACCTAGGGGGTCAAAGGTTGGCCTAAGAGGTCAAAGGGTGGTAAGGTTGACCTAGGAGGTCAAAGGTTGACCTAGGAGGTCAAAGGTAGATAAAGTTGTCCTAAGAGGCCAAAGGATGGTAGGATTTTGACCGAAGCGGGTCGAGATGAAGGGTAGACCCAAATGGATCGCAATGATGGGTAGGTAACCTAGATAGGCCGAGATGAGGAATTATGATAGATGGCCCAAGGGGTGAGCGATGGACCTTAGAGGTCGTCTAGATGCAATGCACATTTTATTTTGCAAAAAGTCTTGCATTTATTTACATCCTAAATGGTTGGTCTAAGGAGTGTCCTAATCTCTATGTGTGGGTTGACACGGGTAGGGTAAAAGGTTCCCACCGCTCGCGGGACGTACACGGTGAGTGGAGTAGACGAGTGACTCGAAAAGAGGGTGGCAGTAGCGCACAAATTCCTGCACATCGAATACTCCGGGTAATGGGGACCTGTGCAGTGCAGACACGGACTAGTGGTAGTGTGTGGCAAGAAACTAATTCTTTTTAGGGAGAAAAGAGAGAAGTTTTGAATGTTTGAATGATGCTATGCAATGCAATGCAGGAGAAGGAAAATAATGTACAAGGGAGCGTAGCAGAGTTTTGTTTGACCCTAATACTAAGGCGAAAATAACAAAGGTACATGGTACAAGGAACAAGGTACGAGTATTAACATGGCGGAGTGCGCGGGTGTTGTGTGTAAACATGGCTTAACTATAGGGGGCCCGTGAAAACATGGCAAGTGTGCATGTGTAAGCATGGCAGGTGTGTGCATGTGTAAACATGGCAGGTGTGTGCATGTGTAAACATGGAAAGTGTGTGCATGTGTAAACATGGCAGGTGTGTGCATGTGTAAACATGGCAGGTGTGTGCATGTGTAAACATGGCAGGTGTTTGCATGTGTAAACATAGCAAGTGTGTGCATGTGTAAACATGGCAGGTGTGTGCATGTGTAAACATGGCAGGTGTGTCCATGTATAAACATGGCAGGTGTGTGCATGTGTAAACATGGCAGGTGTGTGCATGTGTAAACATGGCAAGTGTGTGCATGTGTAAACATGGCAAGCATCATGATGTGACGAAAATTAGACCCACTAAGTTTGAAAAAGTTTCAAAGCAGTCCCCAGCAGAGTCGCCACTGTGAATACGTGTGTTCGAATTTGGGATATTCATAGTAACATTAAAATTATGAGAGTCGCCACGCCGTTTTAATTAAAGCCAAAACATTGAGAAAAAGCATGTTTAATGGGTTCGGGGTCAAATTACAACAAGAGAAGAATATTGGACGTTATCACTCCTATTGCCCGAATTGATCGGTCTTTCTATCATGATGCGGTGTATGTAGTGTGTTAGTGATTTAGACCGGATCCGAAGATTGCCTACGTTCCTCTCAATGTGAGAAGCTCAGGTCAGCGTAGTTCGAGAGAATTAGAATAGGTAGGAGAATCGGGATCATGCATAATGAAGGGGGAATTACCTAAAGATTAGGGTTTAGAAGTAGTTCCTAGATCATCCTCGGGTTGATGAACCATAGATCATCATCGGCTATGAAATAACATGTAATTATGAAGATCGCAACCCTAAATATAGCATAAATAAGGTTTTAATCTATGAACACGAAGAACATGCGAAGAACATATTATGAACATATGAATGAGCATGCAAAGAATATGAAGAAATTATGAATAAACATGTAAGAACATGAATATAAAAGATCTACATTAAAAATAATGCAAGAACGTGAAGAAATAAGTTAGAAAACTTACCTATGTTGGCAAGAAATAAACCTTGATCTTCTTGGAGGTTTGAATGCTAATTAGAGAGCAAAATAGTGTTTAAGAACTCCAAAACTCGGACTTAGAGCTCTCAAAATCGGACCCCTAAACCAATAGCATGGGATTGGTTTATATAGTAAACTGAGGGGAAGATCTGATGGTCCAGATCATCCGGCGCAAGGTTGGCCGCCTGGCCAAGAATGAAGACGGCGACAATGTTGGCCGCGTGGCCAAGGTCGAGGCGTGGCAAGGTTGGCCGCCTGGCCAAGTCTGCAGGCTGACTTGATTTTCAAGCTAGGGTTTCACTGTTGCTTTATGGTAACCCTAAGTTGCCTATTTTGATAGATTTTGCCATAAATGAGATATTTTGGGAATCCAGGACAAGTCTTTGCAAGGTTTCTAATTCCTATAAAGTCCTTGTATTTTTGGGAAAGTCCTAATAAACTCATTTTCAGGTCGGGTACTAACAGTTGCACAAATAATCCCTAGCTAGTCAATTGGCTTGGGCAGCAAATAGCAATAACATGAGTCTCAGTTTTCAAAGCTTCTGCAAGTATGTGCTTCTAAAGTACGCCGAAAGGCTCCCGAGAAATGGAGTAGCTCTTGCCATGTCCTCTCATATTTGTTCCCTCGCAGGAGGATGAGTCACTCTTGCTTTGCTCAACAAATGGTAACGCCCTAGGGGCTATGTGACTCAAGAACAAGGGCTTCTTTTGCTTCATTTGACAATCAATAAGCCCTAGGGGCTATGCTCGAGAAAGATGTGTGAGACTATCCTCAAAGTCTCTCAAAAGGGATGTCAAAAAGCCCTCTTGTCATGTGTGCCCGTACTCGTTCCCCCAATCAAGGATGGACCTTTCTCGTAATCAATGATGGCACTCTAGGGGCTACGGTCAAGTCTTAAAGGCTCCCTTAGCAAGAAGCAATTCACTTCAATGTCCCCAGTAACATTTGAAGCTTTATACCGAAAGATCTCAAGGGGCTTCGCAATCTACAATCTTTTGGGCTACGACATTACAGTGATATAAGAAAAGGGCAATATTGGGGCTTCACAATTAACAAGCTTTTGGGCAGTGGTACCCGAGCAATGCAATTTGGGAGTAGTCTTATGGCTCCATGAAAGGGATCAAACTTCAATGGTCCCTCAACACTTCCAGTCAAAAGGCCTCTTGGTTTTAAATTAAGGCTCCGATGATATGAATGAATTTGATGATTCTTGTTAGAACTCACAGCAAGATTCTGAAGGAAGTCTTAGAGAAAAGGAAAAAGATTCAATATGCTAGACTCACCCGGCTGAGTTATGGCGGGCAATGCCAATATGTTAACTCTAGAGACAGAGTTACAGCCAATCCCAATGTTTCTGCAATACAGCACCCCCTTCTCTAAGATCAAAAGCACAGGCTGCATCTGAAGATCCGCCGTCGGTTCAACTCAAGAAGACTCGAGCAGACATACCGTTTGAGACTTTATCACACCAAGACCTTATCATCTGCAACAACATCACCATCTCCCACGAGACGTCTCCCAAAGACCGTACTACATTTTCAACCACAAAAGGGCCATCCATCTCCAAGCAAGAGAAAGAAGGAGATCGCCTTCAAGAGTCCTACCTAATGTGGCATCCGCTTTCAATACAAAGCTAAGCCGATTCCAAGAAAATTTGAGGCCTCACACCGAAAGGTCTCCACATTCTTCCATCTACAAACTTCATAAGCCCATGACATTTGGGGCTTAGCAATCTCTCAAAGCTTGGCATCAATGATCTTCTCTTGGGGCTTGCCCACGTCGACAGCAAAAGACAGTTTATTTATGGGCTAAGAGTTGATTCATCTTGGGGCTTCATAAGCCACTCAAAGTTCAGCATTCGAGGGGCTTTACAGTCAGCAACCCCTTGGCATCTCGACATTAATAGTCCTTTTGAAGCCCCATAAACGACAAATCTCTTGGGGCTAGACATCAATTTCGTTTGACACCACGGCAGCGACGACATAATTCAATAAGGCAATCCGGACTTCGATTGAACACGACTTGATCTTGGGTTGACTTTACAAACACACAATGGTTAAAATGGTTCACCCACGAACTAAAAAAAATAAAAAATAAAAATTCTTTTTCTTTTTCTCCTTCTATGTGCAAAAGTTTGTGCTTTATTTTGCCTTGCTCCTAGCATTCTTCCCCAGCGTCCTCCACCATCCTTGAACTACGTTGATCTGATTCTCTTAAAGGGATACGTAGGCAGCCTTTTGGCTCGACCAACCCGCCATCCAGAATACCATCTCGCCGACACTCCTTCAAAGGCAACAACAATTCATCATCATCAACATCATCATTCTCCATCCAAAGCATGGACATTCTTCATCAAAAGCATCAGCATCCTTCAGCAATCCATCCCCAATCAAGCGGCAATGGTAAGTGAAGGTATGAACATCATTCATCTCAAGCAATCTCTGCTTTCAAAAATCACTTCACACACAGAATCACTTTACTTCTCTCTCATATAAAGTGCTTTCAAAATCACATTGCACCACGAGAACAATTTCTCTCTTCCTTTCACACTTCATGCATTCTCTTGTACAAACACATATACCTGCCAAGCACACACGTAGCAGGTACCACCACGAAGTCAACAGCATCTGCTACTCAAGGCACTTCATCCCCAGTAGAAAATGGTCCACACTCAACCATGCCCGCATCCCCACGATAAAGTCAACAGCAACTGCAGCTCTAGACATCAATTTGGTCCACGGTGATCCCGCAATCAGCAAACGGATCCCGCAATCAGCAAATGGATCCCGCATCAGCAAACGGATCCCGCATTCAGCAAACGGATCCCGCATTCAGCAAACGGATCCCGCATCAGCAAACGGATCCCGCATTCAGCAAACGGATCCCGCTTCAGCAAACGGATCCTGCACCAGCAAACAGATCCCGCACCAGCAAACAGATCCCGCACCAGCAAACGCATCCCGCATTCAGCAAACGGATCCCGCATCAGCAAACGGATCCTACATCAGCAAACGGATCCCGCTTCAGCAAACGGATCCCACAATCAGCAAACGGATCCCGCCTTAGCAAACGGATCCCGCCTTAGCAAACGGATCCCGCCTTTAACAAACGGATCCCGCATTCAACAAACGGATCCCGCATCCGCAAACGGATCCGCTTCAGCAAACGGATCCCGCCATATCCTTTCTATATCAATTAAGCCGCTCACACAGGGAGCGCACTCCTATCCTTTATAATTTCAAATTCCTGCTTTATCGAGTCTTTGTTTTCTCTTGTCGATGCCCTCGGCGGTTGTCTTTCTTTCGTCGACGCGTTTTGCTTCGCAATCCACGTCGCCGAGGGGCTCTGTAGACACCCGCTTTGGACCTCTCACCCCGATTGCATACATAGTATTTTTATTTAACTTGTTTTTGTTAATTTCTGTTACTTCCGTTAAGTTCCTAACTGATTCCGTTAGTTTTGGACTAAACTGCATAACAGAGTTAACTTTAGAGTCATTTATGTCATTCTGTCTTTTCCACCCGCGGGCGCTTCCGACACTGTCAATGGGCCGCGCGCGCGTCTCGCCCCTAAATCGGGACCCGCGCGCTTCCCACTTTGGCAGTAACGGATTGCACCTTATTTCCCTCCCTTTTCTTATTTACAAACATCTTCTTTGATCACAAATAACCTTTTTTTTACATCCAAGTTCATCCCCCCTTATTTCATTAACTACCAAATCCTTTATTCTAGCCTTTTCCCCCAAAAACAAATGATTTTATGTTTATTTCTTTTATTTATTATTTTATTTATCTTATTTTTGATTGGTCAATTCCATTTCACATGGATGATCATCTTTTCCCTCCAACCTTTCCCTCCTAATTTTACCTATAAAAACCATCATCTCCAACCTTGGAAAGGGACCTCATTTTTAGACCTTGGACCTCATTTTTAGACTTGAATTTTCTCTATACACACACTATACACAATTCTCTACACAAATTCTCCCAACAAGAGTTCTTCGTAACAAGACTCTACATAAAATTGTTCTACAACATTTCTCCACAACAACACCATTTTCAAGTCCAAGTTTGAAGTCCTCTTCTTAAGGTACAACTTCCCTTTTTCTTCTTCTTATTTTATTAATGTCTAGTCAATGTATGCAATCTCCATAAAAAGGGATACAACCAAAAGACCGCTTCACTATTGAAGTTTGGTCAAGTTTACATCCCAATATTTTAATTCCACTTTAATTTACATTCTCATTTCTTAATGTAATTACCTAGCGATAATTCGACATGTAATCTTTAGCATAAATCAATAAATAAACAATTCTCCTTTATTTCTCCTCTATAAATTTCCCCTTTCTTTTCATTATAATTGTTAGCACATTTCTCTTATTATTAAATTGAAGGACATTTAGCATTAGAACACCAAAAGTAGCAAGACCCGCGTAAGCGGGGCGGAGTGGGTGTTTAAGTACTTCCCACTCCGTCACCTAACCCCCGAATCCTTTCTCTCCCGAATCTCTGGTTTTCGTACAAAAATTGGCTTTCTTTAGGTTTTTCTTATGTTCCTCTAAAACATAGGTGGCGACTCTTAAAATCAAGTAGACTTCTTAGGTAATTTACGCGCTCTAGCCAAGCCGTAGTCCCCCGGGGTATCTACAGCATCAGGAAATGCAGATGGGTCTTCTCAGGGCCAGAAGAGGGATTCTTCAGGGAAGGTTAAGGTGCAGGATCGTGTTTCTGCCATCAATCAACAACAGATTTCAAATCCTTGTAATGTGATTGGAGGTATAATTTCCGTGTCTAGTTTGAGAGCACGTACACTTATAGACCCTGGCTCTTCGCATCCTTGTGTGTCTGTGCATTTTGCTTCTCGATTACATGTGTCTCCTAAGTCTCTACCTTAGGTGTTAGAGGTGTCTATCCTAAGGGGGAGTGTTTGGTGATTGATAGAGTGTTGCGCACTTGTGATGTGCAAGTTTGTGAGCATGTTTTACTTGCTGGTTTAGTTATTTTGCCATAGCAAGATTTTGATATTATTGTGGTGGAGTTTTATATGCTAGTGTGCTTTAATTAAGCATGGTAGATATATGTGTTTAGCATTCATGCTATTTATGCATTAAAGTCTGAATTTTTTTTATCACAAGGTTATGCTTGGTATTTGGTTTACGGGGTTGGCAGTAGAGTGTTTATAGCTAAACTAGAGAATGTACTCTTCCTTTGTGGGATGCATCAGTATTGGTTATTATGAAAAGGTATGGTATTTTGCGATTGTATATTGAATACTAAGAGCTCAACCAGATGACTATAACGAATCATCACTTGTTATCTTATATGAGTGATATATTTGATTAACTTCAGAGATCAGTGGTTTATTCAGTGGTTGACTTAAAGTGATTGCCAGTTGAAAATTTGAGTTGGGTGTATGTCAAAGATGGTTTTTCATACCAGGTATGGGCATCATAAATTGTGGTTTTAGTGTTTGAATTAACAACTTCTTCAGTGGTATTGTTGGATATGCTGAGTTGTATCTGTAGCAGTAATTGGATTGATTTGTGAGAGGCAACAGTTGTGAAATCAAGGCATTATGTCTTCTTGTTAGAGGATATATTTTTTTGAGGAAGTTTCAAATCAGGCATGGCTATTGATTCTTTAAATATGGAAGCAACAGTAATTGAAAAAATCCTACTTTAGTAGCAGAGGTATGTAACTTGTTGATATTGGCATATGGTTAGAGATTCATTGATGGATTACTAAGGTAGCTACACTGTTAACTATATGACACAGAAAGATACACTTTCTCGATGGATTGGTAAGAGTAAAACTAGTTTTAATTGATGAAACGAGAGTTAATGACAACTTCAGTATTGATATTGTTTAGTGGATTTGATTAGTATTACAGTTATCTAGAGGATATGATCAGCGTTACTATTTTCTAGTGGATATGTCGAGTTTTACCATTATAGTGGATTTAATAAATTCATTATTCATAGAGATGCCTTAAAAAGTGATTGAGATGTTCATCGCTTCAGAATTGTATGGTAACAATGAGTGCTTTGAGAAGATTGATTCCTTATAAACAAAATCATCCTACCCATAATTTGAGATTTATTGCGATTATACATCCATTGCATTAGTGAATGACTTTGATGGAGTTATATTTGAAGTGTTTACCAACCATGAGAGTTGAAGTATTGGTTTTTTTTCAAAGAAAGTTACACATGAGATAATGCAGGTAGAGTACCATGTTATATCATCCGGGAAAGGTAATGTGTTAGAGGATACATTGACTTATAGTTCATGTTTGATAAAACTAAATGGGGAATGTTAGAGGAATTAATATTTTAGAGTCTTTGTGAGTTGATACATGGTGTGATTTTGCGATGGTGGAAGCTTTAAGTTTCTACTTTATTGAATGATTTCAACTATAAAAAAATTACTAGTGGAATGAACGATGATAGACAACACGACTTGGTTCGTTGCTAGTGATGGAACTTTAACTTTTGTAGCAGAGTATGTAGTCGATACTTAATGGAATCAACATGCATAACGGAATTCAACTACAGGTACTTGAAGAGATACACAAGACCAATTTAATTATGAATCCAAGTAAATGTAGAGTATTGAGATAAATTTGAAGAGTTACATTTGATTTGTTTGACACGAGAAATTCTAAGCATTCAAGTAAGTCCTTGAGCTGCGAATATTTAAAAGTGGGATTTAGTACGGGTTTTCATCCTCGGACAGATGGTTAGTCAGAAAGAACCATTCAGATTCTCGAGGATATGTTGAGAACTTGTTCAGTTGATTCTTAGAATTCGTGGGATATACCTTTACTTCTCGTGGAGTTTGCTTAATATATCATTTCTTTTGAGATTTTGGGAAGAGTTGGAGATTGGGCTTATCATCATGTGTTATTTCCTTCTCTTGACAAGGTTTATAATGTGTTCCATGTGTTGATGCTATGCAAATATGTTAATGATTCTTCTCATGTATGTCTAAAGTTTTAGAGGATATTGAACCAAGTATGTCTTATGAAGAGTATTCAGTTCAAGTGATTGATTCTAGAATTCAAAAATTGAGAAGTAAGAGTATTTATTTTGCTTGAGTTGTATAGAGGAATAACGTGAAAGAATCTACTTGGGAGCTTCGGGAGGAGATTGAGAGGAAATACCTTGGTTATTTGACAGTTTTGGTAAGTTATCCTAAAATTCGGGACAAATTTTCTTTAAAGGTGAGTGATTGTAACGACCCCAAAACCCGTCCCTATTTATTTTATATTTTTGGGAATTTTAATTTGAACTTATGTGTGCATTTGATGTGTTAGAAACTATTTTTATGACTTGCTTATATTATTTGCTTAATTGTGTTATTTATTTAGTTAGTAGTAATAATGGTTAAATGAGTTAAATGAATAAGTGGAAATTTTAGGGTTGAAAGTGTAACTTTAAAGTTTGGGGGTTTAGTTGTTAGAAATGGAAGTAGAGGGGTTAAAGTGGAAATTTTATAAAAATCAACTCCTTCTTATCTTTCCTTTCACTCTCTGCGTTTACACTTCACACACACTCACACTTTTAATTTCTACTTTCTATGTGTTCATCGAAGGAAGAAGAAAAAGGGTAAGTTCAACCTATTTCGATTTATTTCTTTTAATTTACTTATCCGTTTTAAAAACTAATTATATAAAAATGATCAGGGCGTTGAGTAGGTCATTTCTACCGGATCAGAAAATATTTCATTTATACTTTCTCCGGAAATAGGTAAGTTACTAATTCGCCATAAATAGTAAAATGGTCATATATTTGCTATATGTGTGATATGTGGTGAAATTATTGTGAAAAGAATTTATTTGTGATACTTGTTTATTTGGGACAAAGGGAGTATAATTATACTGGGTAAGTAATTTGGGTAAGTAAGTTGATTTATATGCTAGGATGTATATGGAGTATGTTTATATACTTGAGAATGTTAGTAAGTGTTTGAAAGTATACTCCTACTCGTGGGACGGTAAAATATTAAGTTAAGTTAAATGTTAAATAAGTATATTATAAAAATTATACTATTATTCGTGGGACGGGGAAATGAATGAAAGTATCCCTAAATGAGTAAATTAGTATATTAGAAAAATTATACTTATACTTGTGAGACGGTGAAACGAAAGGAGTATAGTTTAGTGCAATTTGGGCCTGTCGAGCAGAGTGGGCGGCCGCCCAAATCGGGCGTGCGGCCGCACAAGCTATCTGAAATATTTTGTCTTGGAGCATAGTGTGTTGGGCGGCCGCATAGGCTGGTGTGGGCGACCGCCCAGGATGCTGAAAAAGATGAGTTGTTTTAAATCCAATTGATTAAAGGTCTGATCTTGGTCTAGGTCTTAGGTGATGTCCTAGAGTGCCTAGATGGTTGTTGTGGAACACCAAAGTGGTAGAGTTGGTTCCTTTGTGAACATATGTGTTGTGAATTTAACTAAGTATTAAATGGATATTATGGAACATCCTTTTGATGTGTTTTGGATTAATTGTGAATGGGTGCAAGATTGTGTTGTGACTTAATGTCAATGGTAAAGGATTGTGTTGTGAACTCTTTATGAGTGTTTCTTTCGTGTGCAACTTGTGATGTGTTTGGCTTGGTTCCCTACTTTGGAATCATGTCCTGGTTGTTATTTAAGCAAGTATTCATTACTGTGCTCTCGTGTAAAGTCCAGCTGGTACTCTTGTGGTGGTGTCGGGACAGTGGTAGGGATTACATCATTGTAAGTCTTCTATTATTGGTTTTCCATTGTTTATGATATCGGGCAGTAGTAGGGATTACAATGGCACACTAGCCAAGTTCATTGTAAGGCGTCTATCATTGGTTTCCCATTTTTAACCCCCTTCCTTGGGCCGAAGGTTGGGCACTCTGGGTTATGACTTGGTGTCATTTCCCCCCTCTTGTGATTGTTGTGATTGTTTGGTTCCGGAACCTGCTTCAGCCATTGTGCTGCTTTGTTGATACCTCTCAGATGGTTATGTTTGATTCGAGAACTTTGGTCCTTATGGTTATGGTTTGTTTTTCGGGATCCCTGCTTCAGCTATTTATTCTACTCAACTGGTTTGCTCAGATGGTTCTGTTTGTTTCGAGAACCTTGGCTCAAAGTATCCACGTATGAGTGTTTATTTCCGCCTTATGTGCTGCATGATGAGTTGGTCGTTATTTCCAACTGGTATGGGACGGTTGGCGATAGGGAGTCTCTCATGTTATGTGCTATATGCTATATGTTATTTGATTATTAGTGGATATTGTTTCTTTATGTTTATCATATCAGCATGTAACGTAGTTGCATTTTAGTAGCTTACTGAGATTCATTCTCACCCCTTATTTGTTTACTGTTTTAGATAAAGGCAAGTCCAGGGAATAGGACACTTGCACGGGAGGACGTCGTCGTGGTAAGAGTTGGGATATGAGTCTTCTAAAGGCTACATTAAGTAATGTATAACCTTTTGGGGTAGAGTATCCGTGACTTCATCATCCTTTAAAACTTATGTTTTGGAAAATGTTGGTGTTTGTGTATTTGTAAACAAAGTTTGTAAGCCTTCGGGCTAAATACTTTCATTTGTGAAAGTTGTTTGAAAGTTAGTGGAAGTCTTTGAACATCAAGTGTGGATTTTGTTAAACTTTCTGAAAGTATATTTCGAAAATTTTTCTAAAAGTGTTTTACAACGTCTTCCAATCGTGTCCCGGTCGTGGGGCCAAGTAGGACCACGGGTCTGGGGCACAACATCCTATACCTTTAGGTCCAGCCATGCGAACCAAAATCGATCAAGCCGTCCTCCCATCAGATTCGGATGCTTATTTTTATCGACAACTCCGCTTTTCCAAAGCGACGTTGCCGAGGGGCTCTGTAAGTACCCCAATCTGAAATTGACCAACTTAGAGGAACTCTTAGCACCATTCAGGGATAAACTGATAGGCTACGACCTCACTAGGATAAACTAAAAATTCTAGGACTGCTCTGGAATTAAACTTGGAAAATCCAGAAGCTCGCCAGGCTGAGCCGTACGGATGATTTGGACGCGGGAAGGGCCTAACCGTACGGCTGGTTTAGGCACCTTCAGTCCCTATAAATTGAAACCCTTGTTGATCATTTCAGGGGGGAGAAATATAGTTTTGTAGGTGAAACTCTGCAGAAATCCAGTCTGAGTAAAACACCACCAAACACTTGAGTAAAAAGAGAGGAAGATAGGCCATAACCACCATAGGTGAAGCCTCCTTCTCCCCATTTTCTCTCCATCTAAAACTCTTTTGTTCTTGTTTATGTTTTTCATTTACTTGCATTTTAAGCCTTGCCCTTGTCAAGCATTTTGTATTGCAAGTCTTGCCCTTGTCAAGTACTTTTGTATTGCAAGTCTTGTCCTTTCAAGCTCCTTATACTCTTGTTATGTATCTTAGAACCAAATCATGAAATGATTCAAGGTGCCTTCACATCCATGTATGTGAAAAAGGGTAAAACCTAAAGAAGATCATGATTTGTTAATTTCTTGTCTTTAAATAGCTTAATGATCCATTTTCATGGTGAAAGCATGTATCTTTATGTTATATTTGGACATGATGATCATGTTGGGTGATAAAGTTCCAATCTTTATCATCCCAACCTTGATTTATCCTAAAATCCTACATTTGGGTCATAAAGATTCAATCTTTATGTCATTTTGTTGTCCCTAAAGGTTTAATCTTGTATAAAGATCCCATTTTGATGGTAAAGTTTGAATCTTTATTCATCAAAATGGGCATCTTGGCTCAAAGGCCACTTTCATCAACTTTTCTCAATAATTCCCCAATGATTGTCTTAATCACATCCAAAATTCTTGTTTTGGTGTCTAATATAGTGATTAATGACATAGGGATGATTTAATTTGTGTTTTGTTACAAAAGAATGGCTGGAAATGATCAAACAGTCCAGTTTCAGATAGAATGCTCTGTTTCTGTATGGAACTGGACTGATTCCTGGGAATCTGTTAAAATTCCCAAGAAGACCCCCCTTTAGCCGTACGGCTACTTTGTCCAGGGGAATGTTTCAGTCCAGTCCCCCTTTTAATCCAGAATATTTACAAAAGAACCCCTTTCTGTTAAAATCCTAACCGTTTTCTGTTAAAGTCAGTTTCTCCCGTTTTCTAAACACACACACACACACACACACATGCACTTTTCGTTAACAAACACAAGGGAGACTCGGCTTTGTCCGAGGCATCTTGGGTGACGTGAAACTCTTCCTAAGCCGTAACCTGACCTCCGAATTCATAAATCTCTAACCATTTTCATTTGTTGGGTTAAAAGTTAACAAATGTGGCGACTCCGTTAAGTTTGTGAAGTTACACCGTGTTTGGATTTTCTTCCTCGAAACGAACCCGTTTCACCCCGAGGGGGGGGGATCCTCACAAGGCCACATACATTTTGGCAATGTCATCACTTTAGCCGATATGGACCTTCCACCATTTGGGTCCGATCACAATGAGGCCATCTATCTCAAAGTAAGGGCAAGGGGGAGACCTATTTCAAGAGTTTTTCTTGACGGTGGTTCCGCACTCAACTGCCTGGCAGAATCATGGGCATACTAGGGCTTAAGAGTTCAGATCTAAAGCCTTCTACTCAATCAATCCGAGGTTACGACAGCACTACTGGCACAGTCATGGGTATGGTAGAAGTAGACATTGAATTTGGGAACTTGGTTATGTCCGTCCCGTTTCAAGTGCTCGATGTACCCTCCTCATTCAATTTTATCTTGGGCCGACCATGGATACACAGTTCTAATGCCATCCCTTCAACTCTCTATCAATGTGTCTAGTTCCGCAATGGGGACGAAATAGTGACCGTCATGGCAGAAAATGTCACTATCCACAGAAATGGGGAACTGTGAATACCCCTTTCCGATGAAGCGACGTATGGGAAGTATCTTGTGATTATTATTATTTACAAAAGGAATATTCTTAACGACATTAAAAATATGAGAGTCGCCACGCCGTTTTAATTAAAGCCAAAACATTGAAAAAAACATTTTTAGTGGGTTCGGGGGTCAAATTACAATAAGAGAAGAATATTGAACGTTATCACTCCTATTGCCCGAATTGATCGGTCTTTCTATCATGATGCGGTGTTAGTAGTGTGTTAGTGATTTAGATCGGATCCTAAGAATGTCTACGTTCCTCTCAATGTGAGAAGCTCAGGTCAGCGTAGTTCGCACATAATTTAGAATAGGCAGAAGAATCGGGATCATGCATAATGAGGGGGGAATTACCTAAAGATTAGGGTTTAGAAGTAGTTCCTAGATCATCCTCGGGTTGATGAACCCTAGATCATCATCGGCTATGAAATAACATGTAATTATGAAGATCGCGACCCTAAATATAGCACAAATAAGGTTTTAATCTATGAACACGAAGAACACGCGAAGAACATATATTGAACATATAAATGAACATGCAAAGCACATGAAGAAACTATGAATAAACATGTAAGAACATGAATATTAAAGATCTACATTAAAAATGATGCAAGAACATGAAGAAAAAGTTAGAAAACTTACCTATGTTGGCAAGAAATAAACCTTGATCTCCTTGAGTGTTTGAATGCTTAATTAGGGAGAAAATTGTGTTTAAGAACTCCAAAATTCGGACTTAGAGCTCTCCCAATCGGGGTCCTAAACCAATAGCATGGGATTGGTTTATATAGTAAACTGAGGGGAAGATCTGACGGCTGAGATCATCCGGACCAAAGTTGGCCGCCTGGCCATGATTTAAGCCGGTGACAAGAGTGGCCGCGTGGCCAAGGTTGAAGAGTGGCAAGGTTGGCCGCGTGGCCAATTCTGCTGGCTGACTTGATTCTTAAGCTAGGGTTTCTGCATGGTTTTAAGGAAACCATAAGTTACCTATTTTGATAGATTTTGTCATAAATGAGGTATTTCGGGAATCCGGGACAAGTCTTTACAAGGTTTCTAATTCCTATAAAGTCCTTGTATTTTTGGTAAAGCCCTAATAAACTCATTTTCAGGTCGGGTACTAACAGTAGCCCCTCGGCGACGCTTCTTGCAAGGCAATGTGGGGTCGACGATAAAAGAAGGATCCGTTCTGAAACATGAGTTTCAAAACAGATGAAAGGTAAGGGAACGGCTGAACCTTGACAGGCGACCTACGTATCCGCGGGGGAATCAAGCCAAACGTAATTCAAATCTGATGGGGAAATTGAGAATGATTGTCCTCTGATGGGGAGCAACGTCTTCTGCTGGGGAAAGTGCATCTGCTGGGGATGATAGATGACCACGTCGATCGGATGGCTGAACCTTTTCAGGTTTCCTACGTATCCTCGGAGGAATCAAGCCGGTCGTAGTTCGAAGCGATTAGGGAAAAACGAGTTATCGGACTTCTGCTAGGGATAATAAACCTACGGGCACTATCCTGTATGAAGAACGAACATTCGTTAGGAAATGAAGTCATTTGAAGCAAGAGGGATAATGGGACAATAAAGACTACGTTGTCTAAATAATCCTGAGGTGGAGTAATAAACGCTGAGGTAAGCGCAAACAGAAACGCCCGGGTTTCGGCCAATCTCGCTAAAATAATGGATGCTGGCTCTTTCGCAAACAGAAACGCCGAGGCTTCTGCCAGTCACAATCGATCTAGGATGCGTATGTCATAGAGGCGCCGAAGTCTCTACAACCATACGAATCCTAAGCAAATATTAGGAAGTGCTAAAATAATATATGCTGGATCTCTCGCAAACAGAAACGCCGAAGCTTCTGCCAGTCACGATCGATCAAGGATGCGTATGTCATAGAGGCGCCGAAGTCTCTACAACCATACGAATCCTAAGAAAATATTAGGAAATTCTAAAAGAATAGATGCTGGATTTCTCGCAAACAGAAACGCCGAGGCTTCTTCCAATCGCGATCGATCTAGGATGCGTATGTCATAGAGGCGCCGAAGTCTCTACAACCATACGAATCCTAAGCAAATATTAGGAAATGCTAAAATAATAGATGCTGGATCTCTCGCAAACAGAAACGCCGAGGCTTCTGCCAATCGCGATCGATCTAGGATGCGTATGTCATAGAGGCGCCGAAGTCTCTACAACCATACGAATCCTAAGCAAATATTAGGAAATGCTAAAATAATAGATGTTGGATCTCTCGCAAAAAGAAACGCCAAGGCTTCTGCCAATCGCGATCGATCTAGGATGCGTATGTCATAGAGGCGCCGAAGTCTCTACAACCATACGAATCCTAAGCAAATATTAGGAAGTGCTAAAATAATAGATGTTGGATTTCTCGCAAACAAAACGCTGAGGCTTCTGCCAATCGCGATCGATCTAGGATGCGTATGTCATAGAGGCGCCGAAGTCTCTACAACCATACGAATCCTAAGCAAATATTAGGAAGTGCTAAAATAACATATGCTGGATCTCTCGCAAACAAAAATGCCTAGGCTTCTGCCAATCACGATCGATCTAGGATGCGTATGTCATAGAGGCGCCGAAGTCTCTACAACCATAAGAATCCTAAGCAGATATTAGGAAATGCTAAAATAATAGATGCTGGATCTCTCTCAAACAGAAACGCCGAGGCTTCTGCCAATCACGATTGATTTAGGATACGTATGTCATAGAGGCGTCGAAGTCTCTGCAACCGTACGAATCCTAAGCAAATATTAGGAAATTTTAAACGCAAGCAGAAACGCCCTGGTTTCTGCCGACCGCGCTAAAATAATAGATGCTGGATCTCTCGCAAACAGAAACGCCCGGGCTTCTGCCAATCACGATCGATCTAGGATGCGTATGTCATAGAGGCGCCGAAGTCTCTGCAACCATACGAATCCTAAGCAGATATTAGGAAATGCTAAAATAATAGATGCTGGATCTCTCGCAAACAGAAATGCCGAGGCTTCTGCCAATCACGATTGATCTAGGATGCGTATGTCATAGAGGCGGCGAAGTCTCTGCAACCGTACGAATCCTAAGCAAATATTAGGAAATTTTAAACGCAAGCAGAAACGCCCGGGTTTCTGCTGACCGCGCTAAAATAATAGATGCTGGATCTCTCGCAAACAGAAACACACGGGCTTCTGCCAATCACGATCGATCTAGGATGCGTATGTCATAGAGGCGCCGAAGTCTCTGCAACCATACGAATCCTAAGCAAATATTTGGTGAAAAATGGAAATCTTAAGGGGTTTTCCGTACCCAAAGGTAACGAATATCAGTCAAAATAGCATTTAAGGGCACCTACAATGGATGAAACAGGTTAGGGGTAAAAATGGGATTTTACATACGGAGGCAAAGTTGATGGATCGTTATTAAGTCGCAAACGGGATGAACTCTCACGGAGTCATGAAGGTGATAGACTCTCAGGGAATCGCAGAAGTGATGGACTCTTGGGGAGTCGCAAAGGTGATGGACTCTCGGGGAGTCGCCAAGATAAAGGACTCTTTGGTGATCAAAGGACGACCACGGAAAGCGTAATGTTTGGGATCCGCTTACCCTAAATTAGGAGGATTACATAATATGAGTCTACGAACCATTAAGATGAAGGTATTAGGTAAGGGACATTTTTCTTGGTTGCTTAGGGTAGGACCTAAGGCTTTTAAGTAAAAGGGATGGGTAGCCTCTTAGCCTTGAGATAAGGATGCAAAAGATGTTATGGTTGTTTAGACTTGAGATTGTATCTTGGATACAATGTGGGTTTCCTAGGCTTACGGGCTAGGGTTTGGAGAGAATGCGACTACCTAGGCTCAAGGCTAGGGTTTGGAGAGAATATGGAAAGGCTATTGTATCCTAGGCATAAGACTAGCGGGGGATTGAGATTATAAATTTCCTAGGTTTTGAGACTAGGGTTTCGGGAATTTGGAAATGATGTTGCACACAGGGCTTTGGAAATTCCCTAGAACTTGGGCTAGGGTTAAAGAGGATGGTCCTTCCTTGGCTTGAGACTAGGGTTTGGAGAGAATGCAGATTCCTAGGTTTGGGGCTAGGGTTTGGAGAGGTTGAGGTTTGGGAACTTCCTAGATGTTAGGGTTTCGAACAAGGGTTTGGAAACTGGTGTTTAAGGACCATGACTCTCCTAGGTTTGGGACTAGGGTTTATAAATATCCTAGGCTTCGAGGCTAGGGCTTGGAGTTATGGTAGGTTCAGAGGTTGCAAAGGCGTTGGCTTTAGACCTAAGGCTGGGAGTTGAAAAGGTTGCGACTACCTAAGCTTGAGGCTAGGGTTTAGAGCTAATGCGACTACCTAGGCTCGAGTCTAGGGTTTAGAAAGAGTGCGACTACCTAAGCTTGAGGCTAGGGTTTGGAGCGAATGCGACTACCTAGGCTCGAGGATAGGGTTTAGAGCGAATGAGGCTTCCTAGGCTTGAGGCTAGGGTTGATTGAGTTTTGGACAGGGCATTATATCCTAGGTTTTGGACTAGGGTTCAATAAAACGGAGAATTGAGATTGTAAATTTCCTAGGTTTTGAGACTAGGGTTTCGGGAATTTGGAAATGATGTTGCATACGGGGCTTTGGAAATTCGCTAGAATTTGGGCTAGGGTTAAAGGGGATGCTGTGGTTTCCTAGGCTTAAGGCTAGGGTTTAGAGAGGATATGTGACTACCTAGGATCAAGGCTAGGGTTTAAGAAGGATGTAACTTCCTAGGCTTTAGGCTAGGGTTTGAAGGGATGTAATTACCTAGGCTTTAGGCTAGGGTTTGAAAGGATGTAATTACCTAGGCTTGAGGCTAAGGTTCAGAGAGAATGATATGACTACCTAGGTTTGAGGCTAGGGTTTAGAAAGGATACGTGACTACCTAGGATCAAGGCTAGGGTTTAAGAAGGATGTAACTTCCTAGGCTTTAGGCTAGGGTTTGAAAGGATGTAATTACCTAGGCTTGAGGCTAGGGTTCAGAGAGAATGATATGACTACCTAGGCTTGAGGCTAGGGTTTAGAGAGGATACGTGACTACCTAGGATCAAGGCTAGGGTTTAGGAAGGGTGTAAATACCTAGGCTCTAAGCTAGGGTTTGGAAGGGATGTAACTACCTAGGCTTGAGGCTAGGGTTCAGAGATAATGATATGACTACCTAGGCTTGAGGCTAGGGTTTAGAGAATGTGTTTACCTAGGTTTAAGGCTAGGGTTTGGAGACCGAAAGCATTTGAAGGTTTGTCTTGGTTTAGACCGAGCAAGTTTGAGGTCTAAGAGTGTTGCGGTTTGGGGCAAATGAGCTTGATACCTCGTGGCTGGATAGGCACGATAGATTAGACCTAGGCTAAAGTTCTAGGGTTTAGCTAGGGTAAGACTCAGACATGTGTTAAGGAGACCGGGGCCTAATGGAATGGTAGGCGTGAGATCTAGGAGATCGAAGGCTAGGCAGGGTAGCGTTGGGACATAAGGCTTTCAAGCGGGTAAGTCTTTTGTCCTAGAGAAACCGCGTTATGGATTAGGACCAAGCAGGCTTGAGGTCGGCCAAGGAGCAATGGATTGGGATTGGATGATCCTAGTATCTAATACGCACGTCGGGTTTGGGCTCTAAGGTGTGCTAGGTGTGAGCCGTGTACGAGAAATGGGTCTGGACATGTGACCATGTTGGCGCTTTAGGTAAAGGGATTGAGTGTCCAAGACTTTGCTCGAGTACAATAGGTGCCAAAGTTGGATTGGGTATGCTTAGGACCTAAGTTTGTCTTAGAGGTCATGCGTGTGACTAAGCTCATTTGGCAATTGTGAAGGTAGGTTAGGGATGGGACCAGAGGTGCTAAGGACAAGAGTCTTGACCGGATGGGTCTTGAGATCCTTAAGGCATGTCGCGGTGCGCAGGAGATCCTATGTGTTTTGAGCAGGTTCAAGGTTTGGACTCGTCGGGGGATCGATGTTTGAGATCCATAGAGTTCAAGGGTGGACCTTGTAGGTGGCGAGGTTTGGACTCGGCTTGGATTAAGTAGGTTAGAGTCCTTAAGGGGTTGAAGGTCAGACTAGGAAGTCTTTTGAGGCTAATGGGTGACACTAGGTTGGTACTTGGTAGGTTTAAGAGTGGTAGGGTCATGGCTTGGACATGACGGGAGTCGGGAGACCTAGATGTTTCGCTTTTAGTCGGACCAAGTAGGCTTGGGAATTAAAGAGTCCAAATGGTGGAGGTCTAAGGTTATAGACCTAGAGAGTGGACAGTTTTGTGATCTAAAGGGTTTAGGAGTTGAGACCTAATGTGTGGATCGGATATGCTAGATACTTAAAAGATAGGCGATTGGTAGACTCGAGTGGTCTTGGGATCTAAAGGATCGCTCAACAGGTTAGACTGAGTAGACCTAAGAGGTTGGACCTAGGAGGATAAGAGAGCTATTGCTTAGACAAGGTAAGGATGAGTATGTGTTGGTAGGTTTGAGATCTAGGAGATCGGGTAGGCTCGGGACCGGTAGGTTCGGGACCTAATGGGTCACCCTAAGGATTTGGCTTTGGTTAACTGGTTTAAGGTCTGAAGTTTTGGGTAGAACCGGTTTGAGGCCGAAGGGGTCATGCTACGAACTTGCGGAAGGTCGAGCTAAGAGCTTATGATGTAACCTAGGTAAGACTCACTGGGTAGGTTTGGGACCTAGGTAAGACTGATCGGGTAGGCTCGGGACCTAGAGAGTTTATAGTGTAACTTAGGTAAGACTGACCGGGTAGGCTTGGGACCTAAGGTTTTGAACCAGGTAGGTTGGGACCTAAGGGTATCCTATTGTGTAAGAAATAGGGTGAAGGACCGAGTCGGTTCAACAATCACAAAGATGGGTCTCAGAGTGGACCGAGGAGGTTTATACAAATTTTGTGGAGACCGAGAGTGCGGGTTTATAAACAAAGCGTCGTGGAAGAGAAAACTTTTGAAAGTGTTATGACTTTATAAAGATGCTTTATAATTAATTACGATTCTAACCAATTCAAAGAGTTTGTCACGTGCCGAGTTTGACGATGAGGGGTGTCCATCTTCCAAGTACATCCTTGTTGAAGCCTCGGTATTCTCTGAGAAAACCCTATAGTCGACCCATTCTGTTGGGGAAGCCCCAGTTCGATAAGGGCGTAGAGTGGGGTATCCTACCTCCTTTGAGACGCACCCTTTTTTCTGCCTAGACCGCCCTTGCGGGTTTTCAATCTAGCGGGCATCTCTTTTGCATCATCATTTTTTTTTTTTTTTGAAATCATTCAGTCGACTCAAAAAAGGAAAAAAGAATTGTTTGAAAACATGCGGGGGCATTTTGGTGAGAGTAAGAGAGAGAGAAATAGTACTCACATTTTGACTCTTTGGGCAACTGAGTGTATATATGTACAAAAGGGAGGAAGCCCCTGCTTGACAGAAAGTAAGTGTTTAGCTCTTTCCTAGATTGTAGAACGGAAGACTTGTCGAGACATTTGAAAATTGTTTTATTCAAGATTCTCATTTGATTGCTCGAGAATGGACCTCGTTGATTAGTTATGCATCTTATGATTATGTTTTTAGACAAGTAGTCTCGAAATAATAAATGTTTTTGATCAATTGTGAGTGAAGAAGTCAGGAGTAGAAATATGGGGCAAGAGAGAAGAGAAAGAAAATTGGCTACGAGGCGGGTTGTGTATATTTTGGACCGGACCCTATGGTTGCCTACGTTCTCCTCAAGGTGAGGAGCTCAGATCCACGTAGTTCGGGGGAGGCCCGGATGATGATGAAGTTGGGGTTGAGTTTAGAGGTATGAGGTTCGTTTAACTGAGGTAAGTTGTTCCTTGTCGAGGCAGGCTACTTCATTGTAGCTCATTGCGGTGGCTTGCTCCATTCTAGATGTCATGGGCTGCTGGTACTGTGTTAATCTTCTTTGTGGGGAAAGAAAGAAAAATAGAACATTTGAAGTGAAAAGAAAAATAGAACATTTGAAGTGAAAAGAAAATGAGACTTCTACTTTTCCATGGTGATAGCCCCTTCTATTTTTTTATTTCTTTGTGCACACCCTTTTTTTTTTTGCCTAGGCCGCCCTTTCGGGTTTTCAACCTAGCGGGCTTCTTTTGTGTAATGCTCTAACTTTTGCCTAGGTCGCCCTTTTGGGTTTCAACCTAGCGAGCCATATTTTTTTTTTTTTATATTTGTACATGAAACATTGGGCAAGACAAGCCCCTAGTTTGCTTTCGCCTCTCTCGATTGCGAGGTAGCTTCCTTATAGTTCAGGCGGCCTTTTGCTGGCGGCGGGCATCCTAGCCCCTTGATTTTCACCGGTAGAGCTCCATTGGATTATCACGTGTACCAGTTAATGGCATGAATGACTTCGTGCACTTATCTTACATTTGCGATGGAATACGGACAGCCCCAGTGTAACGGCATGTAGTACTCATGAAGGGAACAAACCAACCCTTTAAATTGTGGCAGCATGGATGTCTATTTGATGATGAGCAACCGCAGTCCATTTCTTTGTCACGACCTTATAAAAAGGGGTCCAATGGTGGGATGAGAGGCGTATGAGGATAGTATATGGGAGAAGGTGTATATAGAGAGTGTACATAAAGTGTGTACAAGGGGTGAGTGTATGGGGGTAGAATGTAGAGAGAAGAGAAAGTGATTCGTTCATCCCAATTGATCGAAGCATTTGTTATTTTGAGATTAATCGTTTACTTAGTTATGTGAGTGGTTTGTGGGTCCATTTACCTTTTAATGAGTCGTCATTAATGAGTAAGATTAAGACTAATTCATCATATAAAGATATAGCAATCAAGCGAAAATGGCGAATAAGACAATTTTCATGAAATTGATACATGCAAGCTTATGTCTCAAGTCTAGAGAGAAAAGAAAAGAAATAAAGACCCTTTTATTGGAACTAAAAGATTTAAACTGACTAGTCCGAGGTGGACTTTTACTTAAAGAAACAAAAATCGTCCAAGGTGGACTTTTGACTAAGGACACTCTAGAACCTACGAAGACTGAATGACCCTTTTCTTTTCTTTTATTTAAAGGAGGTAGCCCCAATTTCCTCTTTTGCCCATGCCCATGTATTCCGTTGGCGGGTGATGGCTCCGCTGTCAATGAGGCTTTGAATCTTTCTCCTCAATTGGAGGCAATCTTCGGTGTCATGCCCAATGTACTGGTGGTATTGGCAGTGTTTGGAGGGATCCAAGCCTTGCTTCACCCTACTTGGTTCATAGTTGAACAAAGGAGACAACTTGCCGGCTTGAACTAGACTTTTGAAGAGTTTGGCTAACGGCATACCCAAGTCATTGTGCTCGCGTTCGTCCTTCCGAACTGTCTTTGAGGGTGGTTTAGGTACTGGTACCTGTCGATGATGAGTAGTCTTAGGAGTCATCCCAACGGGGGAAATCTATGATGGCCCATACATTTGAGGAGCGTACGGGTGTTGAATTTGAGCAAGAGGGAGAACTCGGCCGAGGTAATCATAAATGCAATAAATATCAGAGTGAAGGCGCTTCTCGGTGTCCTTTAGAGCCTTGCACATCTCTTTTTGAAAGCGGTCGACTTGCTTGAGGAGGACAGTCTCAAAGTAGGCTTCTTGTTCGTCGAGAGCGGTCCGGAAGAGGGTTTCTTGCTCGTTGAGGATGGTCTCGAAATGGAGCGCTTGCTCATTGAGATCAGTATTGGTGTGGAGAGTTGTCTCGAGACCTTGGGTAATAGCTTCATTTGCAACTTGGATGTTCCTTTCAACAGACATGATGCAGGATCTACAATAGTTGTAGGGAATTATGTCTTTGAATTGAGCTTAGATTTATAATTAATGACAAGGCATCGTTATAAAATCACTTTTGGAAAAGTGTCGGTATCCACACTTTGAAATGCATTTTTGACAAGAATTTGAAAGTTTGACCGGGCCGAAGTTGCCTACGTTCCCCTTACCATGAGGGAGAGGTCCCACACAATAAGAGGCTCAGGTCGCCGTAGTTCAAGTCAAGTTAGACTTTTAAAAAGAGGTGAGAGGTGACCATAGGGGTCAAGAAAAGGGAGATGACTTGGTCCTTGGTCAAGCATGGGTGAGGAAGACCTATAGGAGTTGGTTTTGATTGAGTCGGGTATGGTTTGACCTAAGGTTTGACCTAAATTTGACCTAAGGTTTGAGACAAGAATTGGTTCAAGCTAGAATGCGACAATAATGGTGGGTTGACCTAGATGGGTGTAGGATAAGTCGACCTAAATGAGAAGGGTTGGATTGACCTATATGGTGAATGAATCAAGATAGCGGGTTGTAGCGGTTTGCCTATGGGGTGATCTAAGCGGGATAGACATGGTTTGACCTAAGCGGGTATAAGGTTGACCTATTCGGGTTGGTGGACTAAGGAAGGTTGGAGATTGACTTAGATGGATCCAAGATAGGTAAGTCGACCTAAGCGGGTCGCGGGTTGCCCTAGATGGGTCAGGGATTGACCTAGTTTAAGGTCGGTAGATAGATTCAAGACGGGTAAGTTGACTTAAGCGAGCCAAGGATTGACCTAGATGGGTCAAAGGTGAAGGGGTAGTTTTAACCTAATACGGACAATTTGACCTAGATGGGTCGAGGATGGGATGTGGACCTAAACGGGTCGAGACGGGTTGACCTAGGTTGGTATGGACAACGGTGGGTCAACTAATGACCTAGGTGGGTCAGGATGACGGTTTGACCTAAGCGGGTTAAGGTCAAAGGTAATTGGGTTCCCCTATGGAATCAAAGATTGACCTAAGAGGTCAAAAGCGGATAAAGTTGACCTAGGGAGTCAAAGTTTGACCTAAGAGGTCAAAGGCGGATAAATTTGACCTAGGGGTCAAGGGTTGACCTAAGAGGTCAAAGGTTGAAAAATTTGACCTAGGGGGTCAAGGGTAGACCTAAGAGGTCAAAGATGATAGAGTTGACCTAGGGGGTCAAAGGTTGACCTAAGAGGTCAAAGGCGGATGAGGTTGACCTAAGGGGTCAAAGGTTGACCTAAGAGGTCGAGGGGTGATAAAGTTTACCTAAGGGGTCCAAGGTTTGACCTAAGAGGTCGAAGGCGGATAAGGTTGACCTAAGGGGTCAAAGGTTTACCTAAGATGTCAAAAGCGGATGAAGTTGACCTACGGGGTCAAAGGTTGACCTAGGAGGTCGAAGGCGATAGGGTTGACCTAAGGGGTCAAAGGTTGACCTAAGAGGTCGAGGGGTGACCTAAGAGGTCGAAGGTGATAAGGTTGACCTAGGAGGTCAAGGGTTGACCTAAGAGGTCGGAGGTTGATAAAGTTGACCTAGGGGGTCAAAGGTAGACCTAAGAGATCAAAGGTTGGTAAGGTTGACCTAGGGGGTCAAAGGTTGACTTAAACGGATAAGATTGACCTAAGGGGTCAAAGGTTGACTTAAACGGATAAGATTGACCTAGGGGGTCAATGGTTGGCCTAAGAGGTCCAAGGGTGGTAAGGTTGACCTAGGAGGTCAAAGGTAGATAAGGTTGACCTAGGGGGTCAAAGGTTGACCTAGGAGGTCAAAGGCGAATAAGGTTGACCTAGGAGGTCAAAGGTTGACCTAGGGGGTCAAAGGTTGGCTTAAGAGGTCAAAGGTAGACAAGGTTGACCTTGGAGGTCAAAGGTTGGGAAGGTTGACCCAGGGGGTCAAAGGTTGACCTAGGAGGTCAAAGGTAGATAAGGTTGTCCTTAGAGGCCAAAGGATGGTGGGATTTTGACCAAAGCGAGTCGAGATGAAGGGTAGACCCAAATGGATCGCAATAATGGGTAGGTAACCTAGATTGGCCGAGATGAGGAATTTTGATAGATGGCCCAAGGGGTGAGCGATGGACCTTAGAGGTTGCCTAGATGCAATGCACATTTTATTTTGCGAAAAGTTTTGCATTTATTTACATCCTAAATGGTTGGTCTAAGGAGTGTCCTAATCTCTATGTGTGGGTTGACACGGGTAGGATAAAAGGTTCCCACCGCTCGCGGAATGTACACGGTGAGTGGAGTAGACGAGTGACTCGAAAAGAGGGCGGCAGTAGCGCACAAATTACCGCACATCGAATACTCCGTGTGATAGGGACATGTGCAGTGCTGACACGGACTAGTTGTAGTGTGTGGCAAGAAACTAATTCTTTTTAAGGATAAAAGGGAGATGTTTTGAATGTTTGAATGATGCTATGCAATGCAATGCAGGAGAAGGAAAATAATGTACAAGGGAGCATAGCAGAGTTTTGTTTGACCCTAATACTAAGGCGAAAATAACAAAGGTACAAGGATACAAGGTATATGTATTAACATGGCAGAGTGCGCAGGTGCATGTGTAAACATGGCTTAACTGTAGGGGGCACATGAAAACATGGCAAGTGTGCATGTGTAAACATGGCAGGCGTGTGCATGTGTAAACATGGCAGGCGTGTGCATGTGTAAACATGGCAGGCGTGTGCATGTTTACATGGCAGGTGTGTGCATGTGTAAACATGGCAGGTGTGTGCATGTGTAAACATGGCAGGTGTGTGCATGTGTAAACATGGCAAGCAACATGATGTGACGAAAGTTAGACCCACTAAGTTTGAAAAGTTTCAAAGCAGTCCCCAGCAATACCCCTTTCCGATGAAGCGACGCATGGGAAGTATCTTGTGACTATTATTATTTACAAAAGGAATATTCTTAACGACATTAAAAATATGAGAGTCGCCACGCCGTTTTAATTAAAGCCAAAACATTGAAAAAAGCATTTTTAGTGGGTTCGGGGGTCAAATTACAACAAGAGAAGAATATTGAACGTTATCACTCCTATTGCCCGAATTGATCGGTCTTTCTATCATGATGCGGTGTTAGTAGTGTGTTAGTGATTTAGACCAGATCCAAAGATTGCCTACGTTCCTCTCAATGTGAGAAGCTCAGGTCAGCGTAGTTCGTACATAATTTAGAATAGGCAGAAGAATCGGGATCATGCATAATGAGGGGGGAATTACCTAAAGATTAGGGTTTAGAAGTAGTTCCTAGATCATCCTCGGGTTGATGAACCCTAGATCATCATCGGCTATGAAATAACATGTAATTATGAAGACCGCGACCCTAAATATAGCACAAATAAGGTTTTAATCTATGAACACGAAGAACATGCGAAGAACATATATTGAACATATGAATGAACATGCAAAGCACATGAACAAACTATGAATAAACATGTAAGAACATGAATATTAAAGATCTACATTAAAAATGATGCAAGAACATGAAGAAAAAGTTAGAAAACTTACCTATGTTGGCAAGAAATAAACCTTGATCTCCTTGAGTGTTTGAATGCTTAATTAGGGAGAAAATTGTGTTTAAGAACTCCAAAATTCGGACTTAGAGCTCTCCCAATCGGGGTCCTAAACCAATAGCATGGGATTGGTTTATATAGTAAACTGAGGGGAAGATCTGACGCCTGAGATCATCCGGACCAAAGTTGGCCGCCTGGCCATGATTTAAGCCGGTGACAAGAGTGGCCGCGTGGCCAAGGTTGAAGAGTGGCAAGGTTGGCCGCGTGGCCAATTCTGCTGGCTGACTTGATTCTTAAGCTAGGGTTTCTGCATGGTTTTAAGGAAACCATAAGTTACCTATTTTGATAGATTTTGTCATAAATGAGGTATTTCGGGAATCCGGGACAAGTCTTTACAAGGTTTCTAATTCCTATAAAGTCCTTGTATTTTTGGTAAAGCCCTAATAAACTCATTTTCAGGTCGGGTACTAACAGGAACCCGTTCACCAAGTTCAGCATGGGTTAGAAGACTCCACCCTCTCCGGTGTCTCAATCAACACCATCGGTAAAGAAGGGGGAAACAGACCATGGACCCTCGGCAATCACAAATTCCTCCGCATGATGAGGAATATGAACTACTTTCCCGGTCTAGGCCTAAGGAAATACCAACAAGGGAGAATGCAACCCGTCGAGGTCCCTTTTGTCAAGAACAAGTTCGGATTGGGGTATGAACCTTCAGAGGATGACTTAAAATATGAGCAAGCCGTCAAGAATGAGAAAGCCAGAGCTCGCAGGGAAGGCCGTCACTATGAGATCCCTAATTTGAGGCTTTATCGCAAGACTTTAAATGGCTACTTTGTCCGCCAGGGGAAGACGTCCCGTACGTAATCTTTCCAGAACCATGGGTCAACAGCAAGGGAATCAGAAAGCCCGATCTCGAAGTCTTTGCCAATTGTGAGATTCAGAAATCCAAAGAGAAACCAACTCCTATGTAACCCTGAGAATGGTGGGGGAAGAAAGTGACCATAGAGTCCGAGATATAAATTACTATGGGGGAGGAGTTAACTGATATAGCCTCCATGTTCGAAGAACTTGCCATCATGGACGAGTGCCAAGTCAATGCCATCTCCGATAACACTGACACGGGAAGTGAGCCTATCAGCGAGGTCAAGACGAGCTCCGAGCCAATCAACAACTGGTATTCAACAAAGGGGCCCGTGGTATCCGAGGAATTCCTGATCAAGAAAATGGGTTCCATTCCGCGCAAGGTTACAAAGGATGACTTGTTGACATTTACTTTCGAGTCCGAGAGTGTTTCCGATACCCTCACCCAAGAGGATACGGAGGCAATAGCCGAGCGTGTGTTCCCTTTCTTTGCTAATGAAAACTTTGATCTTTCTGAGTACCCCGAGATTGCAAACATCATAAATGATGAATTAAATAATAATGAATTTAATGAACTAGTTAATAACGATTCAAATAATGATGAAATAGACCACGAAAATGAAACATACTTAAATGAACTTGCTCAACAGGTCCGTAGTCGTGGTGAAAATGGTCCAGGTGCTGATGAAGAATTGCATGTTGTTAATCTGGGTACCAATGAGGAGCCGAAAGAAACCAAGATCGAAAACTTCTTCAAGGGGGAAGAGAAAGACAGATTGACTGCACTGCTCAGAGAGTTTATGGACGTGTTTGCATGGTCATACAAAGACATGCCGGGTTTAGACAGAAAGGTCGCCGAACACAAGATTCTGACCAGAGACAACGCTAAGCCAGTCAAGCAGAAACTCAGAAAGATCAATCCGTAATGGTCTCTCCAAGTCAAAGAAGAGATAGAGAAGCTTCTCAGTGTGGGCTTCATCAAAGTCATTGAGTATCCGACATGGCTCATTAATGTAGTGACAGTCAGAAAGGCTAACGGCAAGGTCCGCATTTGTGTGGATTTCCGGGATTTGAACAAAGCTTCTCTAAATGATGATTTTCCACTACCCAACATCGACATGCTATTTTGGTTAAGGAACGCTGGGGCTACTTATCAAAGGGCTGTGACAGACATGTTCCTGTGAATACGTGTGTTTGAATTTGAGAATATTCATAGTAACATTAAAATTATGAGAGTCGCCACGCCGTTTTAGTTATAGCCAAAACATTGAGAAAAAGCATTTTTAGTGGGTTCGGGGGTCAAATTACAACAAGAGAAGAATATTGAACGTTATCACTCCTATTGCCCGAATGATCGGTCTTTCTATCATGATGAATGTGTTAGTAGTGTGTTAGTGTTTGAGACCGGATCCGAAGATTGCCTACGTTCCTCTCAATGTGAGAAGCTCAGGTCAGCGTAGTTCGAGGAGAATTTAGAATAGGCAGAAGAATCGGGATCATGCGTAATGAGGGGGGAATTACCTAAAGTTTAGGGTTTAGAAGTAGTTCCTAGATCATCCTCGGGTTGATGAACCCTCGATCATCATCGGCTATGAAATAACATGCAAACATGAAGATCGCAACCCTAAATATAGCATAAATAAGGTTTTAATCTATGAACACGATGAACATATGAAGAACATATATGAACATATGAATGAACATGCGAAGCATATGAAGAAACTATGAATAAACATGCAAGAACATGAATATTAAAGATCTACATTAGAAATAATGCAAGAACGCGAAGAAATAAGTTAGAAAACTTACCTATGTTGGCAAGAAATAAACCTTGATCTTCTTGGAGGTTTGAATGCTAATTAGAGAGCAAAATTGTGTTTAAGAACTCTCCAATTCGGATCTCCTTAAACCAATAACATGGGATTGGTTTATATAGTAAACTGATGGGAAGATCTGATGGTCCAGATCATCCGGGGCGAAAGTGGCCGCGTGGCCAATATTGAGGGCGGCGGCGAAAGTGGCCGCGTGGCCAATATTGAGGGCGGCGGCGAAAGTGGCCGCGTGGCCATCGTTGCGCGCTGACTTGAAATTCAAGCTAGGGTTTTACTGTTCATACAAGGCAACCCTAAATGTCCATATTTAATGTTTTCTAGAACATTGAGCTATTTTTAGGAATCCGGGACAAGTCTTTGCAAGGTTTCTAATTCCTATAAAGTCCTTGTATATTTGGGAAAGCCCTAATAAACTCATTTTCAGGTCGGGTACTAACAGTAGCCCCTCGGCGACGCTTCTTGCAAGGCAATGTGGGGTCGACGATAAAAGAAGGATCCGTCTGAAACATGAGTTTCAAAACAGATGAAAGGTAAGGGAACGGCTGGACCTTGACAGGCGACCTACGTATCCGCGGGGGAATCAAGCCAAACGTAGTTCAAATCTGATGGGGAAATTGGGAAGGACTGTCCTCTGATGGGGAACAACGTGTTCTGCTGGGGAAAATGCACTTGCTGAGGATGAGAGATGACCATGTCGGTCGGGTGGCTGAACCTTTTCAGGTTTCCTACGTATCCTCCGAGGAATCAAGCCGGTCGTAGTTCAGAGCTCTACTGGGGATAAAACGAGATATCGGACTCCTGCTAGGGATAATAAACCTACGGGCACTATCCTGTATGAAGAACGAATCATTCGTAAGCAATAGAGTTATTTGGAAAAATAAGGACTACGCTGTCTAAATAATCCCAAGATGGAATGGTAAACGCAATCAGGATCGCCAGGGTTCCTTCCGATCGCGCTAAAGTAATAGATGTCGGATCTCTCGCGAACAGAAAACGCCGAGGCTTCTGCCAACCGCGATCAATCTAGGATGCGTATGTCATAGAGGCGCCGAAGTATCTACGATCATGCAAATCCTAATAAATGCTGGATCTCTCACAAATAAAAACGCCGAGGCTTCTGCCAATTACGATTGATCTAGGATGGTATGTCATAGAGGCGCCGAAGTCTCTACAACCATACGAATCCTAAAATAGATGCTGGATCGCTCGCAAATAGAAACGCCGAGGCTTCTTCCAATCACGATTGATCTAGGATGGTATGTCATAGAGGCGCCGAAGTCTCTACAACCATACGAATCCTAAGCAAATATTGGGGAAAGAAGGTAAGGGTGACAATGGTGCGAGACATATAGACGGCGGGGTCTACATAATCCCAAGATGGTAAAATGGTAATAGCCGGAGCTTATGCGATATCAAGATAGACGGGCCTCTGTCAATCACAATTCATAAAATAACAAGTGGTGGATATTACGCAATATAGAGGTAGACGGGCCTCTGCAAATTGCAACAAAACGTACGCGAAGTAGAGACAACTCTCGGTCATCGCGATAATATAACGAAGCAATAACAAATGTACGTGCAGTAGGGATAACTCCCGGTCACCACGATAGTTTTTTAAAGAGATGAAACATTCGTGCAGTAGGGATAACTCCCGGTCACCACGATAGTTTTTAAAGAGATGAAACATTCGTGCAGTAGGGATAACTCCCGGTCACCACGATAGTTTTTAAAGAGATGAAACATTCGTGCAGTAGGGATAACTCCCGGTCACCACGGTAGTTTTTAAAGAGATGAAACATTCGTGCAGTAGGGATAACTCCCGGTCACCACGATAGTTTTTAAAGGGATGAAACATTCGTGCAGTAGGGATAACTCCCGGTTACCACGATAGTTTTTAAAGAGATGAAACATTCGTGCAGTAGGGATAACTCCCGGTCACCACGATAGTTTTTAAAGAGATGAAACATTCGTGCAGTAGGGATAACTCCCGGTCACCACGATAGTTTTTAAACAAAGGATAATTTAGAGATTTTTTTAGGCTTTTAAAACCAAATGATGTTCTAAAGGACAATAGACCCTTGCAGAGTCATAAAGCTGGCGAACTTATCATGAGTCGCGAAGATGACGGATTGTTATGAAGTTGCAAAAAGGATGAACTCTCATGAAATCAGAAAGGTGATAGACTCTTGGGGAGTCACAAAGGTGAGGGACTCTCGGGGAGTCACAAAGGAGATGGACTCTCGGGGAGTTGCTAAGGTAAAGGACTCTTTGGTGAGCAAAGGACGACCACGGAAAGCGTAATGTTTTGGGATCCGCTTACCCTAAATTAGGAGGAATACCTAATATGAGGCTACGAACCATTAAGATGAAGGTATTAGGTAAGGGACATTTTGTTTGGTTGCTTAGGGTAGGACCTAAGGCTTCTAAGGAAAGGGGATGGGTAGCCTCTTATCCTTGAGATAAGGATGCAAAAGATGTTATGGTTGTTTAGACTTGAGGTTGTGTCTTGGATACAATGTGGGTTTTCTAGGCTTACGGGCTAGGGTTTGGAGAGAATGCAACTGCCTAGGCTCGAGGCTAGGGTTCGGAGAGAATATGGAAAGGCTATTGTATCCTAGGCATAAGACTAGCGGGGGATTGAGATTATAAATTTCCTAGGTTTCGAGATTAGGGTTTGGAGAGAATGCGGTTTGGGAACTTCCTAGATGTTAGGGTTTCGAACAAGGGTTTGGAAACTGGTGTTTAAGGACCATGACTCTCCTAGGTTTGGGACTAGGGTTTAGAAATATCCTAGGCTTCGAGGCTAGGGCTTGGAGTTGTGGTAGCATGGAGATTGCAAAGGCGTTGGCTTTAGACCAAGGTTGGGAGTTGAAAGGGTTGTGACTTCCTAGGCTTGAGACCATGGACCGTTGGGAAGAGGGATTGCTTTTGTGGAAGGTCCACTAAGCTTGATGTTAGGGTTCACCATTTTCCGGGATTGGTGACTATGGCTTGGAAAGGTTCATGGTAACCTAGGCTTTAGGCTAGGTTTTAAGGCTAAGGACTGTAAACTTCCTACGTTTTGAGACTAAGGTGAAGGAGTTTCCTAAGTATAGGACTGGGGTTTGAAGGGAATGTTGAATCCTAGGCTTGATGATAGAGTTTAAAGAGGATAATTTCTACCTAGCCTTGAGGCTAGGGTTTTAGAGCGAGTGCGACTACCTAGGCTTGAGGCTAGGGTTTGGAGCGACTGCGACTACCTAGGCTCGAGGCTAGGGTTTAGAGCGAATGCGACTACCTAGGCTCGCGGCTAGGGTTTAGAGAGAATGCGGCTTCCTAGGCTTGAGGCTAGGGTTGATTGAGTTTTGGACCGGGCATTATATCCTAGGTTTTGGACTAGGGTTCAACAAAACGGAGAATTGAGATTGTAAATTTCCTAGGTTTCGAGACTAGGGTTTCGGGAATTTGGAAATGATGTTGCATGCGGGGCTTTGGAAATTCCCTAGAACTTGGGCTAGGGTTAAAGAGGATGTTGCTACCTATGATCGAGGCTAGGGTTTAAGAATGATGTAACTTCCTAGGCTTTAGGCTAGGGTTTGGAAGGAGGTAATTACTTAGGCTTGGGGTTAGGGTTATGAATAGAAGGTAACTACCTAGGCTTGAGGCTAGGGTTTAGAGAGAAGGCGATTACCTAGGTTTGGGACTAGGGTTTAGAGGGAATACGATTACCTAGGCTAGGCTTTGAATAGAAGGTGACTATCTAGGCTTGAGGCTAGGGTTTAGGAAAGGTGTAACTACCTAGGATCAAGGCTAGGGTTTAAGAAGGATGTAACTTCCTAGGCTTTAGGCTAGGGTTTGAAAGGATGTAATTACCTAGGCTTGAGGCTAGGGTTCAGAGAATGTGTTTACCAAGTTTTAAGGCTAGGGTTTGGAGACCAAAAGCATTTGAAGGTTTGTCTTGGTTTAGACCGAGCAAGTTTGAGGTCTAAGGGTGTTGCGGTTTGGGGCAAATGAGCTTGATACCTCATGGATGGATAGGCTCGATAGGTTAGACCTAGGCTAGAGTGCTAGGGTTTAGCTAGGGTAAGACTCAGACATGTGTTAAGGAGACCGGGGCCTAATGGAATGGTAGGCGTGAGATCTAGGAGATCGAAGGCTAAACAGGGTAACGTTGGGACATAAGGCTTTCAGGTGGGTAAGTCTTTTGTCCTAGATAAACCGCGTTATGGGTTAGGATCAAGCAGGCTTGAGGTCGGCCAAGGAGCAACGGATTGGGACCAGTTAAGGGTGTAAGGCGGACATGGCGGGTTTGGGTCTAAAGGTGTGCTAGGTGCGAACCATGTGCGGGAGATGGTCTGGATATGTGACCACGTTGGCGCTTTAGGTAAAGGGATTGAGTGTCCAAGACTTTGCTTGAGTACAATAGGTACCTAAGTTGGATTGGGTATGCTTAGGTCCAAAGTTTGTCTCAGGGGTCATTGCGAGTGACCAAACTCGTTCGGCGATTGTGACGGTAGGCTAGGGATGGGACCCGCACGAGTTTTGACCGGACGGGTTTTGATATCTTTATGGCATGTCACGGTATGCGGAAGATCCTATGAGTTCGAGCATGTTTGAGGTTTGGACTCATGGGGAAGAAAGGTTTGAGATCCATGGAGTTCAAGGGTGGACCTCGTAGGTGGCGAGGTTTGGACTCGGCTCGGATTAAGTAGGTTAGAGACCTAAGGGGTTGAAGGTCAGACTAGGAAGTCTTTTGAAGCTAAGGAGTGACACTAGGTTGGTACTTGGTAGGTTTAAGAGTGGTAGGGCCATGGCTTGGATATGACAGGAGTCGGGAGACGTAGATGCGTCGCTTTTAATTGGACCAAGTAGGGTTGGGAATTAAAGAGTTCCAAGGGTGGAGATGCAAGGTAAGAGACCTAAAGGGTAGAAAGTCTTGTAACCTAAAGGTTTAGGGGTTGAGGCCTAAGGTATGGACCAGACATATCATGGACTTCAAGGATAAGTTTGGTAGACTCGAATGGTCTTGGGATCTAAGGGATCGCTCAACAGGTTAGACTGAGTAGACCTAAAAGGTTGGAACGAGGAGGATAAGAGAGCTATTGCTTAGACAAGGTAAGGATGAGTATGTGTTGGTAGGTTTGAGATCTAGGAGATCAGGTAGGCTCGGGACCGGTAGGTTCGGGGCCTAATGGGTCACCCTAAGGATTTGGCTTTGGTTAACTGGTTTAAGGTTTGAAGTTTTGGGTAGAACCGGTTTGAGGCCGGAGGGGTCATGCTACGAACTTGCGGAAGGTCGAGCTAAGAGGTTATGATGTAACGTAGGTAAGATTCACCGGGTAGGTTTGGGACCTAGGTAAGACTGATCGGGTAGGCTCGGGACCTAGAGAGTTTATGGTGTAACTTAGGCAAGACTAACCGGGTAGGCTTGGGACCTAAGGTTTTGAACCAGGTAGGTTGGGACCTAAGGGTATCCTATTGTGTAGGAAATAGGGTGAAGGACCGAGTCAACTCAAGAATCACGAAGATGGGTCTCAGATGGATCGAGGATGTTTTTACAATTTTGTGGAGACCGAGCGTGCGGGTTTATAAACAAAGTGTCGGGGAGGAGAAAACTTTATGAAAGTGTTATGATCTTATACAGATGCCTTATAATTAATTATGATTCTAATCAATCCAAATAGGTCGTCGCGTGCCGAGTTTGACGATGAGGGGTGCCCTTCTTCTAAGTGTATCCTTGTTGACGCCTCGGTATTCTCTGGGAAACCACATAGTCGACCCATTCCGTTGGGGATTATCTAATTTGGTGAGCGGGTACCTTCCCTCCTTTGAGAAACTCTACGTCAAGCTTGATGATGAGGGATGCGCTTCTTCAAAGTATGTGCTTGATGAAGCCCCGGCATTCTTTGAGAAACCTTATGGTCGGTCCTTTCTTGTTAGGGAAGCCCCAGTTGCGTGGAGCGGGGTATCCTCCCTCCTTTGAGAAATCCTACGTCGAGCTTGATGATGAGGAGTCCTCTTCTTCTAAGTATGTGCTTGATGAAGCCCCGGCATCCTTTGAGAAACCTTATGGTCGGTCCTTTATTGTTAGGGAAGCCCCAGTCGCGTAGAGCGGGGTATCCTACCTCTTTTAAGACGCACCCTTTTTTCTGCCTAGACCGCCCTTGCGGGTTTTCAATCTAGCGGGCATCTCTTTTGCGTCAATTTTTTTTTTTTTTTTTTTTTTTTTTTGAACTCATTCAGTCGACTCAAAAAAGGAAAAAAGAATTGTTTGAAAACATGCGGGGGCATTTTGAGGAGCGTAAGAGAGAGAGAGAGATAGTACTCACATTTTGACTCTTTGAGCAACTGAGGGTATATATGTACAAAAGGGAGGAAGCCCCTGCTTTGACAGAAAGTAAGTGTTTAGCTTTTTCCTAGATTGTAGAACGGAAGACTTGTCGAGACATTTGAAAATTGTTTTATTCAAGATTCTCATTTGATTGCTCGAGAATGGACCTCGTTGATTAGTTAATGAGTTATGGTTAATTGGTAAACAAGTAGCCTCAAATTAATAAATGTTTTGATCAATTGTGAGTGAAGAAGTCAGGAGTAGAAATATGGGGGAAGAGAGAAGAGAAGGAAAATTGGCTACGAGGTGGGTTGTGTATATTTTGGACCGGACCCTAAGGTTGCCTACGTTCTCCTCAATGTGAGAAGCTCAGGTCCGCGTAGTTCGGGGGTGGCCCGGCTGATGATGAAATTGGGTTTGAGTTTAGGGGTGTGAGGTTCATTTGTCGCGATAGGTTTCTCTGTTGTAGCTTGTTGCTTTGGATTGCTTCATTGTAGCTCATTGCGGTGGAATGCTCCATTGTAGTTGTCATGGGCTGTTGCTGCCGCATTAATCTTCCTTTTGGGGAAAGAAAGAAAAATAGAACATTTGAAGTGAAAATAAAATGGGAGTTTTACTTTTCCATGGTGATAGCCCCTTCTATTTTTCTTTTATTTTTTATTTTTATTTTTTGTGCACACCCTTTTTTTTTTTTTTTTTTTTTTGCCTAGGCCGCCCTTTCGGGTTTTCAACCTAGCGGGCTTCTTTTTGTGCAATGCTCTAACTTTTGCCTAGGTCGCCCTTTTAGGTTTCAACCTAGCGAGCCATATATATATATATATATATATATTTTATATTTGTACATGAAACATTGGGCGAGACAAGCCCCTAGTTTGCTTTCGACTCTCTCGATTGCGAGGTAGCTTCCTTATAGTTCAAGCGGCCTTTTGCTAGCGGCGGGCGTCCTAGCCCCTTGATTTTCACCGGTAGAGCTCCATTGGATTATCACGTGCACCAATGAATGACTTCGTGCACTTGTCTTATATTTGCGATGGAATACGGACAGCCCCAGTGTAACGGCATGTAGTACTCATGATGGGAACAAACCAATCCTTTAAATTGTGGCAGCATGGATGTCTATTTGATGATGAGCAACCGCAGTCCATTTCTTTGTCACGACCTTATAAAAAGGGGTCTAATGGTGGGATGAGAGGCGTATGAGGATAGTGTATGGGAGAAGGTGTATATAGAGAGTGTACATGAAGTGTGTACAAAGGGTGAGTGTATAGAGAGAGTGTATGGGGGTAGAATGTAGAGAGAAGGGAAAGTGATTCGTTCATCCCAATTGATCGAAGCATTTGTTATTTTGAGATTAATCGTTTACTTAGTTATGTGAATGGTTTGTGGGTCCATTTACCTTTTAATGAGTCGTCATTAATGAGTAAGATTAAGATTAATTCATCATATAAAGATATAGCAATCAAGCGAAAATGGTGAATAAGACAATTTTCATGAAATTAATATATGCAAGCTTATGTCTCAAGTCTAGAGAGAAAAGAAAAGAAATAATGACCCTTTTATTGGAACTAAAAGATTTAAGCTGACTAGTCCGGGGTGGACTTTTACTTAAAGAAACAAAAATCGTCCAAGGTGGACTTTTAACTAAGGACACTCTAGAACCTACGAAGACTGAATGACCCTTTTCTTTTCTTTTATTTAAAGGAGGTAGCCCCAATTTCCTCTTTTGCCCATGCCCATGTATTCCGTTGGCGGGTGATGGCTTCGCTGTCAATGAGGCTTTGAATCTTTCTCCTCAATTGGACGCAATCTTCGGTGTCATGCCCAATTAACTGGTGGTATTGGCAGTGTTTGGAGGGATCCAAGCATTGTTTCACCCTACTTGGTTCATAGTTGATCAAAGGAGACAACTTGCCGGCTTGAACTAGACTTTTGAAGAGTTTGGCTAACGGCATACCTAAGTCGTCGAATTCGCGCTCGTCCTTCCTTTCACGAACTGTCTTTGAGGGTGATTTAGGTACCGGCACCCCTTGTTGATGAGTAGTCATAGGAGGCATCCCGACGGGGACAGTCTGTGGCGGCCCGTACATTTGAGGAGCGTACGGGTGTTGACATTGAGCAAGAGGGAGAACTCGACTGAGGTAATCATAAATGCCACGAATGCCAGACAAATGGCGCCTCTCGATATCTCTTAGGGTCTTATGCATCTCCTTCTGAAAGTGTGTTGCTTGCTCGTTGAGAATGGCCTTAAAGTGGATTGCTTGTTCATCGAGGATGGCTTCGAAGTGGGATGCTTGCTTACTGAGAGCAGTACCGGTGTAGAGGATTGTCTCGGGATCTTGGGTAGCAGCTTCAGTTGCAACTTCGATGTTCCTTGCAGCCGACATGATGCAGAGCTCTAGTCATGAAATAATTAAGCCTCTTAGTTGAATTAAATTAGATTCGTATTTAATGATAAGGCATCGTTATAAAATCATTTTTTGGAAAAGAGCTGGTCTCCACATTTTTGAAATGCACTTTGGTAAAACATTGAAAGTTTGACCGGGCCGAAGTTGCCTACGTTCCCCTTATCATGGGGGAGAGGTCCCACACAATAAGAGGCTCAGGTCGCCGTAGTTCGAATCAAGTTAGACTTTTAAAAAGAGGTGAGAGATGACCATAGGGGTCAAAAAAGAGGGAGATGACTCGGTCCTTGGTCAAGCATGGGTGAGGAAGACCAATGGGAGTTGGTTTTGATTGAGTCGGGTATGGTTTGACCTAAGGTTTGACCTAAATTTGACCTAAGGTTTGACCTAAGGTTTGAGACAAGAAGTGGTTTAAGCTAGAATACGACAATAATGGTGGTTTGACCTAGATGGGTGTAGGATAGGTCGACCTAATTGAGAAAAGGTTGGATTGACCTATATGGTGAATGGATCAAGATAGCGGGTTGTAACGGGTTGCCTATGGGATGATCTAAACGGGATAGGCATGGTTTGACCTAAGCGGGTCAAAGGTTGACCTATTCGGGTTGGTGGACTAAGGAAGGTTGGAGATTGACCTAGATGGATCCAAGATAGGTAAGTCGACCTAAGCGGGTCACGGGTTGACCTTGACGGGTCGAAGGTGAAGGGGTAGTTTTAACCTAAGACGGACAAGTTGGACCTAAACGGGTTGACCTAGGTTGGTCTGGACGACGGTGGGTCAAATAATGACCTAGGTGGGTCAAGATGACGGCTCGACCTAAGGGGGTTAGGACCAAAGGTAATTGGGTTCACCTATGGAATCAAAGATTGACCTAAGAGGTCGAAAACGGATAAGGTTGACCTAAGGGTCAAAGGTTGACTTAAGAAGTCGAAAGGTGATTGGGTTGACTTAGGGAGTCAAAGGTTGACCTCAGAGGTCAAAGGCGGATAAGGTTGACCTAAGTGGTCAAAGGTTGACCTAAGAGATCGAGGGGTGATAAAGTTGACCTAAGGGGTCCAAGGTTTGACCTATGGGGTCAAAGGCAGATGAGAATGACCTATGGGGTCAAAGGTTGGCCTAAGAGGTCAAAGGCGGATGAGGTTGACCTAAGGGTCAAAGGTTGACCTAAGAGGTCGAGGGGTGACCTAAGAGGTCGAAGGTGATAAGGTTGACCTAGGCGGTTAAAGGTTGACCTAGGAGGTCAAAGGTAGATAAGGTTGACCTAGGAGGTCAAGGGTTGACCTAAGAGGTCGGAGGCGGATAAAGTTGACCTAGGCGGTCAAGGGTTGACCTAAGAGGTCGAGGGTGAAAAGGTTGACCTAGGAGGTCAAGGGTAGACCTAAGAGGTCAAAGGCGGATAAGGTTGACCTATAGGGTCAAAGGTTGACCTAAGAGGTCGAAGGTTGACCTAAGGGGGTCAAGAGCGGAGAAAGTTGACCTACGGGGTCAAAGGTTGACTTAAACGGATAAGATTGACCTAAGGGGTCAAACGTTGACCTGAGGGGGTCAAGAGCGGAGAAGGTTGACCTAGGGGTCAAAGGTTGACCTAAGGGGGTCAAGAGCGGAGAAAGTTGACCTAGGGGGTCAAAGGTTGACCTAAGGGGGTCAAGAGCGGAGAAGGTTGACCTAGGGGTCAAAGGTTGACCTAAGGGGGTCAAGAGCGGAGAAAGTTGACCTAGGGGGTCAAAGGTTGACCTAAGAGGTTAAAAGACAAATGAGGTTGACCTAGGGGTCAAAGGTTGACTTAAATGGATAAGATTGACCTAAGGGGTCAAAGGTTGACCTAAGGGGGTCAAGAGCGGAGAAGGTTGACCTAGGGGTCAAAGGTTGACCTAGGGGTCAAAGGTTGACCTAAGGGGGTCAAGAGCGGAGAAAGTTGACCTAGGGGGTCAAAGGTTGACCTAAGAGGTTAAAAGACAAATGAGGTTGACCTAGGGGTCAAAGGTTGACTTAAATGGATAAGATTGACCTAAGGGGTCAAAGGTTGACCTAAGGGGGTCAAGAGCGGAGAAGGTTGACCTAGGGGTCAAAGGTTGACCTAAGGGGGTCAAGAGCGGAGAAAGTTGACCTAGGGGGTCAAAGGTTGACCTAAGGGGGTCAAGAGCGGAGAAGGTTGACCTAGGGGTCAAAGGTTGACCTAAGGGGGTCAAGAGCGGAGAAAGTTGACCTAGGGGGTCAAAGGTTGACCTAGGAGGTTAAAGGTTCAGAGGGTTGACCTAGGCGGTCAAAGGTTGACCTAGGGGGCCAAAGGTTGAGAAGGTTGACCTAGGCGGTCAAAGGTTGACCTAGGAGGTCAACGGTTGACCTAAGGGGTCAAAGGCGGATAAGGTTGACCTAGGCGGTCAAAGGTTGACCTAGGAGGTCAACGGTTGACCTAACGGGTCAAAGGCGGATAAGGTTGACCTAGGAGGTCAAAAGTTGGTAAGGGTTGACCTAGGGGGTCAAAGGTTGACCTAGGAGGTCAAAGGTAGATAAGGTTGACCTAGGAGGTCAAAGGTTGGGAAGGTTGACCTAGGCGGTCAAAGGTAGATAAGACTGTCCTAAGAGGCCAAAGGATGGTGGGATTTTGGCCAAAGCGGGCCGAGATGATAGGCCAAGATGAGGAATTTTGATAGATGGCCCACGGGGTGAGCGATGGACCTTAGAGGTCGCCTAGATGCAATGCACATTTTATTTTGCGAAAAGTTTTGCATTTATTTACATCCTAAATGGGTGGTCCGAGGAGTGTTCTAATCTCTATGTGGGGGTTGACACGGGTTAGGTTAAAGGTTCCCACCGCTCGCGGAACGTACACGGTGAGTGGAGTAGACGAGTGACTCGAAAAGAGGGCGGCAGTAGCGCACAAATTCCCGCACATCGAAAACTCCGGGTAGTAGGGACATGTGCAGTGCTGACACGGACTAGTGGTAGTGTGTGGCAAGAAACTAATTCTTTTTAAGGAGAAAAGAGAGAAGTTTTGAATGTTTGAATGATGCTATTCAATGCAATGCAAGAGAAGGAAAATAATGTACAGGGGAGCATAGCAGAGTTTTGTTTGTCCTTAGTACTATAGGGAAAGTACAAAAAATACATGTATTGAAAAAATACAAGGTACACATATTAACATGGCAAAAATACAAGGTGCATGTGCAAACATGGCAAAGTGTGAGGTGCATGTGCAAACATGGCAAAGTGTGAGGTGTATGTGTAAACATGGAAAGTGTGCATGTGTAAACATGGCAGGTGTGTGCATGTGTAAACATGGCAAGTGTGCATGTGTAAACATGGCAAGCGTGCATGTGTAAACATGGCAGGTGTGTGCATGTGTAAACATGGCAAGTGTGTGCATGTGTGAACATGGCAAGTGTGCATGTGTAAACATGGCAAGTGTGTGCATGTGTAAATATGGCAAGTGTGTGCATGTATAAACATGGAAAGTGTGCATGTGTAAACATGGAAGGTGTGTGCATGTGTAAACATGGCATGTGTGTGCATGTGTAAACATGGCAGGTGTTGTGTAGGGTGCATGTGTATACATGGCAGGTGTGCGCATGTATAAACATGGCAGGTGTGTGCATGTGTAAACATGGCAAGTGTGTGCATGTGTAAACATGGCAAGCATCATGATGTGACGAAAGTTAGACCCACTAAGTTTGAAAAAGTTTCAAAGCAGTCCCCAGCAGAGTCGCCACTGTGAATACGTGTGTTTGAATTTGAGAATATTCATAGTAACATTAAAATTATGAGAGTCGCCACGCCGTTTTAGTTATAGCCAAAACATTGAGAAAAAGCATTTTTAGTGGGTTCGGGGGTCAAATTACAACAAGAGAAGAATATTGAACGTTATCACTCCTATTGCCCGAATGATCGGTCTTTCTATCATGATGAATGTGTTAGTAGTGTGTTAGTGTTTGAGATCGGATCCGAAGATTGCCTACGTTCCTCTCAATGTGAGAAGCTCAGGTCAGCGTAGTTCGAGGAGAATTTAGAATAGGCAGAAGAATCGGGATCATGCGTAATGAGGGGGGAATTACCTAAAGTTTAGGGTTTAGAAGTAGTTCCTAGATCATCCTCGGGTTGATGAACCCTCGATCATCATCGGCTATGAAATAACATGCAAACATGAAGATCGCAACCCTAAATATAGCATAAATAAGGTTTTAATCTATGAACACGATGAACATATGAAGAACATATATGAACATATGAATGAACATGCGAAGCATATGAAGAAACTATGAATAAACATGCAAGAACATGAATATTAAAGATCTACATTAGAAATAATGCAAGAACGCGAAGAAATAAGTTAGAAAACTTACCTATGTTGGCAAGAAATAAACCTTGATCTTCTTGGAGGTTTGAATGCTAATTAGAGAGCAAAATTGTGTTTAAGAACTCTCCAATTCGGATCTCCTTAAACCAATAACATGGGATTGGTTTATATAGTAAACTGATGGGAAGATCTGATGGTCCAGATCATCCGGGGCGAAAGTGGCCGCGTGGCCAATATTGAGGGCGGCGGCGAAAGTGGCCGCGTGGCCAATATTGAGGGCGGCGGCGAAAGTGGCCGCGTGGCCATCGTTGCGCGCTGACTTGAAATTCAAGCTAGGGTTTTACTGTTCATACAAGGCAACCCTAAATGTCCATATTTAATGTTTTCTAGAACATTGAGCTATTTTTAGGAATCCGGGACAAGTCTTTGCAAGGTTTCTAATTCCTATAAAGTCCTTGTATATTTGGGAAAGCCCTAATAAACTCATTTTCAGGTCGGGTACTAACAGTTCCACGACATGATTCACAAAGAAATTGAGGTCTATGTGGACGACATGATCATCTATTCAAAGGGGACCAATGGTCAACACTTGATCGACCTCCGCAAGTTCTTCGAAAGGCTTCGACAACACAAGATGAGGCTCAATCCCGCAAAGTTTACCTTCGGGGTTATCCGAGGCAAAGTTCTTGGCTACATGGTCACTTAAAGGGGAATTGAAGCAGATCCCTCAAAAATCAAGGCAATCATTGATATGCCTCCTCCAAAGACACAGAAAGAAATCAAAGGTTTCATGACAAGACTTCAGTACATCAGTCGGTTTGTGCACCAACTCACTTCCATGTGTGAGCCAATCTTCAAGCTACTCAAGAAGAACGTGGCTCTATAATGGACCGACACTTTCCAAAACGCCTTCGATCAAGTGAAACATTACTTTACATTAGGGATGGCCAAACCGAACCGGAAAACCGGACCGGAAGAGCCCAGAACCGGAGCAAAACGGGGAGGAAACCGGAATCGGATGAACCGGAACCGCAAGGCATTCGGGCCGGTTCAGGGGTCACATATATGCCGAACCGGACCGGAACCGTAACCGGACCGAAAATCCCTTGTTTTTTAATAATTTTAAAAGGCGACTGGAACCGGACCGGAACCGTACCAGAACTGGACCGAACTGGAACCGGATTGTGACAAATCGGAACCGGAACAGGGGTAAGCGCAGGCCGGTTCAGGGTCACCCTTTTGCCAAACCGGAACCGGGCCCGGAACCGGTTTTGGCCATCCCTACTTGACATGCCCTCCATTTCTAGTTCCACCACACAAGGAGAAGCCTCTCTTGCTCTACCTCACAGTGAATGATGAAGCCCTAGGGGCTATTCTAGCACAAGAGCAATGAGACTCCACAAAAGAGAATGCCATTTACTTTGTCAGTTGCGAATTCCAGGGAGGCGAAAAGAACTACTCCATCTTGGAAAAGCCATGTGTAGCATTGGTTTGGGTCACTCAAAAGCTTAAACATTACATGGAAGCCTTTTCGATCAAGCTAGTAGCAAAAGTGGACCCGCTCCGCTACATCTTCAAGAAGCCTTTCATGTCAACAAGGATAGCCAAGTGGTACTTCATGCTCGCCGGTTATGATTTCACTTACGTCACACTCAAATCCATCAGGGGGAAAGTGTTCAGTGTTCAGTGATCAGCTTGCTGAATTTCCGTGTGACGAAGTGAAGGGGGAAGACTTACAATTTCCCGACGAGGACTTGATTCGCACTACAACCGAGGAAAATAAGTGGCAACTTTTTTTCCGATGGCGCAACCAATAGGCACGGTTATGGGATAGGAATGTTGCTTGTCGATCCAAAGGACATCTACACTCCAATTGCAATCCGTCTTGAATTCGAAGCTACCAACAACATTGCTGAATATGAGGCATGTATAGCAGGGCTAGAAGCAGCCCTAGAAAGAAAGTCACAAATCTAGAAGTATTCGGTGAATCACTTCTCCTTATCAATCAGACATCGGGAAAATGGAGAATCCAAGACCCGACTCATCAACAGTATGGTCAGCACCTCGAGGAGTTAGCTGAACAGTTTCAAGACATCACGTTCAATTATTTGCCAATGGACAAGAACCGCTTTGCTGATGCACTAGCCACCATAGCCTCACTGGTTAAGATGCCCAAAGGAAAAATGGTAAAACCCTTCAAAATTTCAAGAAGGACTAGTCCGGCATATTACATGAATATCGAGATCAACGAAGTCCAAGATAACTCCCCGTGGTACACAGACATCATGAACTTTCTCAAGGATGACACTTTCCCTGAAAACAGCAATAAGAAAGCTCAAGTGGCATTACAAAAGTTAGCCGCAAGATATGTATTGATTGGGAACCGAGTCTACAAGAGACACTATGAAGGGATCAACCTCTTATGTGCAAATGAGACCGAAGCTCAAGAGATAATGCATGAAGTCCACGAAGGCGAATGTGGACCCCATATGAATGGGATTATATTAGCCAAGAAGATACTCCGTATTGGCTACTATTGGACTATGATGGAAAGAGACTGCATCGAGAAAGTCAAGAAATGCACCAAGTGCCAATTCCATGCTAATCTGCAACATGCTCCACCGTCACAACCGTACAACATGACCACTCCGTGGCCGTTCTCTTGTTGGGGAATAGATATCATCGGCAAAGTCCATCCTAGGGGAAGAAATGGACAGCCATTCATTCTAGTGGCCGTGGATTATTTTAAAAAGTGGGTAGAAGCACAAGCTTACCGTGTTCTCACGCCAAGAAAGTGGCTGAATTCGTGAAGAACAACATCATGTGCCGATATGGTATTCCTCATGAGTTCATCTCTGACAATGGTTCACACTTTGAGAAAGAAATGGATGCGCTTTTGGTTGTCTACAAAATTACCAAGCACAAGTCATCCCCGTACCGCCCCCAAGCCAATGGAGCGGTCGAAGCAGAAAACAAGACAATTGAGATTATCATACAGAAAATGGCCTCAACGGAAAGGGATTGGTCCGAAAAGTTACCACTAGCTTTATGGGGATACCACACATCAATCCGATCAGCAACGGGAGAGACCCCGTACACACTGGTTTATGGTTCTAAAGCCGTTCTCCAAGTCGAACTCGAAGTTCCCTCTTTACGGGTCTTGCTCGAAAATCAAGTCAACGAGGTTGATTGGATGCAAATTCGGTATGAACAATTATCCCTACTCGACGAAAAGAGGCTAAGAGCATTTGAACGCACAAGAGCTTATCCATAGAGAATGGCAAGGGCTTTCAACAAAAGGGTGAAGCCCCGAAACATCAAAGTGGGAGACTTGGTCTTAAGACAACATCCTCCCAATGCCATGAATCCCCTCGGGAAAAGGGGACCCCGATGGATCGGTCCTTACGTGGTCAAGAAGATACTAAGCAGCGGTGCAGTCCGACTCGTAGACTTTGATGGTGATCAATTGCCAAAGGAGGTCAACCTCGACAAGCTCAAGAAGTTCTACGCTTAACAAATGAAGACCATAAAAAAAAACGCTCGCTAGGTTGAAAACCCGCAAGGGCGGCAAAGGCAAAAATTAGAGCAAGTGTAAAAAAGAAGCCCGCTAGATTGAAAACCCGAAAGGGCGGTCTAGGCAAAAAACAGGGTGCACAAAAGAAATGGTCTTCATTTGTTTGAACTACGGAGACCTGAGCTTCCATAATGGAAGAACGTAGGCAACCTTCGGGTGCGGTCTAAAAAAATAATTTTTACCCAATCATGTCATAAACAAGATGCAATTTTTATTCAATTCTTAAATTATTTTGATCATTAAAACAGATAATGTTAAGCATAAAAGACAATAAAGCATTAAAATCCTAAACAAGTGGTCTATTTAATTGCAATCTTGGCGTACTAAGAAATTTCTAATCTTTCTTCGGTTTGTGAACCCATTGCTTTCGACTAGGGCCCTTGACCTTCTTGATTCGAGGCGGAGCACTCCCGGAACCACCAAGGCGAGAGAAGACGCTAGGACGGGACGGAGCTTCATCAACAACCTTCCCTTTACCCTTGTCATAGGAAGCCTTAACATGGGCTTTAGACGGGCGCTTCCACACATAAGGAGAATTGCCTTTGCCTTTGCCCTTCTTCTTCTTGGGCAAATAGCACAGCCTAGGGGCTTCAACGTGAACTGCCGGCTTCAAAGGTTCAACGACGACTTCATTCGGTCTTCCCAAGCGGTCAAAGACACTAGGACGCGCCTTCACAATGGGGACAAGCTTCATTTGTTCACCCTCGGGGACAGCGACTTTCACTTCAAAAGAAAAGGTCATTGGGGCCATTCTTGATAAGAATTTGGGGCTTAAGAGAATGAGAAGTATTGTAGAATATTGCTGTGTGAGCAAACTGATCGAAATGGGTTCAAATTTATAGCTGTTGGAGAATCCAGTTCAGAAAAAAATGGGCGGTAAATCAGCAGCCCAGTCGCGGGCGCCTCCGCCCTTGGTGCCACGACATGCGCGCGTTCCTTGCTCAAATCCAGGCGCACGTGCCTTTGACAGACGGACATAACAGAATAGGCCTTTGTCAGTTCAGCAGCATCCAGACACCTCAACGCCATCAACCTACAACAAATTCAGAATCCACAGCAGCAAAGCAACATTCCACAATGACAACAAGAACACTTTGGGCACACAATTGTTTGTGAAAGGTCGACATCTAAGATCAAGTCTAAATAAACATAAAAAATGTAGATAAATAACTAGGACTGTAAATACTTGTTACTTGTTATTACATGAAAAAATAAAAAATTGTTCCAGGATCTCATCCTCTACATCAAAAGGAATCTACTCAGAGTCATCGTCAGCAGCACTGTGCCCGTCCCCGCTGCCATTCTCAGTCTCCTCCTCATAATCAGACTCCTCCTCGGATTCCTCAACTGTGATCTCTTGACGGTATCTCTTTGGCATCCTCGCCGAAGAACTGGTACCGCTGCGGCTAAAGCTCCTGCTTAGTGGCTGTATCGCCGAGGTGACAGCCTTGTCAACATCTAAAGCAGCATCTCTACAACCGCGACCAATGCCGCGAGCACCACGAGCAGCTCGTCTCACAACTCTAGTCCCCTATACGGACATTAAATCAGCAGCCGGGTTCTCGAATCCAGCCAGTCCCCTATACGGACTTTAAAGCGGCAGACGGGTTCTCAAATCTAGTCAGTCCCCTATACGGACTTTAAAGAGGCAAACGGGTTCTCGCATCCAGCCAGTCCCCTATACGGACTTTAAATCAGCAGACGGGTTCTCGGATCCATCCAGTCCCCTATACGGTCTTTAAATCGGCAAACGGGTTCTCGGATCCAGCCAGTCCCCTATACGTTCTTTAAATCGGCAGATGGGTTCTCGGATCCAGCCAGTCCTCTATACGGACTTTAAAGCAGCAGGCGGGTTCTCGAATCCAGCCAGTCCTCTATACGGACTTTAAATCAGCAGATGGGTTCTCGGATCCAGCCAGTTCTTTATATGGATTCTAAAGCGGCAGACGGGTTCTCGGATCCAGCCAGTCCTCTATACGGACTTTAAATCAGCAGACGGGTTCCAGATCCAGCCAGTCATATATACGGACTATAAACCCTGGCCACAGTGGGCCGTTTTCATACTACCGTACCCCCTCTATCAGCAAAAGTCTCTCACACAGGAAGCGCATCTCTATCCCTCGTAATTTTAAATTCTTGTTTTCATCGAGTCTTTGCTTTTTCTTGGTGATTTCCTCGGTGGATGTTCTTTCTTTCGTCGACGCGTTTTGCGTTGCAATCCACTTCGCCAAGGGGCTCTGTAGACACCTCGCCTTGGACCGCTCACCCCGATTGCACATTTGATCTTGTGTTTCTCCCTATTTTAAGTGTTTTTCATTAGTTCATGTTACTTCCGTTAAGTTCTTGGCTGACTTTGTTAAGTCCAGGGACTAAACTGAATGACAGTGCTAACTTTCTAGTCCATTCTGTCAAAAAGGTCATTTCAAAGTCGCGCGCCTCTGCCCTTAGGGGTTAGAAGCGCGTGCATCCCGCCACTAAGGCAGAAAGCGCGCGCACATGGGTGTCAATTACAGATTTTCTCCAAGAATCTCTCCCTTGCTCATTTTACAAGATTTTGCCCGGGAAACTGATCTTTGTGACTTTGTTTTGGCACCAAAAACATCTCTTTTACAACTATAAAAACCCCTCTTCTCCAACCTTTCAAAGGACATTCTTTTCAACACAAGAAAACTCTACTAAAAAGAGAACTTTTACTTTAAGGAATTTTTGAGTATTTTCCCCAGAAGAAGAACTTGAAGCTCGTTGAAGACTAGGTAATACTACTATTTTTTCCCCTCTCTCTCTACTTCATCTCATTTCTCCTTCTTTTATTTTATCAAACGTGCAATCACCCAAACCATTTTGGGACATGACATCAAAGATCACTTCATTCCATTGAAGTTGGTCAAGGAGTTATCTTCCCAAATTCAAAACACCATTTTTTTAACCCCCTTTATCATTATCAAAGAATAGGAAAAACATTTTATTTATGTAGACTACGAACAAGCAAGACCAACATTAGTTGGGCGAGATGGGTATTTAAGTACTTCCCATCTCGTAACCTAACCCCCGAATCTCATAACAAGAATCTTTGTTTTCGTACAAAAGAAAAAGGCTAAATATTAGGTTTTTCTTATATTCCTTTAAAACATAGGTGGTGACTCTAACAACTAAAACACAAATAGACATCATAGGATCCTTCCACCGCTCTAGCCAAGCGAGTGGGTACCTCCCGGGGTATCTACAGATATGTGTGGTAAAAAATGAAGAGAGAGAATGAGTGGGTTTATAAATATATTAAAACATTTCCATTTTAGGCAGTCTCACTTGTGGTGGGACAGACTAAAAGGGAAAGAAGTCTCACTTCTGCTGGGACGGAGGGAGTATATATGTACTCCATCCGTCCCACTCTAATTAGGACAAATTTCCATACTCACAAACCCTACTCCACTTACACTTTTTCCTTAATCACCGTGCCCAACCCAAAAATCCTAATTCGGGTGGGACGGAGGGAGTATATATACATATATATATATATACGTATATATATATATATATATATACGTATATATATATATAGATGTATACGTATACGTATATATATATATATATATACGTATATATATATATATATATATATATATATATATATATATATATATATATATATATATATACACGTGTATACGTATAGGTATATATATACCTATACGTATATACACATATATATATATATGTATATATATATATATGTATACGTATACATATATATATATATATACATATATATATATATGTGTATATACGTATAGGTATATATATACCTATACGTATATACGTGTATATATATATATATATATATACGTATACGTATATATATACATATATACGTATATATATATATACACGTATATATATATATATATATACATATATATATATATATATATATGTATATATATATATATATATATATATATATATATATATATATATATATATATATATATATATATATATACTCCCTCTGTCCCGCCCGATTTAGGATTCTTGGTCAAGCAATTTATATATATATATATATACTCCCTCTGTCCCGCCCGATTTAGGATTCTTGGTCAAGCAATTTATACTTTGACCAACAATTTGAACAAAAATAATTATCTTAATAAAAATCTAAAAATAGTTATTTATTTTATTATTAATCGCGATACAATAACAAGTTTTAAATTTTTATTAGCATCATTATATTTCTTCAAATATTTGGTCAAAGTATAAATTGTTTGACCAAGAATCCTAAGTCGGGTGGGACGGAGTATATATATATATATATATATACTCCCTCCGTCCCACCTCACTTGAAACTTATTTCCATTTTGGTCCGTCCCACTTCACTTGAGACTCCCCAAAATGGTAATCTTTTTATAATTTTATATTAATCTACCCCACCCACTCATTCTCTCTTTTCATTTTACACCCTATATATATATATATATATATAGGGTCCCGCTCCTGTGAGAACCATTTTATATGAGAACCGTGAGAACCAATCATAACCATTAGATCAGAAAAAAAAATCAAGGGTCCAGATGTTAGATACACTGGATACACTTAGATACATTAGTTAATTTTCGAAAAACAATTGGATACATTAGTTTTTAACATAGTGTATCCAAGTGCAACACTTAGATACAATACTTATTAACCTATTGTATCCAAGTGTAATCGAATTTTTTGTAATGTATCTAAGTGTATCAATTGTATCTAACATATGGACCCTTGATTTTTTTTTCTAATCTAATGTTTGACCACCTACCTACCTATATATATATATATATATCATTTTATCCTTCACCCGTAGGTCTGGAAGGTTAGTGGTTTCCACCCTTCGTAATGTTTTTGTTTTGTAAAATGATTTGTAAATAATAACAATTCTAAATACTCGAGGCAAGAGTAGAAGAACATACTTTGTTTATTGAATTGTAGATGAAGAAAGACCAGACACATCTCAACCAGCCCAATATGAAGATGTTATAAAAATGTTTCAAGACAAAAGAAAACAAATCTCCTCGGTAGACTTACAAAATGAAATCAAAGAGATAAAACAAGAAATAAAAATATTTAAACAAAACAATTTAGAATTACAAAAATCACACAAAGAAATAGAAACAAAATTAACATTACAAGAAATTAAAAAATAAATTCACTCAACTTATAAAGAAGAAACTTTTAATACCAAAGAAGAAGACTTTGATAAACATTTTAAAAATCCCTTTGCTAAAAATACAAAACCCTCCTCTTCAGAAACAACCACATATATATATATATATATATATATTTAATCTCAATGCATTTAGTTTTGGCCTCATTTGTTATTTTTTATGGGACATATAGAATACTCCCTCCGTCCCAAAACAATTTGTACCATTTTGACCAAAATGGTCAACTTAAGTGTAATTTGACCAAGACTTTATAAATAATTGATGATCTTAATAAAAAAAATTAAAATTTATTATTAACTCACCATAAAAAATATTACAGGTAACAATTTTTAGATTTTTATTTGAATCATCGAATCTTTTACAAAGTAGAAGTCAAAGTGTTACTAATTTGATCAATTTTGGTCAAACTGTGCAAGTTGTTATGGGACAGAGTAGTATTTATATATATGTGAGGTAATCTAAACTATATACTAGATTATATATATTCCAAGTTAATATGAGATTAGTGAGATTTCAACACACCCCCTCACGCGTATGCCAACATGACCATCGTCTCTATACGTGGATCATTAACACGCCGACATGGCCATCAGCTCAAACCCAACGTAGGCAAGCAAATCCATCATCAACTTGCGTCATCTCTAATACCATATTAGATTTCGAACATCACTCATTAAAAAATGGTTAATAAGTTATCCAATTTATATACCGGATTATTTAAATTCATCAAGTTGGCCTGAGACAAATGAACTTCGACAATATATAATACTAATGTCTCAACACAACATATGAGAAGTCTTTTGAGCTAGAATTAGCAATGCTTTGTACTAAAGGTCTCTTGGCATAGCGGTATTCAAGTGCATGCGTAGATTCTCTTTTAAGGAGAGGTCTTGAATGAATGATATAATACAAACTTGTAAAAAAAAAAAAAAAAAAAATTAATGCCTTATTGGTTTTAGGAAAAGAGTCTAATTCTATCATAATGGGGGTGGTAAAAGACTCAAACTACACCATAAAGTGGTGTAATGGCATGAGTCTGAAACTCAATCCACTAAACATAAATATTTTAACCGAACAGGCTCACTTAAAATTTCATGAATGTAGACCCTTATCTATCAAAGTAGAGTCTCTCTCGCATGCTCGATGTCGGAATGAGGCATTACAAGAAGATTTAAGATGATTTGAACTTGGCAATCAAATGGAAGATATGACATTTAGATGTTGATATCTAACCAACATGAATAATTTTACATACTGCAAAAGTGGTAATGGTGACAAAAGAGGATAGGCAAGAGTACTAATATAATAGAGGATGAGAAATCGTGAATATGCATGCAATAATAAAACTTTATTGGATTGGATGCATCATTTAAAATTGATATGGGACATTAAGTACCATTAACAAGGAAGCCCAAAATAATAATGTGTCCAATATGTTGATGATGAAATGCGCCAAGTTTTTCATGTTAGATGTGTATGTTTCACGTTGAATGGACTTTACCTCTCATGTTTTGTATGGCCACGATAATTTCATTCACTATTGAATATTTGTATTTGTTTGATATATACATTGATTTGTAATAATTTTTATTTATATATTTGTGAAATATTTCTTCTTTAAAAGTCATTATTATAAAATAATATTTTTGTATTGGTTTTTATAGTGAGAAAAAACTTTCTTTTCTAATGATCTCTTTTTTAACATGTTATATTAATGTTAGAGACTGTAATTGCTGTTTTTAAAACATTCATTTAATGAGACCAGTCTGTTCCTGTCGTGTGTTATATTCAAACATAAACTTGATCTATTAGAGATGACAAAAATTTGTGTGGGACGGTCTTAAGACGGATTTCGTTGAGAGAGTAAATGATTTGCCCTCTATTCTATGAGTGGGGAGGGGCAAGTCTTTTTCCTCTCTTGTCGAGATCCGTTTTAGATGTCCCATTGATAAGTCAGTCACACTTTCCTAAAATAGAAAATTTATCTCACCCATTCTCTCTCATGCTTTACTTTTCATACTCACAACAACTATTCATTTACTATTCATTTCACTCATTCTCTCTCCTATTTTATTTTTCATACTACCCATTAGTATTCCCTCATTAATTCTCATGAATTTTCAATTATGTGCAAATAGTTGTGGGACGGATGGATGAAGTATTTCTGTATTTAGGATATGGCTCGTATTGTTCCTCCTTTCTTTAATAAATTAATTAATAGAAGTAAGAATTTAGAAAAGTAATGGGTCGACAAAGCAAAAATATTGGCCCGTGTTATAATATATTATTGTGTGGATGTCCTTTGAACCGGAATTTACAAGATAATCTTTCGCGAAGCTTACTAGGGAAGCTTTGTAAATATCTTCAGGAAAGCTTACTAAGGAAGCTTTGTAAATATCTTCAGTGAAGCTTATTAGGGAAGCTTTGCAAATATCTTCAATGAAGCTTATTAGGGAAGCTTGGTAAATAACTTCAGAGAAGCTTACAGAGGATGCCAATTTCCTCCTATAATTAGTAGGCTTTAGTTTTCATTTCAATATACCTCAGAAGTTCTTAACTTCTATCTTTATCTCTTGTATACTCTCTATAATAGTCTTGAAATAAAATATTCTCTATTAAGATTCTGCTCTTAATTCTCCAGTTTTATAACACGTTATCAGCACGACTTCGTTCTAGTTCCACATCCTGAGCTATAGTTACCGAAGTAGGTACGGTATCGGTAAGATCTACCTAGTCTCATTTAAAGTTATATCAAAATTTTATAATGTCAAATCTCACAAAACTTGACTTTGTAGCTCTTGATATTACGGGTAAGAACTACTTATCATGGATCTTAGATGCAGAAATTCATCTAGATGCCAAGGGTTTGGGAGAAACCATAAAAAACAGAAATACTGCCTCTATGCAAGAACGGGCTAAGGCAATGATTTTTCTCCGACACCATGTCCATGAAGAATTAAAAACAGAATACCTCACCGTGAAAGATCCACTTGTATTTTGGGACAATTTGAAAGAAATGTATGGTCATCAAAGATTTGTTGTTCTCCCAAAAGCACACTACGAGTGGATTCATTTACGTTTGCAGGATTTTAAAACCGTAAGTGAATATAATTCTAGGATGTTTAAAATTACATCACAGTTAAAACTATGTGGGGAAGGAATTACTGATAATGATATGCTAGAAAAAATGTTCTCCACATTTCATGCCTCGAATATGCTCCTGCAGCAGCAATATCGAGAAAAAGGTTTTAGAAGGTATTCTGAATTAATCTCACGTCTTCTTGTGGCTGAGCAAAATAATGAGATCTTGTTGAAAAATCATGAAGCCCTCCCTACTGGCTCTACTCTGTTCCTTGAAGTGAACGCGAGTATATATGATAATACTGGGCGAGGCCGAGGACGTGGTTGTGGACGGGGCCGTGGACGTGGTCGCGACCGTGGTCGGGGAAGATTTTATAATCAGTATCATAATAATAATCACCCCAATAATGATGGATATATCTCTCGCCACCTGAAGTGGAATAGAGAAGATAATAAAGAAAAATCATCAGCTAGACAAACTGAGCAACCAATAAAAGTTGAGAATTTATGTTATCGGTGTGGAATGAAAGGTCATTGGGCCCGTACCTGTTGTACGCCAAAACATCTTGTTAAACTGTATCAACCATCAATGCTGAATAAATGGAAATATGTCTAAACAAATTTTGTCTACGAAAATGATGATGTGAATCAAGACCCATCTACAAGTACACATCTGGATATATCAGATTTTCTCAATCCAGAGGGGGATGATTACATGCTTGATGGTGGAGAGACCCAAATAAATTAAAGTATCTAGCTTGTAATATTTTACTCAAGTCTGTTTTATTTCAGTATGGTTTGTAATATATTTAACTTTTGTTTGTAATATAAGTATTGTCTTATATTTTATTCCTCTTATTTTTCTTGAAGAAAATGGCTAGAAGAGATGATGATGTGTGTCTTGCAGACAGTGCATCAACACATACTATACTCAAAAATAAAAAGTACTTCTCTTAAGTGATAGTGAAGGATGCTAATGTTAGTACAATATGTGGTAGTACAAAGATAATTGATGGCTCCGGAAGAGCTAACATAGTACTACCAAGAGGAACAAAAATCAATATCAAAAATGTATTACTCTCAACTAAATCTCAAAGAAATTTACTATGCTTTAAAGATATTTGTGAAAATGGATATCATATTGAGACTGCTAATGATGGAGAGATGAAATATTTATATATTACAAAGACTGAATCAGGTAACAAAAGTGTAGTAGAAAAGTTACCTGTATTTTCTTCTGGACTATACTATACAAAGATTAGCACCGTTGAAATACATATGACAGTACACCAGAAATTTACTGATATGAATGGTTTTATTATATGGCATGACCGGTTGGGGCATCCCGGTTCTAATATGATGCGAAGAATTATGGAAAATTCACATGGGCATCCATTGAAAAACCAGAAGATTTTTCAATCTAAAAAATTCTCATGTGCTGCTTGCTCTCAAGGAAAATTGATAATTAAGCCATCACCAGCAAAGGTTGGAGTTGAATCTCCAAATTTTTTAGAGCGAATTCAAGGTGATATATGTGGACCAATTGATCCACAGTGTGGACCATTTAGATATTTTTTGGTTTTAGTAGATGCATCTACTAGATGGTCACACGTAAGTTTATTATCAACTTGCAACCTGGTATTTGCGAGATTGCTCACTCAAATAATTAGATTATGATCACAATTTCCAGATTATGTGATCAAGACAATTCTCCTTGATAATGCTGGTGAATTTACATCAGAGGCTTTTAATAACTATTGTACATCTATTGGAATAGATGTTGAACATCCAGTTGCTTATGTTCACACACAAAATGGTTTAGCTGAAGCATTTATTAAATGAGTTCAGTTAATAGCTAGACCATTGCTTATGAGAGCAAAGCTACCTGTCGTAGCTTGGGGACATGCTGTATTACATGCAGTAGTACTTATATGCATCATGCCATCAAGTTATCATAAGTTCTCCCCATTACAATTGGCTTATGGTCAGGAGCCAAATATTTCTCATCTAAGAATTTTTGGGTGTGCGGTATATGTTCCAATTGCTCCACCACAACGAACCAAGATGGGACCCCAATGGAGATTGGGGATATATGTTGGGTATGATTCTCCTTCTATTATAAGATATCTTGAACCATTAACAGGAGATCTATTTACGGCACGTTTTGCCGACTGTCATTTTGCTGAAAAAATATTCCCAACATTAGGGGGAGAAAATAATAAGCTGGAAAATGAAATCAAGTGGAATACGTTGCAATATCATCTTGATCCTCGTACAAAGCAATGTGAACTAGAAGTTCGAAAAATATCCACTTGCAAGAAATAGCGAATCAATTGCCAGACGCATTTACTGACCTAAAAAGAGTGACAAAGTCACATGTTCCAGCTGTAAATGCTCCTATACGGATTGACTCCCGATTGGAAAATCCGTTCATGAATCTAAACCACGCCTGAAGCGTGGAAGGCCTATCGGTTCCAAAGACAAAAATCCTCGAAAGAAAAAAGGAGCAAATTGTGAGAAAAACCCCGTCGAGGTAAACGAATCTCCTGAAGAGATACATGACAAATCTGATCAAATACTTCTAGAAGAAATCCAGGTACCTGAAATCATTGATAATGATGAGATCTCGATCAGTTATGTCAATACTGGAAAAATATGGAACCGAGAGAAAACAGTTGTCGACAATATTTTTGCATATAATATAGAGCTTAGTGTTATGGAAAATAACGAGGATCATGAACCAATGTGTATCAACGAGTGTCGATGCAAAAATGATTGGCCAAAATGGAAAGACGCAATTCAAGCTGAATTAAACTCACTTGAGAAGCGTGATGTTTTCGGGCATGTAGTCCATACACCTGAAGGTGTAAAACCAGTAGGGTACAAATGGGTCTTTCTGCGAAAACGAAATGAAGAAGGCAAAGTAATAAGATATAAATCACGTCTTGTTGCAGAAGGATTTTCGCAAAGACCTGGAATTGATTATGAGGAGACATATTCCCCTGTGGTGGATGCAATTACATTTCGCTATCTCATTAGTCTGGCAATACATGAAAAGCTTGATATGCGTTTAATGGATGTTGTCACTGCATATTTGTATGGCAGACTTGTCAATGATATTTATATGAGAATCCCAGAAGGATTCAAAATGTATGATGCATGCAATTCAAACTCCCGGGAAGTTTGTTCTATTCAATTACAAAGATCTTTGTATGGTTTAAAACAATCAGGACGGATGTGGTATAACCGTCTTAGTGAATACTTGGCAAAAGAAGAATACACGAATGATCCTATTTGTCCATGTATTTTTATTAGAAAGTCGGTTTCATGATTTGTAATAATTACTGTTTATGTTGATGATCTCAATATTATTAGAAGTCCAGAAGAACTTTCAATAGCTGTTAATTACTTAAAGAAAGAATTTGAGATGAAAGATCTGGGAAAGAAAAATTTTTGTCTTGGCCTACAAATCGAGTACCTTAACCAAGGTATACTTTTCCATCAATCAACTTATACATAAAAAGTCATGAAACGTTTCTATATGGACAAAGCACATCTATTGAGTACCCCAATGGTTGTTCGATCACTTGATGTGAAAAAGGACGTGTTTCGGCCTCGAGAAAATAATGAAAAAGTCCTTGGTCCAGAAGTACCATATCATAGTGAAATTGGTGTATTAATGTACCTCGCCAATAATACAAGACCTGATATTGCCTTCTCGGTAAATTTATTAGCAAGATATAGTTCCAATCCAACCCGAAGACATTGGAATGGAATAAAGCACATATTTCGTTATCTCCGAGGAACTACTGAGATGGGCTTATTTTATTCATATAATTGTGGATCACAGCTTATTGGCTATGCAGATGCATGTTATTTATCTGATCCGCATAAGGTTCGATCTCAGACAGGTTATTTATTTACAACTGGATCTACAGCTATATCATGGCGTTCCACGAAACAGACGTTAGTCGCCACTTCATCAAATCATGCTGAAATTATAGCAATCCACGAAGCAAGCCGCGAATGTGTTTGGCTAAGATCAATGATTAAACGCATACGAGGGACGTGTGGATTAGCTTTGGATGCGAAAAGTTCAACAACACTATATGAAGACAATACAGCATATATAACTCAACTCAAGGGTGGATATATCAAATGAGACAGAACAAAGCACATATCACCAAAGTTTTTCTTCACTCATGATCTTCAGAAAAATGGTGAAATTGATATTCAACAAGTTTGTTCAAATGACAATCTTGCGGACTTGCTTACGAAGTCATTACCAACTCCAAGATTTGAGAAATTAGTGCATGATATTGGAATGAGGCGACTAAGAGATCTTGAGTAATGTTTTATTCAGGGGGGGTATCCAGAAGATACTAAGATTACATTGTACTCTTTTTCCTTCTTGCGAGGTTATTTTTCCCACTGGGTTTTGTTACCCGCCAACATTTTAACGAGGCAATGAGTGTTGATTGAAAAGATTTTGTGTTGTACTCTTTTCCTTCGAGATTGTTTTTCCCACAGGGTTTTTGCTCGGAAGGTTTTTAATGAGGCAACACGTGCAACACTGATATCTTAGCAGCGGACATCCAAGGGGGAGTGTTATAATATATTATTGTGTGGATGTCCTTTGAACCGGAAGTTTACAAGATAATCTTTTGTGAAGCTTACTAGGGAAGCTTTGTAAATATCTTCAGGGAAGCTTACTAGGGAAGCTTTGTTAATATCTTCAGTGAAGCTTATTAGGGAAGCTTTGTAAATATCTTCAATGAAGCTTATTAGGAAACTTGGTAAATATACCTCAGAAGTTCTTAACTTCTATCTTTCTCTCTTGTATACTCTCTATAATAGTCTTGAAATAAAATATTCTCTATTAAGATTCTGCTCTTAATTCTCCAGTTTTATAACAGCCCGTCTATATTACTGTTTGTAGGTTGACGCCTTTCTGGTTTTAATTTACGCTTGGGTTTAATGCAACCAAGCCCTTCTTTTAGGCCACCCGCATACGATTAAATCGGCCCATACTAACTTTGTTTGCTTAGGCATTTGGGAATATACTGGAAAATTCCTATCTTCTGACTATTTATTTATCTATCATTTTTTTTTGAAGTAAAAATCTAGTAAAAAATGTGTTTCTTAAGATATTAGGAGAAACATTTTTTTTCTTTTGAAAAGAATAGGTGACATTTTTATGAATACTTGATACTTGTTTAAAAGAGACAATGATATTTTTGTAAATATCTGACACTTGTTTTATAAGCGCGCGGTGACATTTTGGTAAATAACTGAAACTTAATGAACACGGCGGAATTATTAACACACTACTGACAATCTTTAAAACTAACACTGACACTTTTTAGCACGTGCACAGACTCTCTTTAACATTATCACTGACACTTAGTAATAACTTTCAGCTTCAATGTTTATGAATATCAAATGGTTGGCACTTTTTAACACAAAGTATCGGTGCCGATGCTTATAAATACCAGTAAAAAGGTTTAACACTTTGTAACATTAGCACTGCCAGTTATTAGAAGTGTCAGTTTCAAATGCCAATATGAATGACTAGCTTTTTTTTAACACTACTAACACTTATCAAAAGTGTCAACTATGATGCTTATAAATGTCAGTAAAAAATGTCTCAATTTGTTAGAACATGGATTGCATAACATGTTATTATTAAAATCATATTTATGATGTTAATATAAAGTGTATAGGATTGAATAATGTGTAGAATTCCTGAGGTGTAATATTACCTATTTATGATGGGCAAAATGGTAAATTCACACCACTTATGTGAAAGGGTGTAGTCCCTAAATGAAGTGCCTCTTTGTCTTGTATATATAGGGCCTTCCATCAGCACTTAAGACACACACACAAATTCATTATACTCTCATTATATTCTGTTCATCAAGTACTAGAAGAACTAGAGAGGGCACTATCATTTAGAAGAACTCCATCCCCTACTTTCTTCTTCTTCATCCTCCCTATGGAACATCAAAATGGATTCAACAGGTAATACGCTTCTGCCTCTATTCCTTCTCAAACTTCTCCCAGATTTGAGTGTTTGACATTAATGGAATAGAAATGTTCCAATAATTGGTATCAGAGTCCGCTCAAAATCTGGATTAAGTTTGAGTTTTGAAAGCTTCAACGCTTTATTTTGATTCATGAATTTTTGTTGAATCACTTCATTTTGATGTTGTTTAAAGACTCTAATTCATTAATAGAGTGTTAATGATCATCATCTTATTAAAAATTCTGGAAAAAGATTGAAGTTTCGCTAAAAAGACACAATGGTTCATGCAAGATTATCCCATTGGCATAGCCGTGCGTTGATTAATGCGCGGAGTGTACGGATCTACTTGCTTGGCCAATTTAGTTTTTGCAAGATTATCCCTTTAATCATGGTTGTACATTGTATTATGCACGGACCATGCGGATCTACTTGCTTGGTCAAACATTTTGTGTCAAAATAAATAATTGCTGAAAAAGCCTTGCTCGGCCGAGCACTTCCCTTGAGTCGGCCGAGCACTATAATATTTCATGAATCGATGCATTTGGAAAAAGCACTGCTCGGTCGAGCACCACCCTTGACTCGGCCGAGCACTGTAGCATCAGATTACAAAGTTTATGGAAAAGGCTTGCTCGTTACCACCAAGTGTGACAAAAAAATTCGAGCACCACCCTTGACTCGGCCGAGCACACGCCGATACGCTCATCGGTTCAAACCCAACGTAGGATAGCAAATCCATCATTAACTTGGGCCATCTCTGATACAATATCAGAATTCAGACATCACTGATAAAAAAATTGTTAATAGATGAAGTTATCCAATTTATATTTGTCAAGTTGAACTGAGACAAATGAACTTCGACAATATATAATACTAAAATCTCAACACAACATATGAGAAGCCTTTTGAGCTAGAATTAGCAATGCTTTGTACTAAAGGTCTCTTGGCCTAGCGGTATTTAAGTGCGTGCGTAGAGTTCTGTTTTAGAGAGAGGTCTTGAATGAATATATAATACAAACTTGTAAAAAAAATAAAAAAGTTAATGGCTTGTTGGTTTTTGGAAAAGAGTCTAATTCTATCATAAGGTAAAAGACTCAAACTACACCATAAAGTGGTATAATGACATGAGTCCGAAACTCAATTCACTAAACATAAATACTTTAACCGAACAGGCTCACTTAAAAATTCATGAATGAATGTAGACCCTTATCTATCAAAGTAGAGTCTCTCTCGCATGCTCGAAGTCGAAGTCGGAATGAGGTATTACAAGAGGATTTAAGATGATTTAAACTTGGCAATCAAATGGAAGATATGACATTTAGATGTTGATATCTAACCAACATGAATAATTCTACATACTGCAAAAGTGGTAATGGTGACAAAAGAGGATAGGCATGAAAGAATAAAACTTTTAATGGATTGGATTCATCATTTAGAATTGATAGGGGCCTATTAAGTAATATGTTGATGATGAAATGCGCCTAGTTTTTCATGTTATGTGAGATGTGTATGTTTCACATTGAAGGACCCCTAGAATTGAAGGGACTTTACCTCTCATGTTTTGTATGCCCACGATAATTTCATTCACTATTGAATATTTGTATTTGTTTAAAACACTAATCTTTAATAATTTCCATCCTCTCATTTTCACGAAAATTAAGAAGTGGTGGAAGTGATGAAAGTGTTGTGAGTATGAAAATTAAAGTATGAGATAAAATGAGTGGGAGGAATACTAAGTTGACTGGTGTTGCGAGTATAAGGGCTGGACTCACGTGAGACGGCTCACAGCCGAGCCGCCGAGCCAAGTTGAGGTTTTTTTTTTTGCCCCCCAACTTTTTTTCCCTGCCATTTTTTGCTCGCCAGCAAAAGTAACACTTTTTATAAAGAAATGTAACACATTTTTTTTAAAAAAAAAATGCACCACAAATTTACTGAAATAGATTAAAGATAACATGAGATTGACTACTAAACTAATGTAACATTTTTTTTTCTCAATTGTGACACTTTTCTAGGGTTTTACATTCAATTGAAATGCAAAAACCGATTATATATACATGATTTTTTTATTTTTTTTTAAAGAAAAAAGTAACATTTACTCTATAAAACTGTTACACTCATCTATATAACAAATTACAATCATATATGTATTGTGTTACACTTCAATTATTACTTTTTCTAACCACAATTTTTTTTTTCAAAACTTCTGTTACATCTTACAATAAAGTGTTATTTTTTAAGACAAAACTGTTACTTTCTTCATAAAAATGTGTTACATTTTTTACGATGAGCAGCTCACTTTTTGTGTGTGTTAAAAAGTACTCCCTCCGTCCCAGAGTAAGTGTCCACCCTTCCATTTGCACAGGGATTAAGAAAAAGTGAAAGTGGAGAAAAAGTGAAAGTAGTGTAAGTGTTGTGAGTATAAAAAGTGAGGTAGGAGAGAGAAAGTGGGGTAGGGAATAGTGAATTGATTGGTGTTGTGAGTGTAAATGTAAAGTATGAGAGATAATGGGTGGAATGAATAGTATTCTTTTCCATTTTAGGAAGTGGACACTTACTCTGGGACAGACTAAAAAGGAAAGGTGGACACTTACTCTGGGACGGAGGGAGTATGTTTTTCTTTTAAAAAAATGAAACCATTTCATGACTTATCTAGTTTTATTCGTCTCGTCGAGACGAACACAACGGTATTTTTAGATTTTTTTTTTTTTTTTTTACTTCAAAATCTCAAGATATAACATTTTTAAGCTATTGGATTTTTTTTTTTTATCCGCAACACGTGTCGCGATTTGAGAGGAGGAAAGGGCTGCAGAAACTGGCGGGTCACATAGGCGGGTATGGATAAGATCCATGGGTGGGATCCGTCTCACAAGGTGAGACGGTCTCACCCAAGTATTTGCCCGAGTATAAAAATAAAGTAAGAGAGAGAATGAGTGAGAGAAATAATAAAGATTCTATGCATTTTAAGAAGTGGACATATACTCTGGGACATACTAAAAAAGAAAGATTGACATATACTTTGAGACAGAGGGAGTATTTATTTAGTTTCATTATATTATAATAATATTTCTGTATTCCTATTTTGAGATTTTTTTTATAATAATCTATTTTTTAACCATATTATATTTATGTTAGAATCTGTAATTGCTATCGATAAAACATTTGTAAGATTCATTTAGTGAGACCCATATTATGTCACTGTATTGTCTCGCCCTATATTCAAATGTCAAACTATTAAAAATTATTTAAAAGAGTGAACTGCAGTCTCAATCAATAACTATGTTTGTTAGAGGGCTAATAGAACATTACTGCCTCAAAGTTTTACTCAAATTGCAATGTGAGTCTCAACGTTTCAAATTTGGCAATTTCATTCATAAGTTTTCATTTTCTGGCGATGTAGAGCAATTTCTGACGGTCATAGATGGTAGCTAACAAATTGGATGAAAAACCTTGTTAAGTTTAATGCCTTTGAATTTTGGGACGTAAATTTAAATGAAGTAAATTAACAAATTCGTAATTACGAGACAGAAGGAGTATGGCTAAGGCTTGTGGCAAAGGCCATAAAAGCCGAGAGTTTGTTTGGGCCTAAGTCAATTTGGTCGGTCACTTGCTATTGGAAAACAAGAATTGTTATTCTTGTTTGATAAGGATGGTACCTCCTGTGAGCTTCTTAATAGGCTTAGGACTTTGCATGTTTGACCGAATTTACTAGGGAATCAGGGTACTATTTATACTCCCTTCCGTCCTAAATTAATTGAGAAGCTCAATTACTCAGAGAGAGAAAAATCAATAATTCTAGATCTAGGGTTTTGCATAGCTAGGAACTTTGTGATCAAAGTTCATGCAAACATAGATTAATGTGATCATCTTCTTGTAATTGTTTATCCGTCATAATAATATATGTTTCCCTTTGCCCGTGGAGGTAGCCAATAGAGATTGGTGAACCACGTATATTCTGTGTTGATTTGCGTTCATTATTATTTATCTCTTGGGTCTGATTTACTAACAACTGGTATCAGAGCTCTGGTAGCACCAGAGTCTGGTTAGTAAAGAAAGATCAGGGCATTCTGCTGCGGTAGAAGAGATGGATTTCAGGATGGACAAGAAAATCAACAAGTCTGACGCAAATAACAGGTTTATTATCTGATGGAAGATTATGCATTGGGCGTGCAGGTCGCGGGCAGAAAAAGTGCAGATCGCGTGCAGAAAACGTGCCGTTCGCGTGCAGTCTTGGTACGGGTCGCGTGCAGTTTTGGTGCAGATCGCGTGCAGTTTTTTTCGTGCATCGCACGTGCAGTCCGCGTGCAGTGTCCGTACAGAAATCTATGCTTGAAATAGCAAATCTGGTAGATCTGAATCTAAAAGTTCGTCTGGTGTTCGGTGGTGATCCAAGAACGCATCTGAAACATTTCGGTGACTGATATCTACATCTGAAGACGGAGATTTGAAGCTAGGGTTCTGTGATCAGAAGTTAGCTGTCTGGTATAATCTGAAGATCTAACATCCATTGTAGTCTATTCTAGTGATCTAGAAGTAGATACAAAATCTGTGTTGCCCGAGGCAATAATCTAGTTAGATTTCAGAGTTGTACATCTGACTCCGCGTCTGAAGAATTCTGAGTCAGCTGCAGCGATGGCGAGCAGTGACAATCTGAATGAGGATGGTGATTATGCCCTGGTGACCGAAGAAGAAGCATGCAAGGAAGTTGCATGGGTTCGAGATTCGGGAGTTTTTTATCGCATGTGTTCGCGCAAGGAGCAGTTTACAACGTACGAGCAGAAGTATGGAGACCGTATTTATATGGCTAATGGATCTATCTTCGAGGTAGTTGGCATGGGCTCCGTAAGGGTGAGGACTTCGGGTGATAAAACTCTCACATTGAACAAGGTAAGACACGTTCCACAATTAGCAAAGAAGCTGGTATCACTTAGTCGGTTGGACAAGAAGGGATACAGCTTCAAGGGTGAATGTGGAGTTCTGGATGTCTACAAAGGTTCGGATGTGATTCTGAAGGGCGGAAGAAAAGATTCCTTGTTTATCCTTCAAGGTTCTGAGATTGGTGATGGTATTGACGAGCAGGTGGAGCAGCGTTTTACTCTAGGCTGGAGTGAACTGGGCAAGCCACGGCTAGAAGATCAACACACACCGGTTTTGTCAGTCATGGTTGTCAAGATCCAATGTCGACTGGATGGGCCACGTCTGAATGACTGTTAATTGCCCGTTGGGGTGATTCTGGGTGTCCGTAGGATACATTGCATGAAGAAAATCTGATTGTCCAGAGGACAAGGTTGTTTGTCTGGTGAGGCAAATTCTGAGTGTCTTGAAGATACATGGCGCGCGCGAAAAATCTGGTTGTCCGGAGGACAAATCTAGTGTCTTTGACGAAAAACAGACTGAGGCAAAGGTTGAAAAATCTGTTTTTGGTACGAGGGATGTGGTTCAATGTGGAGTCTATGTCAGCAGTTCGTGCATCTGAATTATTAGGGGAGATTCAAAGTCAAGGTGGAGATGTTAAGTTTAATGCCTTTGAATTTTGGGACGTAAATTTAAATGGATTAAATTAACAAGTTCGTAATTACGAGGCAGAAGGAGTATGGCTAAGGCTTGTGGCAAAGCCCATAAAAGCCGAGAGTTTGTTTGGGCCTAAGTCAATTTGGTCGGTCACTTGCTATTGGAAAACAAGAATTGTTATTCTTGTTTGATAAGGATGGTACCTCCTGTAGCTTCTTAATAGGCTAAAGACTTTGCATGTTTGACCGAATTTACTAGGGAATCAGAGTACTATTAGGATAAATTCCACAAGGACCCTAGGCTCAGATCAAAAGGTTATAAAAACCCACTTCATTTGCTTAAGCCCACCTACACCCAAAAGCCAGATCAAAATTCCATCAAAACCCAATGACTCTTTGACCCAGTCAACTTTAATCCCGAAATACCAAAACTACCCCTCCACCCAAAGCAAACCCTAAACTCCTCTCCCCTCCCCTCATTCACTACTCTTGCGCCGTCATCACCAGATCTTCCTCCACCGGCGCCCACCTCATCCTCCCCATCCAGAAAAGTCTCCGACCGAATCGTCAAGCTCTTCGCCATCGATCCCCAAGGACAGAAGCACGAGATCATCGGCCTTACCTGTCAAACCCTTCTCAGAGCCCTAACCAACCACAAGCTAATCGATCCGGCTTCTCACCGGCTCGATGACATCGACACCTGCTCGTCGGAGTGCGAGGTTAGCATAGCTCAGGAGTGGCTCGAGAAATTACCACCGGCTTCCTAACCAACCAAAACCAACACCCAGATTCGTTTTATCAAAACCCAGATTCATTTTATCAAAACTCAGATTCATTTTTTTTTTTCAAAACAAGGAAACTTAGATTCGTTTGGGTTCATAATTGAGCATCGAATGTCGCCTCATGGGTTCGATTTCTTCAATTCACTGCAGTTAAAGAGAAGGGGTGAATTTTGGGTTCAAATCGGATTTGCTACTTGAAGATTTTGGAGAGAGAGATAGGGGAAAGAGGGGCATGGGTGAAGTGAAATTGGAGATTGAGGACTGTGGGTTAAGAGAAAAAAATGGTGTCTGTAGAGAAGACAAGAAAATGGGTGAATTTTGGTTCATTTTTAGTTTCATTTTGAGTTTGATTTTTGGTTCCATTTTAGGTTCAATTTTGTGTTAGAGCTGAAATGGGGATGAAGATGAAAGGGGTAGTGTTCTTTTTTAACGTTTGTTAATTAGGGAGAAGGGGTTTTGTTAAATCAGTAACAAATGTTACATTTTTAATGGATTTATTAATAAAATTTAGCGGGTTGCATTATCTAAAAAATCTCTCGTCTCGAGAAGAAATGAACAATTGAGTGATGTAGCTGGTATATCTAAGTCTGATTTATGCTAGTTTGATATAAGTTTGTGAAACTGAGATGGGTTGGAAAAAAAAAGAAGGTGATATAAGTTTGTGAAAATCAGATGGAACGGGAAAAAAAAAAAGGTGAATTAGGCTCCGTTTATTTGGATGGAAAATGTTTTCCAGAAAATGTTCTTCATACTTTTTTCACTGTTATTGCAAAGGAACTTTGAGCAATAATTTTAAGTTGATATAATTTGTATCAAAGTCTTGTAAATTCTTTATGAGACATGTAAAAAAGTCTCATATCAGACTTATGAGTCTCTCAAAGGTCTCATAAGTGCATTTTTTTAGGTCTTATAATTTGTATCAGTCTTGTAAATTCTTTATGAGACATGTAAAAAAGTCTCATATCAGACTTATGAGTCTCTCAAAGATCTCATAAGTGTATTTTTTAGGTCTTATAATTTGTATCAAAGTCTCATAGCAGAGACTCATGAGTCTCTCAAAGGTCTCATAAGTGCATTTTTTTAGGCCTTATAATTTGTATCAAAGTCTTGTAAATTCTTTATGAGACATGTAAAAAGTCTCATATCAGACTTATAAGGGTCTATTTACAAGGTCTCATAGCAGAGACTCATGAGGCTCTCAAATGTCTCATAAGTGCATTTTTTATAAGAGTAAAGCATGTCTTATACGTCACTTATGAGAGTTTGACCGGATTTGACCAAAAAATATTATTCATTTTTTTATTAAAAGTTGGAAAATGTGAAAAAAATGGCTCTTATACTCTAATTATAATAGTGGAGCATGTCTTATACGTCAGTTATGAGAGTTTGACCGGATTTGACCAAAAATATTATTCATTTTTTATTAAAAGTTGGAAAATGTGAAAAAAATGAGTCTTATACTCTAATTATAATAGTAGAGCATGTCTTATACGTCAGTTATGAGAGTTTGACCGGATTTGACCAAAAAATATTATTCATTTTTTTTATTAAAAGTTGGAAAATGTGAAAAAAAAATGAGTCTTATACTCTAATTATAAGAGTAGAGCATGTCTTATACGTCAGTTATGAGAGTTTGACCGGATTTGACCAAAAAATATTATTCATTTATTTATTAAAAGTTGGAAAATGTGAAAAAAAAATGAGTCTTATACTCTAATTATAAGAGTAGAGCATGTCTTATACGTCAGTTATGAGAGTTTGACCGGATTTGACCAAAAAATGTTTTTTTTTATTATTATTAAAAGTTGGAAAATGTGAAAAAAATGAGTCTTATACTCTAATTATAAGAGTAGAGCATGTCTTATACGTCAGTTATGAGAGTTTGACCGGATTTGACCAAAAAATATTATTCATTTTTTTATTAAAAGTTGGAAAATGTGAAAAAAATGAGTCTTATACTCTAATTATAAGAGTAGAGCATGTCTTATACGTCAGTTATGAGAGTTTGACCGGATTTGACCAAAAAATATTATTCATTTTTTTATTAAAAGTTGGAAAATGTGAAAAAAATGAGTCTTATACTCTAATTATAAGAGTAGAGCATGTCTTATACGTCAGTTATGAGAGTTTGACCGGATTTGACCAAAAAATGTTATTTTTTTTAATTAAAAGTTGGAAAATGTGAAAAAAAAAATGATTATTATATTAAATAATTTAATTCGTAAGCAATATGTCTTTGGTTCAATGGTTTGGTAATATTGTTCAAGCATAGGTCACATGTTCGATTCCACACTCATGCGTTGCTTTAGAATTTTCTTTTAAATTTTGGAATGGGCTGTGGGCTGGAGTGGATAGGGGCTGGACTGGATAGGGGTAGTTATGTCTTTTGAGTGTTAATGGGTGTACCTGGGATTTTGATCTAGGCATGGGTTTTTATGGGATTTTGATCTCACTCAGGGGTTCTAGGGTCCAAATCTCCACTATTTATACTCCCTTCCGTCCTAAATTAATTGAGAAGCTCAATTACTCAGAGAGAGAAAGATCAATAATTCTAGATCTAGGGTTTTGCATAGCTAGGAACTTTGTGATCAAAGTTCATGCAAACATAGATTAGTGTGATCATCTTCTTGTAATTGTTTATCCGCCATAATAATATGTGTTTTCCTTTGCCCGTGGAGGTAGCCAATAGAGATTGGTGAACCACGTATATTTTGTGTTGATTTGCGTTCATTATTATTTATCTCTTGGGTCTGATTTACTAACAAACCTAACGAGCTTCTTTATAAATTGCATTGATCACCCTAAAGTTCAGTAATTAATCTTTTGCTTCCGTTAATTAATGCACAGCACCCAAAGTTCAAATAAGGAAAAAAAGCCATTTTACCGCCCGACTCCTAACTACCGATTCCCAACCACAACGACGCCGCCAATTCCATTGCGTATCTCCTCCATTCTCACAGCCACCATCTTCTAGGTCCTCAGATCACACAAACTCACCTTCAAAATTCATTTTTTTTTTCAGGCGAGGAATTTGAGAGATTCAAGAGGAAATTGGGTATCTATATGCTTTTGATTTTTGAGTTTGCTCTTGATTTTGGTTTTCAGTTGGGCCTCTCTTTGAATTGATTTTTCCATCGGATGAGTTGATGTTGATTTATCAATTGTAGGTAATTGATACTGTCTTTTTTTTTTTATTGTCATATTTGATCAAATATGGGGCTTAAGGTGGGCAGAGGAGGGTGGTGGCTGGGATTGGTCGTGAATGGTGGCAAGTGGTGGCTAAAATTGTGTCGTGGATGGTGGCATAGTTTGGTTTTGGGTTGAAGATGAAGGAAATTAGACATTTGAAACCTCTGATTTAAGAAAGGGTGATGACCGTTAAATAAAAAAAAAAAAAAAAAAAAAAAAAAAGGAAAATTGTAAAGATTTTAACTATATGGTGGTAAAAGAGAAATTATTTAAATTTATGGGTGGTTAATGCTATTTTCAAAGTTGATCGTTAAATTTTTCATTCACTTTGTTAACTATTATCCATTTTTTTTATCAGTCATCCAAAATTAACCCACATTGCCACATACTGACAACTTAAGGAACGAAATTACCAAAACTGGTACATTGGGACTCATATTACAATTTGAATGAAACTTTGGGAACAGTAATCTGCTATTAGCCCTTTGTTAAAGGAGATTTTGGGTGATTGGAGAAGAGAATTGCATTCTTGTATTTCAATATTTAGGATATGGCTTGTATTGATCCATAGGTTGCTCCCTTCTCAAATAAATTACTCCCTCCATCTCAGAGTATATGTCCACCTTTCCTTTTTAGTCTGTCCCAGAGTGTATGTCTACTTCCTAAAATGGCAAAGAATCGTTACTATTCCTCTCACTCATTCTCTCTCCTACTTACTTTTATACTCACAACACCAATCAACTTACTATTCCACCCACTCATTCTTTCTCTTACTTTACTTTTACACTCACAATACTTACATCACTTCTTCCATTTCTTAATCTCCGTGTAAATGAGAGGGTGGGCATGTACTCGGGGACGGAAGGAGTAATAAAAGTAAGAAGTTCGAAAATTAATGGGTCGATAAAGCGAAAATATTGGGCCATCTATATTACTGTTCATAGGTTGAAGCCTTTGTGGTTTGAATTTAAGATTGGGCTTAAAGCAACTAGGCCCTTCTTATTAGGCCACCCACATAAGATTAAATCGGCCCATACTAACTTTGTTTGCTTGGGCATTTCGGAAATTAATCAATTTATGTTGGGAATTGAAAAAAAATCCTATCATGATGTAAATTTCTTTCTATTTATTTTGTCATAAAATATTGAATAATACTAGGGGAAAAAAATCACAAAATCTTGCTCACAAAATCCTAAGTGTAATGATTTTATTGGTGTTTTTAATTAGAGTGTGGCAGGTCCATTATCGATGCAACCAATAAAATATCGCAACCTCATTTTGTGAGCAAGATTTTGTGACCTTATTTTGTGCCCCTAGCATTGCTCTAAAATATTTATTTGATAATCCACAAACAAAAAAAACAGTGTAACATTTTTCAGAGCGAGTTCAGTACTACTTTATCACAAAATTTTGGGGGAAACTAGTTTCCCCCTAATGTTAAAAAAAGACATGTTTTGGAACTGGGCATTTAAGCTGGCTTCTTTAGGAACCGGTGGAACCGGTTCACAAACAATATCACGCATCTTTTTGTGAGTAGGTTATATTCTCTTTACAATGCAACGTATCATTCAAAAACAACTTTACCTTTTCTTCTTTCACTCTCTCTCTCTCTCTCTAACCTAACCGGTGAAAACTACCATCTTAATTTCGTCGTTCAGTCGTCAATTCCTCTCGATTTTGAAGCGATTTTTGATTATCGTCGTTCGTTCGTTAATTTCGCTCGATTTGAAGCAAACTACCGTTTGATTTAAAGCAGAATGAGGATGAAATCAGTAGCGAAGCCCACAACAAAGAGATCTGTATTGAAGAATAAGAGAGGCGTGATGGAGGTATGTGTTGATTTCAAGTTTTTTCGCTTGATTCTCAGTCTATTTTGTTCGCTTATTGTGTTGATTTCAAGCATTTTTTTTTTTGTTTTTTGTGATGCTTGATTAGGTATTTTGAGTTTGGTACTTGTTACTCAGCGATTTAAACAAGTAAAGGGAGTCTTTGTTGAATAAAGTTGAAGACTTTCGGGCAATCAAACATGATCACATTGACAAGGTTGTTGGGAGCAAAGACAACGAGGAGAAGAAGAGGAAGAAAGCTGGTAGTTCGAATGCAGTATATGTCAGCAAACTAGGTCTAGAAAGGGTGTTAGTCAGTGAAATTGTAACTTGTTGTTTTGAAATCCAAACTTGTTGTTTTAAGTTATTAACTTGATGTTTTTATGCCGAAACATGTGTATTAAGTTGTATTAAAAGCATGTTCAAACTGCTTGTTTTAAAATAAATTGCATGGTTATTATAATATCAAGTTTATCTGTTAAAACACGAAGTTACACTAATAACACACTAAGTATAGATCTGATACAGCATAACTTGATTAACCACCAGGCTGCACTAATAAAACACCAAGTTACTGTACTACAATATCAAGTTAGAATAGTAAAACACCAAGTTACTATACTAAAACAAAACCAAGTTATATTATAAGTAGACGTTCAAAATGCTTATTTCAATAGAAATTGCATAGTTATTATAATATCAAGTTTCTTTATTAAAACACAAAGTTACACTACTAAAATACCAAGTATAGATTTGATACAACATATTTGATTAACCACCAGGCTGCAATAATAAAACACCAAGTTACTGTAACTAAAACATAAAGTTACAATACCAAAACACCAAGTTCCTATACTAAAACAACAAGTTACACCAAATCAATTGTTTCAGTTCGCCAGGTTGTCTCTTGCCTGCCCATGGATTCAGCATTCTGTTTCAATTTGAGCAGTTTGAACATCTCCATTTCAATTTGAGCAGCAAACGACTACATCATTCAAATTAAGTGTAGATTTGGTGTTTTTTTTTTAGCCAAATGAAGATTTCCATCTCTTTAAATTCATCTTCATTGTCTTTTTCAATCTCACTATCCTCTTATTCAATGACATTGTTTCCACCATCTCCATCATCTATAAGAAAAAGATCGATTTCAATTAGATCAAGTAGCTCATTTGAATATCAATTTTAATTTCAATTAGATCAAATTGATGAACAAAATATTTAGATTCAAACCTGATCAATCGTTTTTGAAGCTTCCATCTGCAACTGCAATGGCGAGAGAGATAGACAGACAGACACAGAGAGAGATGGCGGCAGGAAGAAATTGGGCTGAGAAGATGATGCGTGTGTGCTACTGTGTGTTTGGTAGGGTTTATACCCTAGTTTTAATAAGTTGAACCCCATACTATTAAACCGGTTCATTAACAACCGGTTTCTCCTACTTTCCCTCAAAACAGGACTTTTTTTAACATTAGGGGGAAACTAGTTTCCCCCAAAACCAACTCCTACTTTATTGGTGCATTCATATCGACCTCTGAAAAAAATCAAACGTTCGCCGATTTCTTTTTTTTTTTTTTTTTTTTTTATTCAACCATCAAGACTTGAATTGCGTTATCCTATTTTTATTTTATTTTTTCCTTTTCTTTCGCGAGTATCTTCATTTTGTCAAATTTGAACATTGCTAATTGTTATTGTAAGTGCAGAACGTGGTGATACCACAAGTGCTACCAACACTGTCCCAGTGATACCCGACGGACTGCTGGGATTATATTTGAATATTTGCTTCATAAATAATTGTTGTACTAATGTCTAATATTTATGCAAGTTTAGTGTTTATGTTGGTCCAATTTTTAGGTATATACTATGCTAGAATTATGCAAGGAAGTTGAAAGAAGATAAGTTATGCATAAAGATGGATTTTACGCATAACTTGGAGATAAAGAGCAAGTGAAAAACGTGGGAATTGACTCATTCAAAGGGTTGAGTGTTGATCAAGATAGTACAAGGTCTTTCCAACTCAAGAGTACAAGCAAGTGAAGCATGAACTTGGGCATCAAGGATTGGTTCCTAAAAAGATGGGATTTTGGAGTTTTTGGCTCACAAAATCCGTCCACCACTCCACTCACTCACTCACTCCACGTTTTTTAACAACATCCCAGCCATTATTGGAGTATTCCCCAAGTTCTTAAAGCCTATAAATATCAAGGAGGATGAAGAGTTCAAGCAAGCAACTACACAACACATCCTTGCACAAGAAAAGCCTATACACTCCTTGGTTCCGATAAACCCCGTCTTCCCAATCTCCATTCTTATAATCTTTGATTGTAAGTTTGTCTTGGCTAGGATAGGGTCTCGTGTATAGACTTAGTCGTTCCATTGAGCTTAAATTGTAATAGCTATAGGGAACTCTCGGCCTTGTACTTCAATTCATATTATTAGTAAAGGTCTCGCCTTTTGAGGCATCCCTCAAGATATATACTTTTATATATCTTGAGAAAAATAATTCTTGTGTTTTTATTCCGCTGCAAACTCTTTTCAGAAATTGTTTTCTGCTCGTGTGTGTACGTGTTGCCCAAAGTGTTATCGTTGCTCTGTCAACACCTTTGATAACACTTTCTAAAACCCAAGGCCATTGACATTTTCAATTGGTATCAGAGCTGGTTACTTGACATACTAAGTATTTGATCCAGTTTGTCATGGCCTTAAATCTTGCTAATCCATATCTTGAGAGACTTTCTATTCTTCTTGGTTCGAATCATACTTCCCTTAGGAATAGTGAGGAAAGAGAGCTAGAAAACATTAAAGAACGTGATCAATCAGCCATGTTGACCATGGCTTTGGAGCACTCAAAGTCAGATTCAGAAAGTGTTGCCAATGGTGTTACCCAGAGTGCGATAACACCAAGCTCAACACCCAGCAGGTATAATCCTTTTAAATTTTCTGACAATTTTTGCTTTCATGGTTCAATTAATGTTGATGCATGAAGTCCAGATGAGGAGGATTTAAGTAAGGATGAGCTCATTGATGGGTTAAAAGATCTCTACAAGGCATTGTTCAAAGAATGGAAGAAAGAGAACAAGATGGTAGCTATCTTAACCAAGGAAAATCATGAGCTAAAAGACTCTTTGGCTCGGTTGGCGGTGCAATTCATAAAGTTGGATGTTGAACTTGTCAAATTCAAGTCCAAGTTGAAGCTAGCCGAGACTACCTTCAAAAAGTTCAACACGGCGTTCTCAAAATTGGATGAAATACTCGACTTGAGTAAGTCACTGAAAGCAGGTATTGGGTTCCAAGACTCTCTTGACAAAATCACTTCTACTATAATGAATGAAAATAATGAAGCATGTTTTGTAAAAAAACAAGAAAAAGTAAAAAGTAGTTCATCAAGTGATATTTCTGATCAACCGTGTGTGTGTGAATATTGTCACACAACTGGACAAAGTAAATTTGATTGTTTTACACTCAAAAAGAAAAATTCAAGTTCACATGTGTTATCTCAAGTGTTACCTAACACTCAAGACAATACTGGTGATCAGAAAATTAAAAAGTCTAAAAAGAAAGTCTGGTTTTTAAAATCTAATCATAAATGCAATGTTGTATTTGCTTCTATGAAGACTAACATTTCAGGTTCATGGAACTTTGATAGTGGTTGTTCACATCATATGACGGGAACAAAAGTGTTCTTGAAAGACTATGAATCTATCCAAGGAGAAACGGTGAAATATGGAGGTGGAGGAAAGAGCAATATAATAGGGAAAGGGACACTTGATATTTCCGGATTCCCTGCTTTAAAGAATGTCTTGCACGTTGATGGATTGGTTGCTAATTTAATTAGCATTGGCCAATTGTGCGATGACAACTTGTGGGTAAAATTTAATAAAAATACTTGTGAAGTTTTTGATAACACAAACACTTGTGTAATGTCAGGAACTAGATCAAGTGACAATTGCTATCTTGTTGATAAACAAGTATGCAATTTAGTCAATATGGATGACACAATTTTGTGGCATCAAAAGTTGGGACATGCCCCTTATGAAAACTTGAAGAAAATTTTCCAGTTTAAGGCCGTCAAAGGAGTCCCCAATCTGAATCTGAAGAACAAAATTGTGTGTGGGGACTGCCTTAAAATTAAGGAGACTCATGTTACCCGCAGTGTTACCCAACACCAGGAGCAACACTTTGGGACAACACATTGTTTTCAGCTTTTGCACATGGACTTGATGGGTCCAATTGAGGTAGAAAGCCTAGGAGGTAAGAGGTATGTTTTTGTTATAGTTGATGATTTCTCTAGGTTTTCTTGGGTATATTTCCTAAGAGAAAAATCTGAAACTTTAGATAAATTTAAACTCTTGCACTCCAAAATCAAAAACATGTTTTGTGCTTCTATTTTCTGTATAAGATCCAATCATGGAAAAGAATTTGCAAATATTTCCTTTTATAATTTTTGTAAGAAAAATGGGATACACCATGATTTTTTGATCTCTAAACCACATGGTGTGGCTGAAAAGAAAAATAGGACATTGCTTGATATGGCCCGTGTTATGTTATTCTCAAAAAGAATTTCAAAAAGATTTTGGGCTGAAGCTTTGAGCACGGCTTGTCACATTTCTAATAGAGTCTTTCTAAGACCTGGTTTAACAATGACACCCTATGAGATTTTGAATGGGAAGAAACCACATGTACATTACTGTTAGTACCCGATCTGAAAATGAGTTTATTAGGGATTTCCCAAATACACAAGGACTTTATAGGAATTACAAACCTTGCAAAGACTTGTCCCGGATTCCCAAAATATACCTCATTGTTCTAGAACATCTTAAAGATGACCAAAATAGGGTTTCCATAAAACATGCAAAACCCTAGATTAATAATTAAGTCAGCCAGGAATGATGGCCACGCGGCCACATTCGCCCAAGCTCCAACCTTGGCCACGCGGCCAACATCGCCGCCGCCCTCCATCTTGGCCACGCGGCCACATCCGCCCCGGATGATCTGGACCGTCAGATCTCTCCATCAGTTTCCTATTTAAAGACCTCCCTTGCCTCATAATTGGGGGATCCGAATTTTAGAGCTTCCAAGTGACGATTTTGCTCCCAAATCAAGTCATTCAAGCCTCCAAGAACACTCTCAAGAATCCCAAGAAGATCCAAGGTTATTTCTTGTCAACAAAGGTAAGTTTTCTAACTTTTTCTTCATGTTCTTGCCATATTATTAATTTAGATCCATAATATTCATATTCTTAATATGTTTATTCATATGTTCTTCATAACATTCATATTCTTAATATGTTTATTTATGTGTTCTTCATAATATTCATATTCTTAATATGTTTATTCATGTGTTCTTCATAATATTAATGTTCCTAACATCTTTATTCATATTTTCTTCATGACATTCATATGTTCATAATATGTTCTTCATATGTTCGTCATGTTCTTAGATTAAAACCTTATTTATGCTATATTTAGGGTTGCGATCTTCATGTTAACATGTTATTTCATAGCCGATGATGATCTAGGGTTCATCAACCCGAGGATAATCTAGGAACTACTTCTAAACCCTAATCTTTAGGTAATTCCCCCCTCATTATGCATGATCCCGATTCTTCTGCCTATTCTAAATTCTTCTCGAACTACGCTGATCTGAGCTTCTCACATTGAGAGGAACGTAGGCAATCTTCGGATCCGGTCTCAATCACTAACACACTACATACACCGCATCATGATAGAAAGACCGATCAATTCGGGCAATAGGAGTGATAACGTAAATATTCTTCTCTTGTTGTAATTTGACCCCCGAACCCATTAACATACTTTTTCTCAATGTTTTGGCTATAACTAAAACGGCGTGGCGACTCTCATATATTTTAAATGGTGCTATGAATATCCCCAATTTCAAACACACGTATTCACAGTGGCGACTATGCTGGGGACTGCTTTGAAACTTTTTCAAACTTAGTGGGTCTAACTTTCGTTTACATCATGATGCTTGCCATGTTTGCACATGCACCTCACACTTTTCCATGTTAACACATACACCTCACACTTTGCCATGTTTACACATGCACCTCACACTTTGCCATGTTTGCACATGCACCTCACACTTTGCCATGTTTACACATGCACCTCACACGTTGCCATGTTTGCACATGCACCTTGTATTTTTGCCATGTTAATATGTGTACCTTGTATTTTTTCAATACATGTATTTTTTGTACTTTCCCTATAGTACTAAGGTCAAACGAGACTTTGCTATGCTCCCTTGTACATTCTTATCCTCTCCCTCTTCTCTCTCTCTTGCATTGCATTGCATCATTCAAGAATTCAAAACTTATCTCTTTTCTCCCTAAAAAGAATTAGTTTCTTGCCACACACTACCACTAGTCCGTGTCAGCACTGCACAGGTCCCCATTACCCGGAGTATTCGATGTGCAGGAATTTGTGCGCTACTGTCGCACTCTTTTTGAGTCACTCGTCTACTCCACTCACCGTGTACGTTCCACGAGCGGTGGGAACCTTTATCCTACCCGTGTCAACCCACACATAGAGATTAGGACACTCCTTGGACCAACCATTTAGGATGTAAATAAATGCAAAACTTTTCGTTAAATAAAATGTGCATTGCATCTAGGCGACCTCTAAGGTCCATCGCTCACCCCTTGGGCCATCTATCAAAATTCCTCATCTTGGCCTATCTAGGTTACCTACCCATCATTGCGATCCATTTGGGTCTACCCTTCATCTCGACCCGCTTTGGTCAAAATCCCACCATCCTTTGGCCTCTTAGGACAACTTTATCTACCTTTGACCTCCTAGGTCAACCTTTGACCGCCTAGGTCAACCTTCCCAACCTTTGACCTCCTCGGTCAACCTTATATACCTTTGACCTCCTAGGTCAGCCTTATCTACCTTTGACCTCCTAGGTCAACCTTTGAACCCTTAGGTCAACCTTATCCGCCTTTCACCTCTTAGGTCTACCCTTGACCGCCTAGGTCAACTTTATCCGCCTCCGACCTCTTAGGTCAACCCTTGACCTCCTAGGTCAACCTTATCACCTTTGACCCCTTAGGTCAACTTTATCAACCTCCGACCTCTTAGGTCAACCCTTGACCACCTAGGTCAACCTTATCACCTCAGACCCCTTAGGTCAACACTTGACCTCCTAGGTCAACCTTATCACCTCCGACCCCTTAAGTCAACCCTTGACCTCCTAGGTCAACCTTATCACCTCCGATCTCTTAGGTCAACCCTTGACCTCTTAGGTCAACCTTTGACCCCCTCGATCAACATTATCACCCGTTGACCTCTTAGGTCAACCTTTGACCTCCTAGGTCAACCCAATCACCTTTGACCTCTTAGGTCAAACTTGGACTCGTAGGTCAACCTTATCCGTTTTCGACCGCTTAGGTCAATCTTTGATTCCATAGGTGAACCCAATTACCTTTGGTCTTGTCCCGCTTAGGTCAAACCATGCCTATCCCATTTAGATCATCCCATAGGCAACCCGTTACAACCCGCTATCTTGATCCATTCACCATATAGGTCAATCCAACCTTTTCTCAATTAGGTCGACCTATCCTACACCCATCTAGGTCAACCTACCATTATTGTCGCATTCTAGCTTGAACCACTTCTTGTATCAAACCTTAGGTCAAACCTTAGGTCAAATTTAGGTCAAACCTTAGGTCAAACCTTAGGTCAAACCATACCCGACTCAATCAAAACCAACTCCTATAGGTCTTCCTCACCCATGCTTGACCAAGGACCGAGTCATCTCCCTCTTTTTGACCCCTATGGTCATCTCTCACCTCTTTTTAAAAGTCTAACTTGATTCGAACTACGGCGACCTGAGCCTCTTATTGTGTGGGACCTCTCCCTCATGATAAGGGGAACGTAGGCAACTTCGGCCCGGTCAAACTTTCAATTTTTTACCAAAATACATTTCAAAAATGTGAAGACCGACTCTTTTCCAAAAAATAATTTTATAACGATGCCTTATCATTAAATACAAATCTAATTTAATTCAACTAAGAGGCTTAATTCTTTCATGACTAGAGTTCTGCATCATGTCGGCTGCAAGGAACATCGAAGTTGCAACTGCAGCTGCTACCCAAGATCCCGAGACAATCCTCTACACTGGTACTGCTCTCAGTAAGCAAGCATCCCACTTCGAAGCCATCCTCGATGAACAAGCAATCCACTTTAAGGCCATTCTCAACGAGCAAGCAACACACTTTCAGAAGGAGATGCATAAGACCCTAAGAAATATCGAGAGGCGCCATTTGTCTGACATTCGTGGCGTTTATGATTACCTCAGCCGAGTTCTCCCTCTTGCTCAATGTCAACACCCGTACGCTCCTCAAATGTACGGGCCGCCACAGACTTTCCCCGTCGGGATGCCTCTTATGACTACTCATCAACAAGGGGTACCGGTACCTAAATCACCCTCAAAGACAATTCGTGAAAGGAAGGACGAGCGCGAATTCGACGACTTAGGTATGCCGTTAGCCAAATTCTTCAAAGGTTTGGTTCGAGCCGGCAAGTTGGCTCCTCTACTCAACTATGAACCAAACAGGGTAAGACCAGACTTGGATCCCTCCAAATACTGCAAATACCACCAGTACATTGGGCATGACACTGAAGGTTGCCTCCAATTGAAAAGGAAGATCCAAAGCCTCATTGATTGCGGAGCCATCACCCGCGATAGGAATGCATGGGCGTGAGCAAAGTCCAAACAAGAAAGAGCAAACTGGGGCTACCCCCTTTAAATAATAAATAAAAAGGGTCATTCAGTCTTCGTAGGTTCTAGAGTGTCTTTAGTCGAAAGTCCACCTTGGACTATCTTTGTTTCTTTAGTAAAAGTCCACCCCGGATTAGTCGTTTTTCTTTCAAATAATAAAAGAGTCTTTATTTCTTTTCTCTCTAGACTTGAGACATAATCTTGCATAAATCAATTCCATGAAAATTGTCTTATTCACCATCTTCACTTGATTGCTATATCTTTATATGATGAATTAATCTTAATCTTACTCATTAATGACGACTCATTAAAAGGTAAATGGACCCACAAACCATTCACATAACTAAGTACACAATTAGTCTCAATATAACAAATGCTTTGACCAATTGGGATGAACGAATCACTTTCTCTTCTCTCTACATTCTACCCCCATACACTCTCTCTACACACTCACCCCTTGTACACCCTTCATGTACACTCTCTATATACACCTTCTCCCATACACTATCCTCATACGCCTCTCATCCCACCATTAGACCCCTTTTCCATACGGTCATGACAAATAAATAGACTGCGGTTGCTCATCATCAAATAGACATCCATACTGCCACAATTTAAGGGGTTGTTTGTTCCCTTCATAAGTACTACATGCCAATACACCGGGGCTGTCCGTATCCCATCGCAAATATAAAAGGAATGTACGAGGTCATTCATGCCATTAATAGGTGCACGTGATAATCCGATGGAGCTCTACCGGTGAAGATCAAGGGGATAAGATGCCCGCCGCCAGCAAAAGGCCGCTTGAACTATAAGGAGGCTACCTCGCAATCGAGAGAGGCGAAAGAAAACTAGGGGCTCGTCTTGCCCAATGTTTCATGTACAAATGTATATATATATATATATATATATAAAAGGCTCGCTAGGTTGAAACCCGAAAGGGAGACCTAGGCAAAAATTAGAGCATTGCACAAAAAGAGAAGCCCGCTAGGTTGAAAACCCGAAAGGGCAGCCTACGCAAAAAAAAAGGGTCTACACAAAGAGATAAAATAAAAAATAAAAGAAAAATAGAAGGGGCTATAACCATAGAAAAGTAAAAGTCGCATTTTCTTTTCACTTCAAATGTTCTATTTTTCTTTCTTTCCCTACAAAGGAGTTTAACACAGCAGCAGCAGCCCATGGCAACTACAATGGAGCAGTCCACCGCAACGAGCTACAATGAAGCAATTCAAAGCAACAAGCTACAACGGAGCAACCTATCGCGAAAAATGAACCTCACACCCCTAAACTCAAACCCAACTTCATCATCAGCCGAGCCTCACATCCCCGAACTACGCGGACCTGAGCTTTTCACCTTGAGGAGAACGTAGGCAACCTTAGGGTCCGGTCCAAAATATACACAACCCACCTCCTAGCCAATTTTCCTTCTCTTCTCTCTTGCCCCATATTTCTACTCCTGACTTCTTCACTCACAATTGATCAAAACATTTATTATTTCGAGACTACTTGTCTAAAACATAATCATAAGATGCATAACTAATCAACGAGGTCCATTCTCGAGCAATCAAATGAGAATCTTGAATAAAACAATTTCCAAATGTCTCGACAAGTCTTCCGTTCTACAATCTAGGAAAGAGCTAAACACTTACTTTATGTCAAGCAGGGGATTCCTCCCTTTTGTACATATATACACTCAGTTGCCCAAAGAGTCAAAATGTGAGTACTATCTCACTCTCTCTTACTCTCCCCAAAATGCCCCCGCATGTTTTAAAACAATTCTTTTTTCCTTTTTTGAGTCGACTGAATGATTTCAAAAATAAAATAAAAAATGATGACGCAAAAGAGATGCCCGCTAGATTGAAAACTCGCAAGGGCGGTCTAGGCAGAAAAAAGGGTGCGTCTTAAAGGAGGTAGGATACCCCGCTCTACACCCTTATCAAACTAGGGCTTCCCCAACAGAATGGGTCAACTATGTGGTTTCTCGGAGAATATCGAGACTTCGACAAGCACATACTTAGAAGAAGGGAATCCCTCATCATCAAGCTCGACGTAGAATTTCTCAAAGGAGGAAGGGTGCCCGCTCACCAAATTAGATAATCCCCAACGGAATGGGTCGACTATGCGGTTTCCCAAAGAATACCGAGGCTTCAACAAGGATGTACCCCTCATCGTCAAACTCTGCACATGACGAACACTTTGAATTTGTTAGAATCATAACTAATTATAAGGCATCTTTATAAAATCATAACACTTTCAAAAGTATTCTCTTCCCTGACACTTTGTTTACAAACCCGCACTCTCGGTCTCCACAAAATTGTAAAAACATCCTCGATCCATCTGAGACCCATCTCCGTGATTCTTGAGTTGACTCGGTCCTTTACCCTATCTCCTACACTTTAGGGAACCCCTAGGCCTAAACCCTCAACTCTCTACGTCCCAATCTGACTTGATTCAAAACCTTAGGTCCCGCACCTACCCGGTCAGTCTTACATAGGTTACACCATAACCCCTTAGCTCAACCCTCCACAAGTTAGTAGCGTGACTCCTAAAGCCTTAAACCAGTCTACCGAATCCAAATCCTTAGAATGACCCATTAGGTCCCGAACCTATCGGTCTCGAGTCTACCTGATCTCTTAGATCCCAAACCTACCAATATATATTCATCCATACCATGTCTAAAACCATGGCTCTCTTATCCTCTTAGGTCCAACCTCTTAGGTCTACATAGTCTAACCTGTGGAGCAATCCCTGAGATCCCAAGACCATTCGAGTCTACCAAACACCTACCTTTTAGGTCTCTAGAATATCTGATCCATACCTTAGGCCTCAACCCCTAAACCTTTAGGTCATAAGACTTTCTACCCTTTAGGTCTCTCACCTTACATCTCCACCCTTTGGACTCTTTAATTCCCAAGCCTACTTGGTCCGACTAAAAGCGACACATCTACGTCTCCCGACTCCCGTCATGTCCAAGCCATGACCCTACCACTCTTAAACCTACCAAGTACCAACCTAGTGTCACCCATTAGCCTCAAAAGACTTCCTAGTCTGACCTTCAACCCCTTAAGGACTCTAACCTACTTAATCCAAGCCGAGTCCAAACCTCGCCACCTACAAGGTCCACCCTTGAACTTCATGGATCTCAAACATCGCTCCCCCAACGAGTCCAAATCTCAAACCTTGCTCAAGTACATAGGATCTCCTGCGCACCACGCCATGCCATAGGGATCTCAATACCCATCAGGTTAAAACCCGTGTCCTTAAACACCTTTGGTCCCATCCCTAACCTACCTTCGCAATTGCCAAACGAGCTTAGTCACACGCATGACCTCTAAGACAAAATTAAGTCCTAAGCATACCCAATCATGTTAGGTACCTAATGCACTCGAGCAAAGTCTTTGAGACTCAAGTCCATACCTATGCGCCAACATGGTCACATATCCAAACCCATTTCCCGCACCTATGGTTCACACCTAGCCTAAACTTTCAAACACTCTAGGATCCAAGCCCGACATGCGTATTAGGTACTAGGATCATCCAATCCCAATTCATTGCTCTCTTTAGCTCCACTCAAACCTGCTTGGTCTTAACCCATAACGCGACCTTTTAGGACAAAAGACTTACCCGCTTGAAAGCCTTATGTCCCAACGCTACCCTGCCTAGCCTTCGATCTCCTAGATCTCACGCCTACCATTCCATTAGGCCCCGGTCTCCTTAACACATGTCTGAGTCTTACCCTAGCTAAACCCTAGCATTCTAGCCTAGGTTTAACCTATCGAGCCTATCCAGCCATGAGGTATCAAGATCACCTGCCCCAAACTGCAACACTCTTAGACCTCAAACTTGCTCGGTCTAAACCAAGACAAACCTTCAAATTCTTTCGGTCTCCAAACCCTAGGCTCAAGCCTAGGTAGTCACCTTCTATTCAAAGCCTAGCCTTAAACCTAGGTAATCGCATTCCCTCTAACCCTAGTCCCAAACCTAGGTAATCGCCTTCTCTCTAAACCCTAGCCTCAAGCCTAGGTAGTCGCCCTCTATCCAAACCCTAGCCTCTAGCCTAGGAAGTCACATGCGCTCCAAACCCTAGCCTCAAGCCTAGGTAATCACATCTTCCCAAACCTTAGCCTTAAGCCTAGGTAATCACATCTTCCCAAACCCTAGCCCCTAGCCTAGGAAGTCACATGCGCTCCAAACCCTAGCCTCAAGCCTAGGTAATCACATCTTCCCAAACCCTAGCCTCAAGCCTTGGTAATCACATCTTCCCAAACCCTAGCCTCAAGCCTAGGTAGTCACATTCCCTCCAAACCCTAGCCTCAAGCCTAGGTAGTAGCATTCTCTCCAAACCCTAGCCCCAAGCCTAGGTAATTACATCCTTCCAAACCCTAGCCTAAAGCCTAGGAAGTAACATCCTTCTTAAACCCTAGCCTTGATCCTAGGTAGTCACATTCCCTCCAAACCCTAGCCTCAAGCCTAGGTAGTCGACATTCTTTCCAAACCCTAGCCTCAAACCTAGGAAGTCGCGTTCTCCCCAAACCCTAGCCTCAAGCCTAGGTAGTCACATATCCTCTCTAAACCCTAGCCTTAAGCCTAGGAAACCGCAACATCCTCTTTAACCCTAGCCCAAGTTCTAGGGAATTTCCAAAGCCCCGCATGCAACATCATTTCCAAATTCCCGAAACCATAGTCTCGAAACCTAGGAAATTTACAATCTCAATCCCCCATCTTATTGAACCCTAGTCTTACGCCTAGGATATGATGCCCTAGCGTCGAGCTTAGGATTCATCAATCTCTCCAAACCCTAGCCTCGAGCCTAGGTAGTCGCATTCTCTCCAAACCCTAGCCTCAAGCCTAAGAAGCCGTATTCACTCTAAACCCTAGCCTCGAGCCAAGGTAGTCCCATTATCTCCAAACCTTAGCCTCAAGCCTAGGTAGTCGCATTCGCTCTAAACCCTAGCCTCGAGCCTAGGTAGTCGCACTCTTTCTAAACCCTAACCGCGGGCCTAGGAGACCATATCCTCATTCAACCCTAGCGACGAGCTTAGGATCCAGCATTCCCTTCAAACCCTAGTCCTAGACCTAGGAAATTCCTTCACGTTAGTCTCAAAGTATAGGGAGCTTACAATCCTTAACCTTAAAACCTAGCCTAAAGCCTAGGTTACCACGAACATTTCCAAGCCATAGTCACCAATCCCAGAAAATGGTGAACCCTAACATCAAGCTTAGTAAACCCTCCACAAAATTAATCCCTCTTTCCAGTGGTCCCTAGTCTCAAGCCTAGGAAGTCACAACCTTTCTAACTCCCAGACTTATGTCTAAAATCCAACGCCTTTGCAACCTCTGAGCCTACCATAACTCTAAGCCCTAGCCTCGAAGCCTAGGATATTTCTAAAACCCTAGTCCCAAATTTGCGGTCCTTAACGCCAGTTTTCCTGAACACTTCTAAACCCTAATCTTTAGGTCCTCATTCCTCAAAAGCCTTAGGTCCTACCCTAAGCAACCAACCAAAAGGTTCCTTACCTAATGCCTTGGCTTGTAGCCTCGTCTTATGCATTCCCTCCTAATTTAAGACAAGTGGAGCCCAAACACTATGCTCTCCATGATTATCCTTGCTCACAAGATATTAGAGACTCCCCGAGAGTCCCTCACCTTTGTGACTCCCCAAGAGTCTATCACCTTTGTGACTCCATAAGAGTGCATCCCTTTTGCAACTTCATAACAATCCGTCATCTTCGCGACTCATGATAAGTTCGCCAGCTTTATGACTCTGCAAGGGTCTATTGTCCTTTAGAACATCATTTGGTTTTAAAAAGCCTAAAAAAATATCTAAATTATCCTTTGTTTAAAAACTATCGTGGTGACCGGGAGTTATCCCTACTGCATGAATGTTTCATCTCTTTAAAAACTATCGTGGTGACCGGGAGTTATCCCTACTGCACGAATGTTTCACCCCTTTAAAAACCATCGTGGTGACCGGGAGTTATCCCTACTGCACGAATGTTTGACCCCTTTAAAAACCATCGTGGTGACCGGGAGTTATCCCTACTGCACGAATGTTTCATCTCTTTAAAAACTATCGTGGTGATTGGGAGTTATCCCTACTGCACGAATGTTTCATCTCTTTAAAAACTATCGTGGTGACCGGGAGTTATCCCTACTGCACGACTGTTTCATCTCTTTAAAAACTATCGTGGTGACCGGGAATTATCCCTACTGCACGAATGTTTCATCTCTATAAAAACTATCGTGGTGACTAGGAGTTATCCCTACTGCACGTACGTTTGTTATTGCTTTGTTATATTATCGCGATGATCGAGAGTTGTCTCTACTTCGCGTACGTTCTGTTGCAATTTGCAGAGGCCCGTCTACCTCTATATTGCGTAATATCCAGCAGTTGTTATTTTATAAATTGCGATTGACAGAGGCCCGTCTATCTTTATATCGCATAAGCTCCGGCTATTACCATTTTACCATCTTGGGATTATTTAGACCCCGCCGTCTATATGTCTCGCACCATTGTCACCCTTACCTTCTTTCCCCAATATTTGTTAGTTCGATCGTGATTGGCAGAGACCCGTCCGTCTCTAATTGCGAGAGTTCCAGCATTTATTATTTTAGCCCATCTTGAGATTATTTAGACGCCGTAGTCTTTATGTCTTGCACCATTATCACCCCTACCTTCTTTCCCCAATATTTGCTTAGGATTCATATGATTGCAGAGACCCATCCGCCTCTATGTCATGCGCATCCTAGATCGATCGTAATTGGCAGAGGCCCATTCGTTTCTAATTGCGAGAGATCCAGCATCTATTATTTTAGCGTGATCGGCAGGAACCCGTCCGTTTCTGATTGCGTTTACCCCAGCAGTTACCATTTCCACCGTGAGGCCATTTAGACGCCGTAGTCTTTATTGTCTCATTAGCCCCAAATATTTGCTTATGATTCGTATGATTGCAGAGACCCGTTCGCCTCTATGTCATGCGCATCCTAGATCGATCGTGATTGACAGAGACCCGTTCGTCTCTAATTGCGAGAGATCCAGCATCTATTATTTTACCACTTCCACCGTGAGGCCATTTAGACGCCGTAGTCTTTAGTGTCTCATTATCCCCAAATATTTGCTTAGGATTCGTATGATTGCAGAGACCCGTTCGCCTCTATGTCATGCGCATCCTAGATCGATCGTGATTGGCAGAGACCCGTTCGTCTCTAATTGCGAGAGATCCAGCATCTATTATTTTAGCGCGATCGGCAGGAACCCGTTCGTTTCTGATTGCGTTTACCCCGGCAGTTACCACTTCCACCTTGAGGCCATTTAGACGCCGTAGTCTTTATTGTCTCATTATCCCCCAATATTCGCTTAGGGTTCATATGATTGTAGAAACCCATCAGCCTCTACGTCATGTGCATCCTAGAACGATCGCGGCCGTTGCGAAAGTTCCAGCATTTATTATTTCCATCTTGGGATTATTTAGACGCCGTAGTCTTTATTGTCCCATTATCCCTCTTACCTCCTTTTCCCAAATAATTTCATTGCTTATGAATGTTCGTTCTTCATACAATATAGTATCCGTAGGATTGTTATCCCCAGCAGGAGTCTGATGTCTCGTTTCCCTAACGAATGTTCAGTCTTTATACAGGATAGGGTCCGTAGGTTTGTTATCCACAGCAGAAGTTCGATGTCTCGTTTTATCCCCAGTATCTTCGAACTACGACCGGCTTGATTCCTCGGAGGATACGTAGGAAGCCTGAAAAGGTTCAGCCACCCGGCCGCCTTGGTCATTTACTAGCCCCTTCGAACTACGACCGGCTTGATTCCTCCGAAGATACGTAGGAAGCCTGAAAAGGTTCAGCCACCCGGCTGCCTTGGTCATTTCTTATCCCCTTCGAACTATGACCGGCTTGATTCCTCCGAGGATACGTAGGAAACCTGAAAAGGTTCAGCCACCCGACCGACATAGTCATCTCTCATCCCCAGCAATTACATTTTCCCCGGCACATGTCTCCCCAGCAAGTCACAATTTCTCCCCAAGCGGAAGACATTGGTCCCATCAGAGGACAATCATTCTCAATTTCCCCATCAGATTTGAACTACGTTTGGCTTGATTCCCCCGCGGATACGTAGGTCGCCTGCCAAGGTTCAGCCGTTCCCTTACCTTTCCTCTGTTTTGAAACTCATGTTTCAGAACGGTTCCTATTTTTATCATCGACCCTCCATTGCCTTGCAAGAAGCGTCGCCGAGGGGCTACTGTTAGTACCCGATCTGAAAATGAGTTTATTAGGGATTTCCCAAATACACAAGGACTTTATAGGAATTACAAACCTTGCAAAGACTTGTCCCGGATTCCCAAAATATACCTCACTGTTCTAGAACATCTTAAAGATGGCCAAAATAGGGTTTCCATAAAACATGCAAAACCCTAGCTTAATAATTAAGTCAGCCAGGAATGATGGCCACGCGGCTACATTCGCCCAAGCTCCAACCTTGGCCACACGGCCAACATCGCCGCCGCCCTCCATCTTGGTCACGCGGCCACATCCGCCCCGGATGATCTGGACCGTCAGATCTCTCCATCAGTTTCCTATTTAAAAACCTCCCTTGCCTCATAATTGGGGGATCCGAATTTTAGAGCTTCCAAGTGACGATTTTGCTCCCAAATCAAGTCATTCAAGCCTCCAAGAACACTCTCAAGAATCCCAAGAAGATCCAAGGTTATTTCTTGTCAACAAAGGTAAGTTTTCTAACTTTTTATTCGTGTTCTTGCCATATTATTAATTTAGATCCATAATATTCATATTCTTAATATGTTTATTCATATGTTCTTCATAACATTCATATTCTTAATATGTTTATTTATGTGTTCTTCATAATATTCATATTCTTAATATGTTTATTCATGTGTTCTTCATAATATTCATGTTCCTAACATCTTTATTCATATTTTCTTCATGACATTCATATGTTCATAATATGTTCTTCATATGTTCGTCATGTTCTTAGATTAAAACCTTATTTATGCTATAATTAGGGTTGCGATCTTCATGTTAACATGTTATTTCATAGCCGATGATGATCTAGGGTTCATCAACCCGAGGATGATCTAGGAACTACTTTTAAACCCTAATCTTTAGGTAATTCCCCCCTCATTATGCATGATCCCGATTCTTCTGCCTATTCTAAATTCTTCTCGAACTACGCTGACCTGAGCTTCTCACATTGAGAGGAACGTAGGCAATCTTCGGATCCGGTCTCAATCACTAACACACTACATACACCGCATCATGATAGAAAGACCGATCAATTCGGGCAATAGGAGTGATAACGTAAATATTCTTCTCTTGTTGTAATTTGACCCCCGAACCCATTAACATGCTTTTTCCCAATGTTTTGGCTATAACTAAAACGGCATGGCGACTCTCATATATTTTAAATGTTTCTATGAATATCCCCAATTTCAAACACACGTATTCACAATTACTTCCATGTGTTTGGGTGTGTATGTTATATATTAAAAGACTGGGATCGCTTAGCTAAATTTTACTCTAAGAATGATAAAGCCATTTTTCTTGGATATTCACATGACAATCTTGCATATCGAGTGTATAATTTGAGAATTGGAATTATTCAAGAATTTGTAAACATTGTTTTTGATGATCTGTCAAGTGTTGCAGATGAATCAGGTGTTTATCCTCGTTCGATACTGCTGGAACAACCTTAAAGTGAATTTGACATTTATGTTGGACCAAGTGTTGACATAAGTGTTGGACCAGATGTCGGCCCCAGTGTTACCACACCTGAGGCAACACCAGAGATAACACCAGAAGTCAGACCAGTTGCAGAAAATGAAAATAATGAGAACTCCATTAGAGTTGATGATCCCGTCAGAAGAGATCCCCCTTTGAGAATTCAAAAGAATCATCCTATATCCCAAGTGATAGGGAGATTAGTCGAAGGGATACAAACTAGAAATAAGGAACCGGTTAATTAGCGAGACATGGTGAGCTATGCTAAGGTAAACCATTCATGTTTTCTTTCTAAGCTTGAATCTGAAAATACTTTGAAAGATGAATATTTGACTCAAGTTTTTTTTTTTTAACCATAAGAGATTTTCTAACTTGAAGAAGTCTCTTGTTCCATTTCTTTTTTAAACCCCTTGGATCATCTTTGTTGTTGTACAATATTTTATTTAAAAAAAAATAGTTTTTTTGTTTAAAGCCTTCGCGGCGGCACACGCTGACCTTTTTGTTTTGGTAGGTTTATACTTGGTTAACATGTTTGTCAAATCCCTTTTGTACTTAAAAGTGACAAAGCCACTAATTTTTGTGATAAAATAAAAGGCAAAAGGCAAAAAGCACTTATAGTATTTCCTAAGTAACTCGGGGCACGGTGTTCGCTGCGACGATGCACTCTTGCCAAAGGGAGATACTATCTAGTGATTTCGTATTAAGTATTAGGAACATGAAGTTCGCTACTACAGTGTATCCTACTTGAAAGGTGCAAATCACTAAAGTATTTTTTACACTTTATAAGGACTCGGAGCACGGAGCTCGTTACTACGATGCTATCTTGTAGATATTGAAGTGTAAATTATGCTTATTTTAAAGTGCTTGAAGATGAAGAACAAGCTTATTTTATCTAACTTGTTAGATTTATTTTACCTCAAACACTCTTAATTAAGGCTTGCTATGCCTCAAGTGTTTGAATTTGGGAAGCTTGTTTTTGCCTCAATTGCTTATTTAAAAGAAGCCTAACAATTTGCCTCAAGTGTTGATAATGAGGATTGTTTTGCCTTAAAATTCTTAAAGTGAATTTTTATCAAGGGGATATTTGATTTATATGTTTTCCAAAGTGTTACCATCATTGCCGATAACACATTAGTATGTGCCATTATTTTTATTTATTTATTTTCGGATTTAATTATTAAATTTGGGAAGTCCGAAAGTCCCTGAATTTGTGGAGTTTATTTGACACGCCCCAAGTCCCGGGATCCCCTAATAGAACCTCGAACCTGGTGCGCGTAACTAACAAGGAACAAGAAAATAACGGGAAACAGGAACAATACCTGTTAGAAACAAACTGACATGATATATATATTCAAGAGTAAGGAGCTAAGATACCTCACAACGAGTTCTAGACCAAGAAAATTAAAACCAAACATGGTTACATACAGTGGAAGACATTCCTAGCACATAATCTGGCATCAAGAGATGTCTAGAGACAACAAGTACTACACAAGTCTACCCCAAACAAGCCCTGAGTTTAACAACTCAAACAACATCGTCCTTACCAAAGCGTAAAAGGACACTAGTCTCAAACAAGAACATCCTGCGGAGTACGTTCCCAGCTATGTCGAGCCTCACTGCGTACTATCCCCTGCTTTCCTGGGGGGGAAACAAATAAAGGGTGAGATAAATCTCAGTAAGCTATTAACATGCAACTACATGACCTGTTATCACGCAATTCTAGTAGATACTCAAGTAATCATATATCAAGTATCATCAAGTAACAAGTATAGAAGAGGCTAAGCCAACTCAACAAGTAATCAAGCTCAAGATATGATCAGGTAACAAGTAGTCAAGTAGTGTGAGAGGCTAGACCAACTCACCAAGAAGCACATAAGCCTATCATGTATCATTACCTGAATCCTTCCTTATTCCTCCCAAGAATACCATTGTTGTCGATGCTTGTATAGCTGATAACAACCACGATCAAGATCAAGAGACTGCTATGCAGTATATAAGAAGACCCGGTAACCAGTGTCATTCACAAGAACAAGATTCACGAGGTGTTCACGAGTTTAGCATTCACTTATATCAGGCGTATTGCTCTAATACAGGATGCTAAGCCCTTACTATGGCCGGTAGTAAGGGAAAAACAGACCGAATGCATAGACCAACGATTATCACTTAAACCCCAGCTCTCGCGATAAGCGTGAACCTATACACCCCTCTGCACCAAATAAGCCAGCTGGACTCACACGAGAATGCACAAGTAGATATTTACTTGAACTACGTAAATAGAACTAAGTCCCATATTAGTGGACCAGTCTTTATGCACCATGTAATCATGTATCATGTGCTCACGAGAATATGCACCATGTAATCATGTATCATGTGCTCACGAGAATATGCACCATGTAATCATGTATCATGTGCTCACGAGAATACAAGTACAAGTACGCAATCATTGTGAAGACAAATCAATCTAACAATGGCACGTAGAGTGTCCATATAACACGGTCAATCCAAGTTAGAGTCTATTAATAACAGACCTCAACAAGTAGTAGGGTATATCATTCTATATCACTTTGTCACATGCTAAGTTTGCACGTACATATTCATATCACGTTTAACACATTAAAGTGTCTATCATGATACCCTTATTATCAAATAGAGCCCAATACCTTAGACTCTAAATACATAATAGAATAGGTCACATTCATACCTAGTCACAGTCATATCTCACGTATATGTATCGTTAGTAATCGAATACATTTTCCAACACATATTGTGTTCTGTAGTTATTCTTATTAACTTAAATCGTAGTATTCACAATTATATGAATTATCTTCATATTACCCTAGTCCCTATTTTCTTTAGGAACCCATCTCAAGACAAGATATCTTCTTATACTTTATATACTTCATTGAGTATATACACGATTACAACCAATCACTAGCACTTTAGTGTTTGTTCATAGCACTTACAATACACACGTATCAAATTCAAGTATGTAGTAGAGTTAATCATTCTCTATCTAGTTCCATATCCCAACTCTTTTGGTTATTCATACCATGTATCAAGTAATCAAGAAGCCACATTCTATCAAGTAACTATATGCAAGATTTGCATATACACATCAAGGATCTTTCAAGTTTATTACCATACACATATATTGGTGTCAAGGCACGTACAAGATTTTATAATCTTATATTCAAGTCTTAATCCAATTATTTGGATGTTCAAGTCATGTACAAGATTTTATTGTCTTATATTTCAAGTTACTGTCTCAACTTAAGACATTCAAGACATTCAGGACATTCAAGACATTCAAGACATTCAAGACATATACAAGATTTTATCATCTTATATCCAAGTTCTCAATCCATTTCTTTGGATGGTTAAACATGTACAAAAGTTAATTATCTTATACTTCAAGTTCAAGCTAGGAAGATGAATTATACATCTTTCACGTATTATTTTCCAATCCTTTTCTTAGGACATTCAAGCTCAAGACATTAGTTGGTGCCCCTAAGGTACACAAACATATGTTCCAAGACAAGCATAACACATAAGTGCTTGTTCATAGCACTTTCAAGACATTAAGAAGAGTTCTTCTTTTTATACTCAAGTTCTCATTTTAATTTAATGAGTAATCATGTTCAAGACTCACTTCTGATACCCCTAAGGTGTCACAACACTTGCTAGGACATCTTATACTAAGGCTCTATGCCTTAGGAGGGATAAGCTTTCATTTCAATTTAGATTTAAAACACTTTTGTTGAAACAAGGGACCGGGCGGGCGCCTACCTATAAGGGACCGAGCGACCGCTCATCAAAGCACTTTTGAAACCAAAACTTCTGATGAAATGGGCGGGCGCTCGAAGGACCACCAGGCGGGCGCCTGGTACAATTTTCAGCAAACATCAAATTTCTTTCCAGACTTAGAATTCTCCGTCCCAAGCGTAGGAGTATACTTTTACTATCAATTTAACATTACCCAGGACATATAATAAGCTTAAATCACTTATTTCAATTATACTTTCTTATTTCAACATAGACTTTTATACATACAAATCTCCGTCCCAAGTGTAGGAGTATAAACCCACTAACACTTTCTAACATTCAAGAGTGCATTTTAACATACTCAGAACACTTCTATAGGGACACTTTATTAATTTATCACCGTCCCACAAGTAATAGAATAATTTTCTTTTATTCCATTTCAATATTTCACCGTCCCAAAAGTATAAGTATAATTTTCTAATATACTAATATAATAATTTAGGGATACTTCCATTCCTTTCCCCGTACCACAAATAATGGTACAATTTTTCTAATAATATTTAAATCAAGTTAATATTTCTCCGTCCCACGAATATGAGTATAAATTTTCTAACTTTCGCAAGACACTTTCAAGTTGATTTCATTCTTGTAATTCATTCGAATACTCTCTTCGTCCCAATTTTACAAGTATCACGAAAATTGCTCAAAACACAATTTTAACAAGAACAAGTATCGGGAATAACATATATGCATGTTATTACAAATAAGGGGGAGTCAATAGCTTACCTACTCCGAAATCAAATTCACCCAAACTAATTTCTGATCGGTCGGAAACGCTCTATTCAGCGCCACGAATATTTATCCGGGATCAAAATCACGAACAGAGGGATAATTAAGCTCAAGGAGTCGAGAATAGGAAGAATCCTAAACTTAGCTTTTTCACCCAGAGAGAGTACGAGAAAGTTTGAGAATGAATTGCCTTTCTCAGGCAAACAACATGATATACTTGGAACTTTCCAAGAATTGCAACTAGGCCCCTCAAGTTCTAACTTTGATAAAAAAGCCCCTAAACTTTCAACTTTGACATTTAACCACCTTAATTTTCTAAAGTAGTTAAATAATTAACTCAAATAAAATAGCATATAAATATGCTAGTCAAGAATTTAACAAGCAAGTCAAGAATTTAACAAGAATTAGGACGGGCGTTACATTATTGATTTCCAAAAGATTTTTATTAAATCCTTTTTAGTTTTGGTAAATCTAATTAGGTAACTATATCCCTATTATTTTGGAGTCTTAATTCAATTTGAATTTCAAAATAGTTGGGAGTCTTACCTATGCCGAATTTGCCTAGTTATTTTTCTTTCTTTTATTTTTCTTTTTATTAAAAAAAAGGACTAATTTTGGGGATAATGGCCGGTTGTTTTGATTAAATTGTGAGTGATGTGATTGAGTTTAACTATCTAGCTAAGAAATAGGGGGAGTTGAGAGTTTATAGAGTTTAGGAAGAGACCTATCATAATGAGTGTTTATCTCTTCCATTTGAATACTTCTTAAAATATACAAATTAAACCCCCTCCATTCCTCTCACCGACCTCCCTCCCTCTCTCGCCGATCGCTGCCTCTCAGTCTCTCTCACGCTCAAAATCCCTCTTCCAAAATTCGTTCCTTCTATTCTCAAAACTCTATAAATGGTTTCCCCTTCCAAAACCTAAAATGAGCATATGGAAATCTCGCCATTGTTGTCTCCGGACCTCCATCTGTTCCGGTCACACAGGCTCCTCCTACGTCGGCTCCTTCCCAACCTATAGTGACTACCATCAAGAAAAAGAAAAAAAAGAGAAAAGACTCATCTTCTTCATGCCAACCAATTGCCCAAGCTCCATCAATGCAGACTTCAAGCCAGATACAGATTCATACAGACTTGTAGAAATTCTTTGCATAGTATTCTTCACAAACAGGGGGAGATAATGCTGCCACAAGTGATGTTCTGCATGCTGCCACAAGTGCTGTTCTGCATGCTAACACAACTGCTGATCTAACTGCTAATGCACGTGTGCGGGCTAGTGATACTCAAACAGGTTTGGTAGTTGGTGTGTTTCTATTCTTGGTAGCTTTTAAAAGCAATTTTTATGTTAGTTGTTTTAAAACTATTAGTTGCACGTAACATTTGTTTTACATTTGTTTTTTGGTTGGTTTATTTGTGTGAAGTGTGTTAAACACTTCATGGTTTTTGGATTTTATAACATTGGCTTTGTTTTGGATAATTAGTTTTTAATCATGTTTAGTTTACTTGGTTTAATACTATTTCAAAATCATTGTTTTTCGGTTGACTTGCCTCTTTGAGGGGGTGTTAATCTTTACGGAAAGAATTTATGTATATTCTGTATTTGTACCTAACATTGTCTTGCAGAGTCACAGCATTATTTAGTTTGTGAAGAAATATCCAATTAAGGGGGATATTGTAAGTGCAGAACGTGGTGATACCACAAGTGCTGCCAACACTGTCCCAGTGATACCCGACGGACTGCTGGGATTATATTTGAATATTTGCTTCATAAATAATTGCTGTACTAATTTTTAATATTTATGCAAGTTTAGTGTTTATGTTGGTCCAATTTTCAGGTATATACTATGCTAGAATTATGCAAGGATGTTGAAAGAAGATAAGTTATGCATAAAGATGGATTATACGCATAACTTGGAGATAAAGAGCAAGTGAAAAACGTGGGAATTGACTCATTCAAAGGGCTGAGTGTTGATCAAGATAGTACAAGGTCTTTCCAACTCAAGAGTACAAGCAAGTGAAGCATGAACTTGGGCATCAAGGATTGGTTCCTAAAAAGATGGGATTTTGGAGTTTTTGGCTCACAAAATCCGTCCACCACTCCACTCACTCACTCCACGTTTTTTAACAACATCCCAGCCATTATTGGAGTATTCCCCAAGTTCTTAAAGCCTATAAATAGCAAGGAGGATGAAGAGTTCAAGCAAGCAACTACACAACACATCCTTGCACAAGAAAAGCCTATACACTCCTTGGTTCCGATAAACCCCGTCTTCCCAATCTCCATTCTTATAATCTTTGATTGTAAGTTTGTCTTGGCTAGGATAGGGACTCGTGTATAGACTTAGTCATTCCATTGAGCTTAAATTGTAATAGCTATAGGGAACTCTCGGCCTTGTACTTCAATTCATATTATTAGTAAAGGTCTCGCCTTTTGAGGCATCCCTCAAGATATATACTTTTATATATCTTGAGAAAAAAATAATTCTTGTGTTTTTATTCCGCTGCAAACTCTTTTCAGAAATTGTTTTCTGCTCGTGTGTGTAAGTGTTGCCCAAAGTATTATCGTTGCTCTGTCAACACCTTTGATAACACTTTCTAAAACCCAAGGCCATTGACATTTTCAGTTATTATGTAAGCCTATTTTGACTTTGTACCATTTAATATATTCTATGTCTCATTGGCGGAGGCACAAGGGGGCAAGCAGGGGCAACTGCCCCTCCTTGGCTATTCAATTTTTTTTGTTTTTTTAATGAAAGTTAACTATATATGTATACTATGTGTGTTAAAAAATAAAGTATATACGTATACACACTGTACATACAAATATATTCCCTCCGTGACGGAGAGAGAGAGAAAATAGAACATTTTATGTAATTAGCACTAAGTATAAGACACTAAAAGGAAAATAAGTATCGATAAGTATGTGACGGAGGGAATACACTTTTATTTTTAAGACAAAATTATATAAGAAAATTGAGGTAAGTGAGTAAAAATGAGGTCGATGTTAAACAACTATATATGTTAAATCTTTGTATACTTTGTGTTATACTCCATTTGTCTCAAAATAATTTTAACATTTGACTATTCAATTTGTTTGTGCAATTTTAAGCCTAAACCGTAAAAATAAGGACTTTTTGGGACGATGAAAAATGGCAAATAAAAATATCATTTTGAGGCAAAGGGAGCATATGTGTATGACTCGTAGATGTTTTATTGTCACCATTAAAGTTAAGTATATGTTTATGCCTAAAATTGTATTGTACAGTATATATAAAACATCAAAAAAAAATCCAAAAGAAAAAAAAATCGGGGGCATTTTGCCCCCCTTCCTTCGATTTCTGGCTCCGCCACTACTCTGTCTTGAATTGAAAAGATAGTCTCAAATTTCTTTTTTTTGTAATGAACTTAATTCAACATGGATCAATAATATATAAAACTTTAATGATGCTAACAAATTTTTATATAATTATTGATAGTATTATTAGTGGTGCATCAATAAAAATATTAAATTTTTATTACGATAACTATTTTTCACCAAAATATTTGTTAAAATTCAATGAAGTTGACAAATAAAATCTTTCCGGGATAAAAGGAGTATTAGTATCATATCTTGTCCGTCAAGTACTCTATGTTTACATAAGCTATCACTTGGGCACAAAGTATATAAAAATGCAACAAGAAATCTGGACATGTTTGAAGAAGCATGTAACTCTCACATAGTATCTAGTTAAGATCTGACCATTAACAGATAAAATTAATTTCATGTGATAAAATTTTTAGAAAATTAAATTATTGGATTCATGATCATCAACGTCCCTCCGTCCCATTTTAAACTTCAAAGTCAATGCGAAAATTGTCAACTGAATTAAACTTTGACTTAAAATTACAAATAAAAAAATAAAAAAAAATAAGAAATATCATAATGACATTCTAAAACATGCTATCAATTCACCATTAGCTATAGTCTCAGTAATAAATTTTAGTTTTTCATTAGGATAATCAATTTTTTTACAAACTTTTGGTCAAAATACGATAACGTGGACCATTTTAGCTTTGAATTTGAAGTTTAAAATGGGATAGAGGGAGTATAATCCATTGAGGCCATGTATTAACTGAACCATTTCAAGTCCAAAAACTAACTTGTTAAGGCTCAGTCCATTTGCATGTGATCTGTACATAATGTTTGAATCTTATAGGAGAGACTTTTCAGGACATATGGAAATTTCATAGTTATATTAAGAAAAAAACACATACTACCTCCGTCCCAACAAAATGAATGTCCAATTTTTTTAAATTTACTATTGATCGATCAAGAGTAAATTTGAAAGTTTTTTTTTTTTTTTAACATCATTTGGACAAAGGGAGTAAACGTATCGATATAGTAACATCATAGAACCCTAAGATTTGATCATACTTGGATGATATTTCCCAACATATTTTAAGTACTGTTTTTGGCAATAACTCCTTCACTGTGGAAGCTTTGCTGCACTTCAACCACAAGTTCTTCAACACTCAGCTGACATTCAAGCCCAATCTGTAACAACAATCAATCCATTAAAAGAACAAGATATTAATTACTAATTCGGACGAAACATGAATAAATGTCGAGAATAAAATTAATAAAATACCTAGCTTTCCATACTTGTGAATTAGGGTTTTACCTTAATGACAAAGGAGTAAAGGACAGTATCTTCCATGCTGCTGATATTCAAGTGAAGTATCTCAAAAGAAAGCTTCTCCAACACACTGATTATCTTAACAACTTGACCAGGAATTCTCTTTGACACGGTTCTCAAAATAAGGTTTGCCCCGGAGATCTTCGCTTCGACATCTGCAATAGGGGAGTTGCAGCTTGCAGCAAGTTCCTTGATGTTTTCAAATCCAAACGGGCTGTCAATGGAATGAGGAGTTGGTAAGAGTGTCTTCGGGCTTGGAACGGGACTAGGGCTTAAACTCTTCCTTCTTTTCTTCGACTCCAAGGATTGTAGAATCATGTGCAATTCCTTGATGAATTCTATTACTCCACCTATGATTGATGCTTGGTCACCCTAATTTCAAGTCAGAAAAATTATTAGGATTTAATCAATAGTACGAAATTTTTGCACATTTACTATGGAGAAAATATAAATGAAATGTAAATTTGAACAAAAGAATCAAGAGCAACGACAAATGCTCATAGTCTTGACATTATTAAAATATTTTATTATATCGGATTGATCAGGACCAAGGAGTGCAATACATCATTTTTGGGACTAAATAGAAATAGTGATTGTGTGCCTGTAAAGTTGGTTGGTTCCACATAATCACTACTCGGTCCAAATTAGCAAGTTGAAAAAAATGGTCCGATCATTGCTCAAATAAAACCATAATAGATGCTCCCTCTGTCCCATATTTTAAGAGTAAAAAATTTCTTAAAATGACGTCCCATTTTAAGAGTCAAAATCCTAAAATGGAAATTAGGTCCTACATGTCATACTCACAACTATTATTCACTAACGCTTCTCTACCCCACTTTCTCTCTCCTACCCAACTATCAACACTCACAACACATCACCTTTTCCTTAATTCTTGAACCTACCTATTTTTTTACTCTAAAAATGAGATGGAGTGAGTATACCCTTTTGATGTAGAAACATGGGGTCAAGGTACGTAAAACTTTGAGATGATCATTCATCTGTCTTCTCCTGTTTCTCTCCACAGCTATGTGAGACATGACTCGCTTCGATGAACTAGCTACGTGTTTCAGAAAACAACTCTTTGGTAATTCCTTTGGGGTTTCTTGTTTTGTGAAGAAGCAGTCATTTCTTACATATATATAGGGAGCCATACTAGGAGAGAGAGAGAGAGAGAGAGAGAGAGAGAGAGAGGACATTTATCAATACACAGGATTTTCTCCTAGTAGGGAGAGGCATGCATGCTCACATATCACTTAGTGTATTAATTGCTGTATGTTACACTCTCGTGAGGTAAATAATTTTTCTCTTTTGTCTATTTAGTTTTTTACTCTCTCTCTCTTTCTCTCACTAGTGTGTGTTTTTATGTGTGAGAGAGAAAGAATATAACTATGGTGAGCTAGCTAGGTTTAATAACTTGGTGGGGAGTTACGTGTCCTCCGAGGGTTAAATATTTGTATGTAAATTGCTGTGAGCGTATTTGTTGCCATGCACAATACCTTGCCTTCTTTCATTACTTTCATTAGGTATATATGTTGATCATGTATGCCTTGTTACCCTCCAAGTCAAGATAAGGTGGATTGGCTGCGGGGAATCAGTGTAATTGCATTCTTCATAGATTATTAAATGGGTATATATGACATCAATTTTTTACGGGTGAACGACAACGTAGGGTAACGTGCTATAACGTTTGTTACAATTAATGCAACATACTACGATTTGATATCTTAATGAAATGTACTTTACCATTTTGTTACATATAATGGAACGCACCCTAACGACGTTACAAAAGTAACTGAAATATCAAAGAACTGTAACACCCGTTAAATATATTTAACGTACTTTAGCTTATGGGTGTGGTAGCTTCTTCCTTACCTCTCACAATTCTCTGTCTTTGCTACAGCCGCACCATCAATCCGCCACACACCACCATCAGTCCGCCATCCACCACCACAAATCTGCCACACACCACAAGAAATTAAAGGAATATGTTCCGTGATTTTCATTATTCACAAACTGATATAGATACAAGTCTCTCACTCCTAATCAGTAAACCTTATTTAGCTATAAGTAAGGAAACCAAATACATCAATAACCTAACCAAATCCCTAGCTATACTCGGTACATACATATCACAAAATAAGATATATACAGAATATTAGTAATGAGGTACTAATATTCTAACACTCCCCCGCAGTCGAAGCGGGAGGTAAGCTGTAACGACCCCAAACCCCGGCACTATTTTTAGTCATAAGTTGAGCACTTGTGGGTGACGACCCGTCCCGATTTTATATAAAATTTACACTGAATATTATTTTATAAGTTAATTTGTGTTAGTTTGATTATTTTAAAAGACTTACTTGATCTATTAAAATACTAAATAAAAGTATTTGGGTTGCAAAATATTTAATTAGCATGAGTAGAAGTTGAAATAGTTGAGTTATTATTTGTAAATAATGATAAGGGGTTTAAGTGTTAAAGTTGAAACTTTGGGGTTGAAATGTAATTGATTAACTTGGAGGGGCCTAAGTGTAAGAACCTAGCGAGCGGTTATGCTTAGCTTAGTCCGCATCTACTTTCTTTTTGGACTTCGCATCATTCTTGCATGTCATTTAGATAGCATTTATATTTTTTACTATTTGACGTGTTTATGATTTGGGTATATCATTTCTTGCATTAAATACATCTTTGAAAAATGCGAAATAGCACAAAAGAAGATTTGAATTCAGTCAAACTCGGATTTATTCGCAGCTCGACTAGTCCGCGCTAAAACGGGCATAACTTTGTGTAGACAATTCCGATTGACGAACCGAAAAGTGCGTTATAAACTAGAGAGATAAGGCTTTCTATTGATTTATAGTTTGTTCATTTTGGTTCAGTATATAATTTCAGGTAGTTGGTCAAACCGACTGAAATTTCAACCAATCATCTATATGAGTAGTTTGACTTTGTGTTGACCAACTTATACGAAGTTAACGCATCACGTAGATGCCTTTTTCCTCCTTGGACGTTATGTGGGGCTGGGAATGATGTACTAATAGTATATAATATACTTTCTTAATTCCATTCTAAAAGCCACAAAGTGACACCTTTTTACATGGCCAAATATTGTTGACATTTGAAATTCTCCACCAACTCATCCTTTCTCTGATTAGGATATAAAAGGTAGCGTTCACTTTACCATTTTGGTTTCACAAAAAAGTAAGAACAGATGAAATACTAGGAGGTTCTGCTCAACGAGAAAATTCACCATAAAATTGATCCGGATGATTTTTGCAATCGGACACGGTACAATTGTCGAGCTCGAGTAGGTGATCATTTCTACCCGAACAAAAATCATTTTAGGCGGTGTAAATTTCGTAAGTGGGTAAGTTACTAATTCCCCTTTAAATATTAAAATGGTCATATATGTTATACTTGATACTTGTAATTGTTAATTTTGTGATTTGGATGAATTTTGTGATACTTATTTATTTGGGACAAAGGGAGTATAAGTATACTGTGTAAGTGACTTGGTTTATATACCTGAGAATGTTAGTATAAGTGTTTGAAAGTATACTCCTACTCGTGGGACGGTAAGATATTAACTTGAGTTAAATGTTAAATAAGTATATTATAAAAATTATACTATTATTCGTGGGACGGGGAAATGAATGAAAGTATCCCTAAATGAGTATATTTAGTATATTAGAAAAATTATACTTATACTTTTGGGGACGGTAAAATATTTAAATGGAATAAAAGAAAATTATTCTATTATTTGTGAGACGGTAAAAGGAATGAAATAAACTTGAAAGTTTTGGGATGGTTGTTGCACTCCTGATAATAGTATAAGTGTTAGTAAGTTATACTCCTACTCGTGGGACGGATGAAATTGACTTGCAGGAGAAATTGAGAATTCTGAGTTAGGCTTGTGGGCGACCGCCCAGAATGGGGTGGGCGACCGCCCATGCTATCTGAAAGGTTTGGTCTGGGACAGAGTATTTTTGGCGACCGCCCAGTCTGGTTTGGGCGACCGCCCATAATTGCTGAAAAAGTTGAGTTGTTTCATTTCAAGGGATTTAAAGTTCAATCCTGGTCTAGGTCTTAGGTGATATCCTAGAGTACCTAGAGGGTTGTTGTAGAACACCCTAGTGTTTGAAATGGGTTCCTTTGTGAGCATAAGAGTTGTGGAATTTGACTAAATGTTAATTGGATTTGATTGAACATCTTTTGATGTGGTTTGGATTGGTTCATCTTTGTGATGTGTTTGGCTTGGTTCCCTACTTTGGAATCATTGTCATTGGCTGTTGTTTAAGCAAGTATTCATTACTATGCTAGTGTTAAAGTCCAGCTGGTCTTGTGTTGTGGAGTCGGGACAGTGGTAGGGATTATAATGGCACACGAGCCAAGTTCATTGTAAGGCTTCTACCATTGGTTTCCCATTTTTAACCCCCATTCCAGATTGGCCTTGGATGGGATGAACTAGCTCCCTCGAGTGAGCATTTGGGTTATGACTCTGTGTCATATTTCCCTCTCTGGTTACTTTGGTTCTATTGGTTATGGTTTGGTTTTCGGGATCCCGGCTTCAGCTATTTATGCTGCTCAGATGGTTTTCTCAGATGGTTATATGTTTGATTCGAGAACCTTGGGTCAGTATCCATGTATGACTGTATAATTTAGCCTTATGTGCTGCCTGATGAGTTGGTCGTTATTTCCAACCGGTATGGGACGGTTGGCGATAGGGAGCCTCTCATTATATGTGCTATATGCTATATGATTATTTGTTGATATAGTTTCTTTATGAGTATCATATCAGCATGTAACGTAGTTGCATTTTAGTAGCTTACTGAGATTCATTCTCACCTCTTATTTGTTTACTGTTTTAGATAAAGGCGAGTCCAGGGAATAGGATAATTGCATGGGAGGAAGTCGTGGTGGTAAGAGTTTGGGATATGAATTTTGTCAAGGTTACATTACATAGATGTATAACCTTTTGGGTAGAGTTTCCTTGACTTCATCATCTTGTAACACCTATATTTTGGAAAATGTTGGTGTTTGTGCATTTGTATAAAAGTTTGTAAGCCTTCGGGTTAAATACTTTCGTTTGTGAAAGTGGTTTGAAAATTTTATTTGAAAGTTAGTGGAAGTCTTTGAACTTCAAGTGTGGATTTTGTTAAACTTTATGAAAGTATATTTCGAAAATTTTCCTAAAATGTTTTATGACTCCGATCGTGTCCCGAGCGTGGGGCCAAGTAGGACCACGGGTCTGGGGCGCGACATAAGCAAACGCCGAGACTGTCACGAAAATCTTCAAATAATATCAGTGGTAGACCTTTTGTAAAAATATCGGCAATTTGGTGTCGAGAGGGAACATGAAGTACTCGAACCTCACCACGAGCAACTTTCTCCCGAACAAAGAGAATATCCATTTCGATGTGCTTGGTGCGTTGATGTTGTAATGGATTTCCCGATAAATAGACGGCACTTACGTTGTCACAATAAACCAAAGTAGCATGAAGAAGCGGACAACGAAGTTCTAACAACAAATTACGGAGCCAACAGGACTCCGAAACGACATTCGCCACCCCCTATATTCAGCCTCAGCACTCGAGCGGGAGACAATAGCCTGACGTTTGGCGGACCAAGAAATAAGATTGTCGCCGAGAAAGACACAATAACCAGACGTTGAGCGTCGTGTGTCGGGACAACCCCCCAATATGCGTCCGTGTATGAAACGAGAGATGTGCTCGTCGAGGGATGTAAAAACAGTCCAAGGTGAAGAGTACCTTGGATGTACCGAACAATGCGCTTAAGAGCCAGCATATGTTCATCCCGAGGAGCGTGCATAAAGAGGCAGATTTGCTGGACGGCGTAGGTAATGTCAGGACGAGTGAAGGTCAAGTATTGCAAAGCTCCGGCCAAGCTTCTGTAGTGAGGCGGATCCGTATACAAAGGACTGGCCGAAGAGCTAAGCTTAGGCTTCGTATCAACCGGGGTGGCAGCAGACTTACAAGACGCCATGCCTGCACGATCCACAATTTCCATGGCATATTTGGATTGAGACAAGAAAAGACTGCCACCGTGCCGAGCCACGGCAATACCCAGGAAATAATGGAGATCGCCTAGATCATTCATAGCGAACTCTGAACTGAGTCGGGAGATGAAGGAGTCACGGAGAGTATCAGAGGAAGATGTTAAAATTATATCATCAACGTACATAAGTAAATATGCCATGGACGTGCCATTGTGATAAACGAACAGGGAATGATCTGATTTACTCTGTGAAAAACCCAATGTCGAAACAATGTCAGAAAACCGGGTGTACCAGGCGCGTGGCGCTTGTTTGAGACCGTATAAAGACTTCTTGAGAAGACATACATGGTCTGGAAAATCCTTGTCGCGAAACCCCAAGGGTTGATACATATACACTGTTTCACTGAGAGTCTCATGTAAAAATGCATTCTTGACATCGAGTTGATGTATTGACCATTTTCAAGAAACTACAAGGCTGAGAACAGTGCGAATGGTAGCCGGTTTAACGACCGGACTAAAAGTTTCCCCACAATTAATACCAACCTATTGCGTTTTCCCATCACAAACAAATCGAGCTTTGTGTCGCTCAAATGACCCGTTGGACCTGTCTTTGTGAGTAAAAATCCACATGGAGCGAATCACATTAGTAGCAGGGGGACGGGGCACTAACACCCACGTATTATTATCAATAAGAGCAGTAAACTCGTCATGCATAGCCTGTTTCCAATTAGGATCACTAAGGGCCGACACAGGATTCCTTGGCAAAGGAGATTTAGTGAGGCCAGTGTGTAGTGTAAACGGTACTTTGGGTTTAAAAATGCCCCGTTGACTATGAGTAACCGGACCTACAGAAGGAGGAATTGGTTGGGCTGGAGATGGGGCTGAATGAACAGGAGAAGGGGGGATGTGGTTCGGACTAGGAGGAGAAGGGAGATGGGCCGAGCCATGTTGGTGAGCCCAATGGGCACAAGTGTGTAAGGATGGGCTGTCATCTAAGAATTGATAAGCCGAAGGAGTGTATGTGTGAAGAGAGGCGAAAGGAAAATGAGACTCATCAAACATGACATGGCGGCTAATAAAAATTCTTAGTGACCAAGTCATAGCAAGAATAGCCACGGTGATTATCCGGGTATCCTAAAAACACACAAGGCGTGGAACGAGCTTAAAGCTTGTTGATCATAGTCGAAGGGAAGAGTGGATAGCAAAATCATCCGAAAACCCAAAGGTGAGTGTAAGTGGGATCTCTAGTGTAAAGCACTTTGAGAGGAGATACGTAGTTAAGAGACTTAATAGGAAGAATATTGAGTAAATATGTGGCCATTTTAGCAGCGTGATGCCAGAAAGTAGGAGGGAGAGAGGCATGAGCTAGTAAGGTACGCACGATATTATTGATTGTACGGATTTTCCGTTCTGCCATACCATTTTGAGGAGAGGTGTGTGGACAAGAAAGGCGGAAATTAAGGCCATTCTTTTTGCAAAAAGCCCAAATTTGCGAATTATCAAATTCTCTGCCATTATCACATTGGATGGTTTTAATTTCACGCTCAAACTGAGTGCGAATTAAATTACGAAACGAGATAAAAGTGGAATAAACATCTGATTTATGAGCCAAAGGATATACCCACAAAAAATTAGAATAATCATCCAAGAAGAAAACATAATACCGATGATCGGAAGAGCTTAAAACTGGTGATGTCCAAAAATCACTATGAATAATATCAAATGGCAAATAAGTACGAGAACTAGAAGCAACAAAAGGGAGTTTAATGTGTTTGCCTAAAGAACAAGCATGACAAACATTTGACATAGATGACCTACTACAATCTATGACTTTATTCTTCCTAAGAGACTCCACGATCGGCGGTCCAGGATGGCCTAAACGTTCGTGCCACAAAACTGGAGAAAGAGTAATAAAAGCTGAAGCAAAAGTTGGCGATTGTGTGATGGGTGCGGTGATGGGATAGAGGTCCCCTTGGCTCTCACATCTCATGAGACGTCTCCCCGTCTGGAAATCCTTCACAGAAAACCCAAAAGAGTCAAATTCAACTGAGACGGAATTATCAGTAGTAAACTGACGAACAGAAACTAAGTTTTTGATAAGTTTGGGTGCATGAAGGACATTATTGAGAGACAGCGGAGGATGGGGGATTGTAATTTAGTATGCCCGTACCCGCTAATTGGAATAGAGTGCCCATTACCCACAAGAATGCCAAGTTTATTACTCGTATTGAAATAAGACGTAAGATTACCTGCCGAGGCTGTTGCATGATGTGTGTCTCCCGTGTCCATGTACCAATTAGGCGGCGGCTGAGAGATGCTCATAGTGTGCATAGCGGACTCGACATAGGTTGGAACCGCAGCAGCATATGCCTGTGGGGGGCGCTGGCCGAGTACGCTGGTCTGTTGCCTATTAGGGGAGAAGTTCGGCCGAGGCCAAGATGGTGGGGCGACGGGATAAGGGCAAGGGGGAACCGCCCAAGGCCAACTCCAGCCGCCATTACCCCAAGTTTGCTTCCACTGTTGAGGGTATTCTACGACCGGTGAAGATGCTCCCCCACGACCCGAAGACCCATGACCACGATTTCTGCCCTTGCCTGTGTTCTTACCCGTATCACTGCCAGTATTCTGCCCAGATCGCTGACCATATTTCTTGGTACCCGTGTTGCGCTGCTGAGGATGCTGGCTGCCCGACGGAGAAAGAGGCGGCGGTGGGCTGAAGATAGGTGGAAGGCTGACATCGGCCCGAGCTACAAACGCCGAACTGGTGGCATCTTTTTTTCGTAGACCTGCTTCCTCAAGAGTGAGCATGGAGAGTGCTTGATAGAACTGAGGGAGTGGAGTTGTCTGTCGCATCATTGTTGCAACACCATTGTATGCATCCGTAAGCCCGTAGACCATTTGAAGAACAAGACGATCATTAGATAGGGGAGCCCCTACGTTCTTCAATTGATCCGCCAACTGTTTGAGGTGTTGGCAATAGGCGGACGCGGATGTGAAGGATTCCATGAGGGTGTGAGAAAATTCTTGCTCGATGGTCACTGCTCTGGAATTCTTGTTGTAAAAAAAAAATGTCCCGGAGACGATTCCAAGTCTCCATGGCGGTGCTATCAGGTTCCATGACCGTGTTGAGAAGATCGTTGGAAATAGTGGTATAAATCCACCCTAGGACTGTGGCATCCAGAGTAGACCACATCTCGATTTCTTCATCAGTTGTTGGTTCCTTTTCCTTACCCTTGGCCGACGGGATAATGTGATGAACAACCCTAACAGCCCGGGTATGAACCTTAAACAACTCTGCCCATGTCGCGTACTGGCCGTTGTCCAACTCCAAAATGATAGACACAAGGTTTTTGATGTTGGATACAGCAAGAGCGGGATGGAACGAAAACTTAGACGGCATCGTTGGAAGAAAATAAAGACGGCAAAAGAAAAATAAGAAACGGCGGAAGCCAAGAACCCTAGGCGCAGCGGAAGAGAAAAGTACCTAGGTCTCTTGATACCATAAAGGAATATGTTCCGTGCTTTCCATTATTCACAAACTGATATATATACAAGTCTCTCACTCCTAATCAGTAAACCTAATTTAGCTATAAGTAAGGAAACCAAATACATCAATAACCTAACCAAATCCCTAGCTATACTCGGTACATACATATCACAAAATAAGATATATACAGAATATTAGTAATGAGGTACTAATATTCTAACAGAAATCACCAACCCAACTCACCTTTATCTCTCCTCCCAACTCCTCCACAGCCAAACATTCCTCCCCCCACTCCAACCAACGCCACCTGCCTTTGATAGAGACGAACTATCAACTGCAGTCGACTCTTCCTCCGACCAAAGAAACAAAATCCAAGCATCATCTCTGCTCTAAAATCCGATCGCAGAAGACCATGATGTGCTTCTATTTACAACTCTATTATAATCGACCACCCAAAAAAAATCCAATCAAGAAGATTCACCTCTCTCCTGGATGTCTTACCTTCACAGACATCAACATTGGAGAAAGAACTATGTCACAATCACTAAAGACGATGACAGAGAATTGTTAGGGTTTAATTGAGAATTGAGATTTTATTTGGGAATCACATATCTAGGATGAATTTGAGTTTGATTTTGGATTGGGGTTTCATTTTTCAAATTATGGTTTTAGCTATTCAAATATAGGGTTTCAATTTTTTTATTTAGGGCTTCAAAATTTTAATTTGAGATTTGGTTTTGATTTGGGTTTTCTATTGTTGGAATCTGGGTTCACTTTTGATGTTCATCCACCATTGTTGGCTTGAATTTGAGAAAAATGCAAGGAGAGATGAAATGAGGAAGAAGATGAAGTGCTTGTTTGTTTCCACTTATTTAGAGGGGCTTTTGACTTATGACTTTAAATAAGTCATTTTTATAGTGTTTGTTTTAACTTATAAGTGATAAGCTCATATTTATTGTACAACCCATCCAAAGCGTAAAGAAGAAAAGGCCTAAAAGCCATAAAAATGCTGCTTCTCGCCTTTTATTTGAAAACACGGAATTTGTATCGTTGAGGTACCGACCTCGATTCCTCCCACCTGCAATCACTTAAAATTTTATCATTTTCTCCTTGTTTTGATTCATCTAGTGCTTTCTCTTTTTCATTTTCTTTTCATTCAACAGTATAAAATTACTTTTCCTTTTTTTATCTTTCTTTTTTATTATCTTTTTTGATAAATTTTTATAAATTCAAAAATATTAATTTGACATTTTGCAAAAACAAAATGTTAATAATATTTTTTAATTTCCTTATTTTTCACTCATTTTTAATCTTCTCAAGTAGTATCTCTCCTACCGTTCCAGAATGATAGTCTCATTTTTTTATTTTTATACTTATCTTTCAAACAATATATTAAGTTAATTTATTTTATTTTAAAAATTATAAAATATTATTTATAAGTGTATTTGTTTATTTAGTTTTTTTTTTATATTTTCCAAATTTTATATTTTTTGGTTCCTCTTAGAAAATAATTGATTCTGAGTTTTTTTTTTCAAATTTATTTTTACCAAAATGAATATTTTATATTCGGTAAATCACTTTTCATTTGATAAGTCATTAACTATCAGCAATCAGCCGCGACAAACGAGTTTTTAGTCCACCAGCTATAAGCCAATAAGTCATCAGCCATAAGTCATCAGCCATCGGCTGCAACAAACGAGCTTGAAGTGGGTGTTATATTTTTAATGACCGTTAGTTTATGTAACGAGTTGTTTGATATGGTAACACTTCGTTTATGAAATTTAACGTCATCCAACAGAGTTGCATTATTTGTAACTCAACTCAAAAGTACATTTCATTATGTTGTTAAAGAAGATTATGTTACCTTTTATGTAATAGAGGGTATAGTACATTATCCCACCTTGTAATTATCTCAATTTTTTACTAATTAATATTAATATTAAACCAAATATTTTAATTTAGTTTGTGTCTCTTGCATGCAATCTTGATGAGTTATTTCTTTAGAAAGAAGAAAGTATACTTTTGTAAAAATAAATACTCGCAATATAGAGCATTAAACTATTGTGAGGATGTTGGTTCATAGTTGGTAATCGTCCAGACATATATATCACACTCAAATTACTCTACATCTTTTCAAATAAGCTGGATATGTCTATTAGCCCAATAATCTTGGTGTTTGGTAGACTAAATGCACTCCGATTATTAATCCTAGGTACAACTGAAATAAGTTTCTTATCCAATCTTATCCCCTCTAACCCCTTCATATTTACCCATAAAAAAAGATGGTGTAATTAATCCCCCGATTAATAATTTTTCGACTATTAATACGGGCTAATCCTATCATGCTACCAAACGAGCCCGTAATTTAATACTTCAGCAAGACTATACTTACTGAAAAATTTTCATTAATAAAAGATCTTGCAGGATACAAACGAATACAATGAAAGAAAATAAAAATACAATATTCTCTTGACTCAAGAACAACGATTTTTTTTTTCTTCAAAAAATAGGTTTTTAAAAATTTATCTACCAAAACATCATCTTTAAAAACTTATGTACCAGAGTAGCAACTTTTTTTTAAAACCGGAAATGGGGTTGCCGGTTTTGGTGTTGAATACGGAAGTCGCACTTCCGATTTTGAGTTTTTTTTTTTTTTTTTTTTTTTTTTTTTGGAAAAGAAAAAAAGCATTTAAACCCCACACGCCACCGAATTGTCAGGACCGAATCCGGAACTTCGAGTTCCGGTTTTGCTTTTTTTTTTTTTTTTTTTTTATTTTTGTAAACTTAATTTTTTTCTTTTAGAAACCCACCCACTGCTTCAAGAAAAGAAGAAAAAGAAAGAGAAAGAAGAAGAGAAAGAAGAAACCCATTAAAAAATTGTAAGATTTTTTTTTTTTTTTTTTTTTTTTTTTTTAATATTTTGTACAACTTTGAAACCGGAACTCCCAATTCTGGATTTTTCAATTCTTTTATGATATTAAAGGCCTTTTTTGACATACTTAGACTAGGATTTGACGAAAAGTGTTAGAACAAATGTTGTTGTACTTTGTATGATCTTTCTATAGGAAGTTTATTTGGTTAATTTTGACTTAAATTGAATAAGTTATGGTTGGTCAAAGTTGAGTACTTAAGCAAAATGTTGATTTTTTCTTTATTTTTAAGGCTGTTGTTAACATACTTAGACTAGGATTTGATGAAATGGGTTAACACAAATGTTGTTGTACTCTGTATGATCTTTCTATAGGCAGTTTATTTGGTTAATTTTGACTTAAATTGAATAAGTTATGGTTGGTCAAAGTTGAGTATTTAAGCAAAATCTTGATTTTTTTTCTTGATTTTTAAGGCTGTTTTTGACATATTTAGACTAGGATTTGACAAAAAGTGTTAACACAGATGTTGTTGTACTCTGTATGATCTTTCTATAGGCAGTTTATTTGGTTAATTTTGACTTAAATTGAATGAGTTATGGTTGGTTAAAGTTGAGTATTTAAGCAAAATCTTGATTTTTTTCTTGATTTTTAAGGCTGTTGTTGACATAGTTAGACTAGGATTTGACGAAAAGTATTAACACAAATGTTGTTGTACTCTATATTATCTTTCTATAGGAAGTTTATTTGGTTAATTTTGACTTAAATTGTATGAGTTATGGTTGGTCAAAGTTGAGTATTTAAGCAAAATCTTGTTTAACTTGGACCTAAATTCTGTATTTTAGATGAATCAATACGCAGTGCAGTCTTTTGCTGATCCAGGGCCGACAGATACATCAGTATTGACTGCACAGGCTTCACATCGATCACAATTCATATGGGATGGTCAAGATATCTTGACAGATTGGGTCATTTCCAAATATATTGGATTGGAGGATAGAGCAGAAGATAAATGATACAGGATTTTATGGGGTTCACAGATTGGGTCATTTCCAAATTGATTGGCATTTGATAGAGGTGTTGGTTGAGAGATGGCGTGCGGAGACGCACACATTTCATTTACCCATTGGAGAGATGACTATCAGTTTGGAGGACATTGGTACGCTAACTGGACTTCCTATAGACGGACATGCAGTCATTAGTGTTGATTCAAGTGACAACCATATGAAGTTAATTTACCTTCCACTGCTGATGAACATGGAAGAGATTAGAGATTATAGTTGGGGCAGTGCAGTATTGTCATTTCTATATAAGGGGTTGTGTGTAGCTACGAAACCCAAGTCAAAAAATTGTGCTGGTTTCTTGACGATTGTTCAGGTATGTCAATTATATTTAATTACATGATAGTAGTGGATTAAACATGTTGTTTATGTGACGCTAATATTTTTCCTTATAGCTCTGGGCATGGGAGAGGTTGTCTTGCACACGACCTATGAGACTGCAATTAGACATACTCCAGCAGGATGGATCGTTGCCATTTGGTTGCAGGTATACTTAAATTGATTTATTTTTCTTATGACTTGTTTAATATATTTTCAGTTTTTTAATCACTATTTTATGTCAATTACTATATATGTAGGTGGCGGAGTGCGCTGTCCCGTACACATATTACCTCCCACAACCTCAGTGGATACCGAGACCAGCTGCAGCGTTTGACCGTGGATCAGGTTGTTTGGCGGCCATATTTAGGTTTCACTTAAAATTATCAGTGCCTCTAAGGACATAATGTGTGGAGGACGAAGGTGCCCCTTATCTGCTTTGATAGGGTGGAATGACACCTTCCAGATCATGCTATGAGGCAGTTCGGTATGCTGCAGCGTATCCTAGAGGATTGTGACACTAGTCAGGCACTTCATCGGATTGACCGACGAGGTTGGACAAAGACTAACTTTATGGTTTTACACAGTCAGTTCATAGATATATGGAACATATGTGATGAGTTGGTCGTTAATGGGGAGTATGGTTTGGAGGATGTGGATTACTCTCATGAGTATATGAAATGGGACAGATCTATTACTCGGAGGTTCATCCAAACATCAAACTTATATTGGTTATCATCATAAATCTCTGATCCTTGCCCAATATCTTGATAAAATTGATACTCTGCTCTACCATAGTATTGATTTTGCTGCTCTTTATAGGGAACCAATTCCACTCTCAAATCTTCCCTCAACCCATCATCACTCCCGGTATCACTAACATCAGTAGCACTATACTCATCATCATATCCATCATCATGATCTTCATTTATGTACGAGTCAATCATCTCTTCATAATCTTTATCTTCCTCTTCTTCATTAAACAAATCATGTCCGTCTTCCTCGCCCCTCTCTCTTCCTCTTCCTCTTCCTCTTCCTATTCCTCTTCCTCTTTCTATTCCTCTTCCTCCCCCTCTCCCTCTCCCTCTACCTCTTCCTCTTCCTCTTCCTCTTCCTCTCCCTCTTCCTCTTCCACATGTCTTGATGTACTTGCTCCAAAGTCCCACTCACGGTGGCAGCTTAAAGAACCCATCTGAAGGTTATCCACCTTATGACCATACTCTTCCTCTTCCTCCCCCTCTTCCTCTCCCTCATCAACACTTACATTAGCAACTGAACTTTTCTTAACATACAACTGTAAGCTACGCATCCCAACAAACTGAGCAGCAACATCAAACTTGAGGTCCATACATGTATCATCCTAAATGATAAAAGGAATGTAATTTGCAACTCCATGACCAATTACATGAGGATATCTACAAATAACTTGTAATTGAGCACAATGTCGATCTACACCAATCGCATTACATAACCTCTTAATCAACTTTTTGTACCTCCAACGAGTTTTAGCCTTAAGATGTTTCTTTGGCCCCTTTTCATAATGTTCACCTTCAAACTGATTTTCATCATCTCCTCCCCAATAGCACATGAAAACAAGTGGAAGTCCATTCATATTTATTCCTAAGAATTGAAAAAATCAATTGTCAAAACCTTCATTTAACCTTATAATCACCATATTTAAAAAAAAACAAATAAACTACACTTTTATAAATCACAAACACAAGAAAATGAAAATCGAACATAAACAAGCAAATCTCATACAAATTTGTTAGGCTATATTTGTAATTTATATATGTATACTTGCATAATAACAAAAGGATGAACAAAAGTTAAATCAACAGTTAAATATCTTACTTCAAACATAGAAAACGAAAAAAAAAAAAAAAAAAACTAACCTTTTTTAAGATTTTGCCAAAATATTTTTCCTCTTTATTTCTCTCGTTCTCAAAACTTTCTCTCTAGGTTTCTCTCTTTCAAATCTGAATGGAAGGGATATGGGAGTGAATGGATAAGGAAATTTTACGTTTTCAAAAAAAAAAAAAAAAAAAGGCAAAATTGGAATTGGGAGTTCCGGATTTGGGTACAATAATTGTACTCTCTGTCGCCAGTTAAAAAATAAATAAAATCAAAACCGGAAGTGGGACTTCCGGATTCAAGAAGAAAACACGCCACCGCAAAAAATAAAAAATAAAAAATTAAATTAGTCAAACCCGGAAGTGGGACTTCCGGATTCAACACCAAAACCTGCAACCCCATTTCTGGTTTTAAAAAAAGTTGCTACTCTGGTACATATGTTTTTAAAGATGATGTTTTGGTACATAAATTTTTAATAACCTATTTTTTGAAAAAATAAATCCAAGAACAACTGCAAAATACTAAAGATTAAAACTCTAGATCTAGAACGAATGAATCTAATCTCCAAATTTGCACATGGCAGTAAAGAATAAATGATTGATTCCTAACAAGGGTTCTTCGCGGATCTAGAACAATGAAAAAATAAAAAGAGCTTGAAGATCAAAAATCTTTGAGAACAAAAGGCTTCAAGTAACAAAAGGACTCTAGAAAAAACTTTTCTCTTTGAACGCTCTGGAATCCATGAAAATAAAATGATCACCATCCTCTTTTAAATAGGCGATCACATTCTTTATTGGAGAGAGTTCATATTTACCTAAAATACAAAACACTAAATACAAAAGATAAACATTAGTAGGTTAGTCAACTAAATCACAATAAAATAATTATCCTAAAATAAACCATTCCTAAGATAAATAATACAAAATCCAAAAATAACTTAAACTAAATATTCACATTTATACAACAGAATCACGAAAATTCAAACTAACCTAAAAGAGTATTTTCATATTCTTTCCGAGTCTTTAAGGCTCGATTGTCATACAAGGAAGTTAGACGCGTTTAAGTTTTCGCGGCAGAATATAGATATATACTCCCTCCGTCCCGTCCGAATTAGGACAAATTTCCATTTTGAGTGTCCCATCCGAATTAAGACATCCCACAATGGGAAATTTATATTAGTTTTATATTAGGCCTACCTGATGCAGTACGGAAATATGATTACATCATATATTATAATTATACTGGTATTTTGTTATTAGGCTTAATCAGTATTTTTTTTTATTTTCGTCATTGTTCTTAGTAGGGTAATTTTAGAGGATTCAAGGATAGATTTTGTGGTAATTTATTAGTTTTTAAGTCCTATTAGGTTACCATATAGTTTAGGAGTAATTCTAGAAGGTTTTAGCTTCTTTTTCAAGTTTTATGGCCACTATAAAATAGGCCTAATGTTGTAATCTGAAAATTAGAAAGCTTATTTTTATTAATTTGATTGCTTTGCAATTGTGAGGTTATTACCTTGAAGCCTATTGGCTTGTTGAAGGTGGATTCCTTCGTTTAATCAGGAGCTTCATCATTCTTGGTGTTTTTCTTGCCAAACCCTAATTCGTGGATTCGAATTGGGTCAATTAGTCGTTGATTCGATTAATTGCCTATCCGGTTACTTTTATTTTAATTCCGCTGCAACTCCATTACATCAGTTGGTATCAGAAAAAGGTTCGATCCTTGAAAGATGACAGGCGATGGAGAATTCACCATCCGAGACAAATATGATGTTATTCATGCAATCAATCATCGATTGGAGCGTGCTAAACAAAATAGAGACTACCGTCTCCACTTGGCGTATCGATTCCTTGATTTGGAGGAAATTTTCGATCAATTTTGGCGATATTATATATTAGTAGGAGATCGGGAAAACGTAGAGGCAGAAAAAACGACTAAGCATGAGTATAGGATGAAAATTGACGTTAATGCTGACAAACTTTATTATTTGATAGATGTATTAATTCCGAGATTGGAGGCACAAAAATCTGCGGAATATGATCGCCTTGATGAATAACGTCGACTTGCCTCTCAGCGTACTACTTCAAACGAAGAAGAATTGATTATAGTCGCATCCGCGATTCAAGAAACACAACTCATGATTGACAGTTTCAATGGAAAGGAGGAAGAATTGGGAGTTGTTTAGCACAGGTCCGACCGCACATCGGCCAAGACCCACCCGGACCAATGCAGGTCCGGCCGCACCAAATCCAAGACCCGCCCGGACCACAGAGCTGCTCGACCAAACGTGGAAATCCTGGGCATCGTTGAAATTCTATGGACGAGATCCATGGCTAAGGTTCGCCCGAATCCGGTCCGTCACTCGGCCGCTCATCCGCACATGCAAGAGTTTCTACGTTCAAATCTGGTGAAAACTTTGCTTTATTCCAAATATCTTTTTAAGTGGGACGGCACTTTTCAAACCTCGGAGATGAACTCGGGGACGAGTTCTTTTGAAGAGGGGGTGAATGATGCAGTACGAAAATATGATTACATCATATATTATAATTATACTGGTATTTTGTTATTAGGCTTCATCAGTATTTTTTTATTATTTTCGTCATTGTTCTTAGTAGGGTAATTTTAGAGGATTCTAGGATAGATTTTGTGCTAATTTGCTAGTTTTTAAGTCCTATTAGGTTACCATATAGGTTAGGAGTAATTCTAGAAGGTTTTAGCTTCTTTTTCAAGTTTTATAGGCACTATAAAATAGGCCTAATGTTGTAATCCGAAAATTAGAGAGTTTATTTTTATTAATTTGATTGCTTTGCAATTGTGAGGTTATTACCTTGAAGCCTATTGGCTTGTTGAAGGTGGATTCCTTCGTGAAGGTGGATTCCATCGTTTAATCGGGAGCTTCATCATTCTTGGTGTTGTTCTTGCCAAACCCTAATTCGTGGATTCGAATTGGGTCAATTAGTCGTTGATTCGATTAATTGCCTATCCGGTTACTTTTATTTTAATTCCGCTGCAACTCCATTACATCACTACCCCACCCAATTTATCTTAATCATCTTTAATTAAACCTGTTAGTAAATCAGACCTAAGAGATAGCATATAATAATGAACGCAAATCAACAAGTAAGAACACAGATTTTATGTGGTTCACCGACAACCTATTGGCTACATCCACGGGCAAAGGGAGACGGATATTATTACTATGGAGATCCAAGAAAAGATTATAGATGATCAATCTTGTGAAACAGGAATCACAAGAGATCCAGAAAAGAAAACATAGAAACCAAGAAATCTAGTTTTCTACAAATACAAATCTCACTAATCTAGTTGCACGAATTATTGATCACAATAATTCTTGACTGTGTAAACCCTAGATCTAGAATTAAAGATTTGGAACTTCCGTATAACTTCTTGAACTTCTTGAACTACTCTCTAGTTCTAGTTGACAAGTTAATTATTATGCTAGGGAGAGAGTTGTATTTATAGTCACATAAATACCAGAACCTTTGACAATAAGGAATCCTAATTCTTGAGGAGAAAAAAACTTTATTTTATAAGGAAACTACCATCCTTATTCTTGATTAAATCCTTAATCCTTGTTCCAATAAGAAACCTCCTTTGATTCAAAGACACTTAATCCTAACAAAACCCAATCTTATTAACTTCTCCTAATTAACTACATAGGTTGGGCCACTCCAAAAATCAAAGCCCAGGTACCAGATAAACCTAAAAATTATTCCCCTCCCTTTATTTCTTCTTAAAACCTAATCTTACCCCGCAACTGACGCAGCACGGAAGCGATAGATATTCGTGATTTAGCGCACTAATCACAAGAGTTCACAAGTGATGAACCCTCAACACAATTATCTTGGAATCCACCAGATAAAAGAGAGAAATCTCTTTGAAATAAATTCAATTAATCAAAAGCTCCCCTAACACAATGAAACTAAAGTATTTATACTACTAACAACTAATAAACCATAGTCTAATAAAATACCTAAACTAAACAAATAATACCAAAACTACCCTAGCCTTTATGCGCTGAAAGACAGAAACGTAAACTTAAAATCATGGGATTTCACCGAGCACGGTCGTGCTTTGTGAATAGCACGGTCGTGCTATTACTGTCGAGCTCTCTCTTTTTCTCTCTATTCTTGCACGGTCGAGTCTTCATCACGGAGTGGCCGTGCACTGCCTGTTATGCCCGGAACTCCTCCTACATCAGTCACCCCTTCTTCAAAAGAACTCGTCCCCGAGTTCATCTCCGATGTTTGGAAATTTCCGTCCCACTTGAATAAATATTTTGAGTAGACCCGCTCCTTAAGCACAATTTGATGTAGAATTTTTTTTCCATATAAATAATCAACCCTTCAGCCATACTCTTGCGAGTGAAAACCCAATATGCCTTGTGTAACAGGGAAAGTGGTATAAAAAAACTTGTAATAGTGTTTAATCAGAATTGCACCACACCATGCCGAGATCTTTGAAGCAACGAAACCCGACTCTAAAATTGTTTCTTCTGAAGCTGAATCTTCAACCACGGACATAAAATTATTACTAATCTTCTCTCCTTTGAAATTTTCATTCAATATTTGTAGATCCTGATTCGCGGACTTGACTACAACTAAATCTCCTCCGTTTGAATCTGATCCTTTCCCTTCAATCGGCTCGATGAAGTGGAGACTTTCCCCGCGACGTTCTTCTTCAGCACAAATTTTGTTATTCTGCAACAAAACCTCGAACTGAACCCGACGTTCTTCTTCAGCACGTTCATAGACTGCAGATCTACGCGCTTCTAGTTTCTGAATTTTGGCAGTGTAGTGATCGGCTTTGTCAGCATAAAATTTGGCTTCCATTCTATGTCGCTGCCTAAGCACTCGCTCCATTGCTGCTCGATTCAGATCTCTAATTGATTTATATTTCTGCACACGTCGATCATGCTTGTCCGCTTCGTCGAGTTCTTTGTCCTCTAACGCTAGGAAATATTGTTCCTGTTGTCGTGCACGATCCAATCGAAGATCGATTTCATTAATAACCTCGTCATCAGATCTGGAACTGGAATCCCCATCATCCCGATTTTCTGTCCCTTGAGGACGTCGAACTGGATCTTGAACTTGATCAACCCTGTCTCTCTCACCCCTACGGTTCTGATTAACGTTTTGACCCTATTATGAGGTTGCCAACACAGCACTCTGCGTTGTTAAGGCTGGGATAGCGTTGGTGATAGCGGTGGTCATACCCTCCTTATCACCTTTTGTTGCTCCTTGATCCCCCATAACGAATCAGTGATGCAAAAGACAGGATATGGCCTGCTCTGATGCCAACTGACGCAGCACGGAAGCGATAGATATTCGTGATTTAGCGCACTAATCACAAGATTTCATAAGCGATGAACCCTCAACACAATTATCTTGAAATCCACCAAGAAAACCTGGAATCCACCAGATAAAAGAGAGAAATCTCTTTGAAATAAATTCAATTAATCAAAAGCAAACACAATGAAACTAAAGTATTTATACTACTAACAACTAACAAACCCTAGTCTAATAAAATACCTAAACTAAACAAATAGTTCCAAAACTACCCTAGCCTTTATGCGCTGAATAGACAAAAACGTAAACTTAAAATCCTGGGATTCCACCGAGCACGGTCGTGCTTTGTGAATAGCATGGTCGTGCTATTACTATTGAGCTTTCCCTTTTTCTCCCTATTCTTGCACGGTCGTGTCTTCATCACGGAGCGGCCGTGCACTGCCTGTTATGCCCGGAACTCCTCCTACATCAGCAACCCTTTCTCTTTCTCTTTCATCTCCCAAACCTCCCGCTGCTACACCATCCTTCCCACCGTCTCCTTCCGCGGTCTACTCTCCACCTTGTTCTCGCTTTGTTTCTCTCACTCTCTATCTCTCTCGCGCTTTCTCTCTCTTCCTCACAATCAGATTTTTGTTTTTTTTTATTTGTGATTTGTTTGTGTTTTGTGTTTATGTGTGTGTTTGGTGTACAGATCGGTGTAGATCTCGTGTGTTTGTTCATGTGTGTGTTCGTGTGTTTCATAAATCAGGTGCGTGTGTGTGTGTCTGTGTTTAATCTGTGTGTGTTCTTGTGTGTGTAGTTCTTAATACTCCAGATGATTTTGTGATGGCAGAGTATTTGTTGTTTCATTGTGTGTATTTTTGTTTAACTTTGATTTCTTTTGATTTTTGAATTGTTGTTGGTGGTGATGGCAGGTGGCAGGGAAGATAGTGGTCGGTAGTGACGGTGTTTGGAATGGTTGTGGGCTGATGGTGGTGCTTGTGATGGAGGCAAGGCTGGTGGGTTGTGGTCCCGTGGTGCTTGTCAGGTGGTTTGTGGTGGTGGAGGAGAAGAGAATGGTGATGAAAAATTACTTGAAATTTTGGGTTTTAAATTTTATTAACATATTTGAGTTCACTATAAAAAAGGGGGATTTTACCGCATTCTTGTTCCCATGTCACTTCTCTTTCGGAGTGATTGCTCCATTGCACTTTTACATAGGGAACCGTACGCTTTCTTATGACCTCGTCTTTTCTGTCGACGATCTTGATTGGTCGCTCATCGTACGTCAAATCTGCCCGAACTCTTAACTGCTTGTATTCTATCACATGACTCGGATCATGAATATATTTCCTTAGCATGGAGACATGGAACACATTATGCACTCCAGCTAATACCGGCGGTAACGCCAATCGATAAGCCACTTCCCCGATCTTATCAAGGATTTCGAATGGTCCCACATATCGTGGACTTAACTTTCCCTTAATCCCAAAACGCATAACTCCCTTCGTGGGTGATATCTTTAGGAATACTCGATCCCCTGGCTGAAATTCCAGTTCTCGCCTTCTATTGTCTGCGTACGATTTCTGCCTACTCTGTGCAGTCTGTAACCACTTCCGGATCTGTTGTACCTTATTTGCCGTGACTTGTACAAGTTCCGGTCCACTTAACCTCCTCTCGCCGACTTCGTCCCAATATGCCGGTGATCTACACTTCCTCCCATACAATGCTTCATATGGTGCCATCCCAATACTGGCATGAAAGCTATTGTTGTATGCGAATTCTACCAGTATGACTCCTTTAGATCCCCATACATTTTGGTACTCCCCGGATGTACAGAGAACTTCGAACAATGAGCTTCTCTCAGTATCTCTCTCTTAATTTCATCATTATTTGGCACCCATACTCTCTTTTGGTATCTCAGAATTCCATCTTCACCCATGTGAAGATCCTTTGCTTGCCCATTTCCGATTAGAGCTTCTCTCTCCTCGTCTAACTCTTGTGCCTCTTTAATTTTGCCCAACAATGCAGGTTGTAACGTCAGTCGAGCCAAGTATCCGTTTACTTTTACTATCAAGTTCATCTCCTTGACATCTTTTCATATGCTTACCCCCTTAGAGATCAACGTCGCCAACATTCCGTGATTCTTCCTACTTAATGCATCTGCCACCTTGTTGGCTTCCCAGGATGATATAATATTTCACAGTCGTAATCCTTGAGAAGTTCTAGCCACCTCCGTTGTCTCATATTCAATTCCTTTTGCGTGAAGATATACTTAAGGCTCTTGTGATCCATAAAAATCTGGCATTTCACGCCATACAGATAATGTCTCCAAATTTTCAATGCAAACACTACTGCTGCTAACTCCAAATCATGGGTCGGGTAATTCTTCTCATGTACTTTCAACTGCCTAGATGCATAAGCTATAACCTTATCATTCTGCATCAACACTCAGCCTAGCCCTTTAAGAGAGGCATCGCTATATATTACAAATCCATCTGATCCAGACGGTAAAGCAAGAACTGGTGCGGACACCAATCGTCGCTTCAATTTCTCAAAACTCCTTTCACATTCTTCTTACCAACAAACTTGCTCTCTTAAAATCTGCAGTACTAACCTTAATGCTCTTCATGTTCTTCCTTGGTCCTCGAATACACCAAGATATCATCAATGAATACAATCACACACTTATCCAGAACTTCTGAAATATCCTATTCTTAAGTTCCATAAACGCTGCCGGTGCGTTAGTCAACCCACACGGCGTCACTACAACCTCATAATGACTATACCTTGTTCTAAAGGCTGTCTTAGCTATATCATCCTTCTTCTTCACAATTAATACCGGTGCACCCCATGGTGATACACTCGTTCTAATCAAGCTCTTATCCAACAACTCTTACAGTTGCTCCTTTTATTCTTCAATTCTGACGGAGCCATTCTATACGGCGCCTTCGATATTGGTGAAGTCTCAGGTACCAAATCGATAGAAAATTTTACTTCTCCTTATGGAGGTATTCCCGGTAAATCCTCAGGAAACACGTCCTTGAAATATCTAATCACAGAAAGTGATTCTACGGTTACTTCCTTCTTGCTCGTATCACCAATGTATGCCAAGAATCCTTCTCATCCTTTCTTTAAAATCTTACGAGCCTTCATTACCGATATAAGGTTCGATCGGGTTCTAGGTTTCGTTCCTTGAGAACATCACTCTTCTCTAGATAGTAATCTAAAGTGGACTTCTTTCTTTAAAACAATCCACATGGGCATGGTATGCAGTCAACTATAGTCCATTCCCAAGATTACATCAAATTCTTCGATGTCCTAAACTAATGAGATCAACCTCAAGTTCTTCCTCGTCCATTTTCAAAGGACACTTCCTAGATATAGACGTAATAGGGATCAATTCTCTAGTTTGAATATCCATAACTAAAGAATTCTCTAACACATCAGGAATTAAATTCACATTCCTAGCCAAGCAATCATTTGGCACTTCTTATCAGAACATTGCCCTTTGGCGTCGTTCTTATTATCATTATTTCTATTGCCGCAGTCTTTATTCTGGTACTTACTTGTACTACCTTCTTTTTCACGATCGTCAGTAGCCATCCGCTTATTATTATTCCCATCCTTTAGATTCAGTCGACTCTTTCTTAGTTGACTCTTCTTCTCTTCTCGCTTACCGCGATAACTATTCTGATTCTTTCTCTACTATCCTTGCCCTATCCAACACTTGGTCATAGGTTGGTAGAATTAATGGAGTAATTCTGTATTTGATTCGGTTGCTCAAACCAGCTTCAAATTTTCGAGCCTTTTGCGCTTCATCATCGAAGAGTGTTAGGGTAAATTCTATCAATTCGATGAATTTAGTACCATAGTCGTTCACCGTCCTACTTTCTTGAGTTAGCATCATAAACTTAGCCTCTCTGGCGTTTCGAACACTTGCCGGATAATATGGTACTATCATTAGTTATCATGAATACGAGACTTTTTCACGCACTCTCATACTATAGCTCGTCTCTACAGACTAACATTCAATTTATAGGTCATTCACTAAACCACTGGTCGTTTCAACAGACCATCACTATCTTCATTAGTCAACTTTACTAGACGTATGGGTCGCTTCATTAGACCATTTCTATTTTCATAGGTCATTTCAATAGACCATAATCACTTTCATTGGTCGTTTCAATAAACCATTCTTACTTGTTCCAGGTTAACTCGCACATTTAACACTATTACTCACGTCAACCCAAGCATTGTACTATGCCTAATACTTTCACATAAATAGGCCGTCCCCAAAAGACGTAATTTTGACAAAAGATCGGTCTACTAGATCTCTAGTCGTTCCAATAGACCAATTCTCCTTAGGGAAGTCATTTCACTAGACTTTACTTATTAATCATAGGTCGATTCACTAGACCTACTCTCATTCACACTTGGCCGTTTCACTAAGCCCATTACTCTTATACTTAACCGTTTCAATAGGTTATTTTATTCTTGTTTCGATCGCTTCAATGGGTCAAAATTAACTTTACTTGGCCGTTTTAATAAGCCAAATACTTTCTCTTGACCGTTTCAATAGGTCACTTTATTCTTGTTTCGATCATTTCACTAGACCAAAATTAATTTCACTTGGCCGTTACCATTGCCGTTTCCGTTGTTTCCACTTCTGGTATTCGAGGCCATCTGCAAGTTTTCCTTTTACTTTAAAACAAGTTCGTGCTCTAGAAATGTTCATCACTACACAATATGTGCGGTGTTCATGTTATACTTAACATTACTATCCTTTTACTAACGGTTACTTGTTAGTTTGGATCGTGTTCGTAGGTCTTTTGTACTAGACCATGATTCAGATTTGGTTAGTTTTCTTAACCTTTCTTCTCCAGTTCAGGAGTTTTCGTACTTCATAATTTACAACCGGTTTACTTGGTTGATTATTATCTCTTCATTCCACTAGTTTTTATTACGTAACTAGTGTTAACTTATTCCAATGGTCGTCTTACTTCGTACCATGGTTACGGATATTATTTCAAATCACTCCGACTCTTTCCCTTGTCTTTTCTCGACAAGTTAACTTTTGTCTACATAACAATAGTAAATTCAAAATTTTGGGTATTTGAATTAAATTATTAACTTTATTCAACTGAGGTGTGAGATTTAAACATCTCAAAATACACCCAAAATTCAATTTAACATAAGGAAAAATTCTAACTGCATTTCCCACAAATAACAAAATAAAAGAATCTATTCTTATAACTATCTGTCATTAATTGCATCACTTCCCACATTGTGCATGTTCTGCTGCAAGTTGGTCATATTTTTCTTGCAATTCTAACTTCTCAGCCCAAACCTGATAGCCTGAAGCCCTAAGCTCTTCCTCATAGGCTGCTTGCTCATCTATCTTCTTTTTCAGTTCATTATTTTGTTCTATCTCATCCACCAGTTGTACACTGATTCGATTCCATTCGCGGTTAGCTCTAACCACATGGCTTTCCTAAGCTTTCGACTTTCTTTAACTGTACTGCTAACTTTCCTTCTACATACATTATGTCCTCGTCACGTTCTTTGATGACATTCTGTAGACTGCCGACTCCTCAAGTCTCCTTCCTAAGCTCTCTTTTAGCTGAGCGAAGTTCCTTAGTTAGCTGCTTAATAATCTCCTCTTTGGCTTCTATTTCTTCCCTTAGAGTAGCACTGTACCTTACCGACTTCATGGGTCTCCCCGGCATGATCCTACACACACCAATAGTAAACTTAATTAGTACATAGCCCCAAGGTTCCATTATAACATATTAATAGAATGTATATAGACATACAATGAAGAGGTTCCTATTTCCCCAAGTATATTCATACTTTATGTACACTCTAAGTATTATTCCTAGAGTTAGACTTTATCACTTGAACTTCCTCAAGTAAGATCTTATTCAAGTCAAGTACTAAGTTCTCCCATTAGTCCTAACTTTCAGTTTTCTCCCATAAGACCTAAAGCCATTGCTCTGATACCAACTGTAACACCCCGAATTTTCTTATAATATCTGAGCATTTAATGGCATTAAATATCCATAAATAACAATAATAAATACTTCAATTTAGGGTTCACAACGGCCCCTTATTTAACCATAAATTCAAAACAATAGCGGAAGCGTAACTTAAACTTGTCTTGGTAGGTAACAACCCTAACCATCAATGTACTTCGACTTACATCAAATTAAATAACCGTACTTAAACTACTAAATTAAGAATCTTCAGTTCACCGTCTTCCTACGGCTGCTTTCCTTGTCTTGTCCTTCTACTTAAATCCTAAAAACAAAATTTATAGAGAAGGGATGAGCGAACGAATGCTCAGTAAGTTCATACGTGGCCTCTCCGGTTACTAAGGAGAGACGACTAGAATGAATACTATGAATAACTTTTTCAAAGATAGGTTCAGTTAATTTTGGATTCAAGACTGCAGAACAATACAGTCTTATTACTTTTAAGATTTTTACTTCCAAAGGATTATGGCACTACAATCCAAAGGGATTCATTCAAATTCCGTCAATTCCTTGGTAACGTACATTATAACCTCAATGCCAAAGGTACAATTTGTACACCTAGCTTCTTCAGCCAATAGTGTGGGTCGTAACATATATGGTATCCACACACATATGCTCGGGGTCTAGAATCATCCTTGTAATCAGACAATTCCTGAGAGAAGGCATGTGATCACTCATGCAATCCCTAGTTTAAGGACGAGTCTTTTCTAACTGGACTGTCCGTCAATGTCTTTTCTAACTGGACATTGGATGCCTTAACGAGTAAGTGGTTAACTTACAAGTTAAAATGAGAACATACCATGGTACAAGTATGTGATACAAGTTTCAAACTTCGATACTTAGTAGATCGATGGGGACATCACTAAGTATAGATTCTTTCAAGGAACGTTCAATAACGCAGAGTTCATTCAAATACTATCATGCCATACTGATAGCTAACTTTAGAAAGATACAGAATTCCAATAAACAGGAGTTCAAATACTGTAAGGAACGTAATCCCTTACCTGAATTGCTTTTCCTCGCAATCTCCTCTCTGTGCAAATCTACAAGGCACGGAGTAATTTACTTTAGTACTCTCTACATTGTTAACTATTTTTACTTAGTTAACTGAGAGATGCGTTTTAACTTCTTTACTTCGTTACTTCTTTCTTTACGTTTAAGTTTCTGACTTTGATTTACTAGTCAGTCCTTTAACTTGATATAATTGCAATTAAGTCCTCTAACTTTGGGTTAATTACAATTTGGTCCCTCCACTTTGGGTTAATTTCAAATTGGTCCTTCAACTTTAGTTCAATTACAATGTAGTCCTTCAACTTTGGATTAATTGCAGATTAGTCCTTCAACTTTAATTCAATTGCAATTTAGTCCTTCCACTTTGGATTAATTACAATTCAGTCCTTCAACTTCCCTTTAATTACAGAAAGGTCCTTGGACTTTGGTTCTGTTCACAAGGTCCCCTAAGTTTCTCTTTTTAATCACTTAGGCCCCTCTATCTTCAAGGTTTCCTTTTTATTTCTTTTAACTTTAATTCTTTTCAGTTTAGTCCTTTTCCGTTAGGAAACTAACTGAAACTTCTAATCTTTTCCTTCCTCGTTATCTTTTTAACCTTCAAGGTCTTCCAAGTGTTTATTATATTTCCTCAAGTTACTTTTCTAACTTGTTAACAATCCTTTTAACGATTTTGTTTTCTTTCCATTAGAAACTTAACGAAAACACTAACTTTCCGTCCCAATTCTTAACATCTTCAATCAAGAATCAACACCCATAATTCCTCATCATGGCCGAAACTTGTATGATCCAAAATCCATTGATTTGATCAATTTTCTAATTCTTTAAATTTTTCTAAATTCCCAAACATCAATATTATTTACAATACACTTAACGAGGATCATTTAAATCAACAAAATCAATTTTCCATGGCTTAGGGCCATTCGGCCGAACATGTTCAAGGGGGAAATCCCTATTTTTTCTTCTTTTGATAAACCCAATTCAACCTCAATGATTTATATGTTCAATTCCCAAGCATTGCATAATATAAATCAATTCAATTCAAGATTATAAAATCAATCTTAAAAAAATAAACTAGTATCAAGATTACTATATTTTTTTTTCATAGTATTTAGATCAACTTCATTAATCTTTTAAAATTTATCATTAATCACTAGCATGCAAAACCCAAATATTTATATTCTTAATTCATGCATAACTTATGATTTACTAATCCAAATTCAACGAAACAAATTTTGGAGAGTAGGATTTAGCGTTACCTTGAGAATGATCGGATTGTATCTCCAAAACAATGGCCGGAAAATTTCTTCTTCCTCCTCCTAGTGCTCGGCCGGTGGCTATAGGTAGAACTAGGGTTTTGTTTTCCCCTTTTTTTTTTTTTGAGTTTATGATAATAAGAATTCCTAATTTGACTAACTCATTAATTTATACTTGGATTGATTGATTCTTAATTGGGTTGGGTTTACTCATACAATTTCGGGCCAATCCAAATTCCTTGGGCCCACTTCTTTCAATCACTTTATAACTCTAATTATTGATTAATTAACTTTGTAAAACCGAAATTAAAATAAATAAAAAAAATTAACCGGTTATTACAAACCCGAAGTATTTGAGTGATAAAAGAGTGTATGGAAGAAAGAATCTCAAAAGGAGCCAAGAGTACTTTGGTCTTTTTGTGCTATGGATGTGTGTATAAAATTGGCTTCTTTTCAATCTTCATCCAAGCATCTATTTATAGCCAACCAAGACTTGGAGGCTACACAAATAACAGCCTTGGGCTGTTTGTGATCGTATGAGGAGGGTGGAGATCATGTGCAAGCCTTATCTCCACAAAACAAGCTTGACTTGGTCTTCCTTCTTTGATTCTCTCAACCGCTTTCTTGAAGCCCAAGTCCTTGCTTCTCCTTCTTGTACCTCATGCTTCCAAAGCCTTGTACATCTTCAATTAATCAGCAACAACAACTTTGAAATGGTCTCCCACGTTTTTCTCCATATTTAACACATGTTAAATATGTTTGAGACTCCTTCATTTACTCGCCAATTATGAATAAATCTCCATTAATTTTTCTTCCACATTTTAAGCTCTATAAACCAACTTTATTATACCTGAAAATATGGACCAACATCTAGAAAATAATATTATGACATTAGTATAAAAATTACATTAGAAAGAAATATTAAATTACAAAGAATCTCGTCACAGCACTTAGACTGTCAGGGCAAGACCTGAGGTAACACCTCAGTTCTGCACTAACAATCTCCCCCTTAATTTGAGATTTCTTTCCAATCACCTAAGTGTTGGTACCTGCAAAGACAAGTTAACCATATGCAGTATAACAGAGCATTTCACCAAAGATTAACTCCCCCTTAATCATGGAGTTAACCGAAACAACAAAGAGTTACTTAATATACTAATTGTAAAGTAGAACCATGTTTAAAACAATTAGTAGTTTAAAACAAAAAGTAAATCAAAGTTTTAAAATCCACAAAACCACAAGTCATAAATCAAAGCATAACCACCAAAGTATTAAAGTTCTAAATTAAGAACTAAAATACAAATTGTTTTAAAAATCAAACCAACCAAAAACAGAAATTGTTTTGAAACCATTTTAAAGTATCAAGAAAAACCATTGCCCAAGACTTGTGGCAACATCAACCTTCAAACAAGGTTATTCTTCTTCTTATCCATCATCCACTAGTACCAGCATCTCCAGTAACATCTTCAGCAGCACGAGTTGTACCAGCATCACCAACAGCATCAGTAGCAATACTAGTATTTGCACTAGTACCAGCACACCATCTCCCCCTGGTTGGGAAGAAATAAAATTAATGAAGCCGATGGTGTCTTCTTGGATGGTTAAGCAACCGATTTGGAGGAAGAAGGGGCTTTTCTTTTAGGTTTCTTGGAGGCGGTAACAGGTGGTTGAGAGGCAGTCACACGGTTGGGGTAGGTTGGACTGAAGTAGCAACCATGGAAGGATCATCAATGGACATGGCCATAGATGGAGAGATATTGGAAACCATGGGAGATATGTCCATAGGTGAAGTAACACCCGAGACAACACCCGGTGACTCCTCTTGAGGTGCAGATTGGTTAGGGTTTTGGGAAGGTGAAGCCATTGTTGAATTTTGAAAGGTAGAAAAGGAGAATTTTTTTAGAAGGGTTTTGAGGTTGTCGCCGGTTTTGGGTTGTCGCCGATTGAAGAAGGCGGTGAGGAGAGGGAGAGTTAAAAAGAGTTTTGGTGAGAAAAATAAGGAGAGTAATTAGGAAGAGATATTTTAGGGAGGTTAAAAATGTGAAAAAGGGATAAACAATTAATTCAAACTTAACTCTTATCATTTAAATTAACTAAACCCATATTTTTCCTCACATTTAAAACTAACCTAAATTAAATCACCCTATTTACAAGCACACAACTAACAAACTCCCCTGCACATTCGGTTTTATTAAAAAAACACGTTTTTTTTTTTTTTTAAATATATAAAACGAAAAAAAATAAAGATGGTAAAATTAATGATGTAACGATCTCTCAAAAATTTGAAGATAGATTCCTAAATTTTTAGGGAAATTGTTACAACTATATTTTACCTAAAGTAAAAGATTTGTTTTAGACTTTTTCAAAATTGTAAACTCTTTTTCTTTAAATAAAAAGACTTTCAAACTTTGAAAATTTAAAAAAACAATTCTGAAAATAAATTAACATTAAAAAAACGAATGTAGCACACACTAATGTGTTGATGGCAATGATGGTAACACTTAAGATAACATTTGTGATAAACATTCCTTATTGAATTTATATTAAGGCAATTAAGGTGAGATGGACCTCATTTTTGAATACATGAGGCAGAAATATGCTTCTAGAATAAGCATTTTGAGGTAAAACAAGCTTGCCAAAAAGGAATACTTTTGGCAAAACAGATCTAGTAATATAGATATTAAAAGCTTGTTCTTCATCTTCAAACACTTAAAAACATACATGATTTACACATCTTTATCTACAAGGAAGCATCGTAGTAGTGAGCTCCGTGCCCCGAGTCCTTATAAAGTGTAAACATGTTTTAGTGATTTGTACTGTTCAAGTAGGAAACATTGTAGTGGCGAACTCCATGTTCCTAATACTTAGTACAAGATCACTAGATTATATCCCCCTTTGACAAGAGTGAATCGTCGCAGCGAACGCCGTGCCCCGAGTTACTAAGGAAATATTATAAGTGTTTTTAGCCTTTTTGCCTTTGAAAAAGATTAGTGACTTTGTCACTTTTGAGTTTAAAAAGGAATGTTATCAATAATGTTACCTAGAGTGTTATCCTACCATAACAAAAAGATCAGTATGTGCCACCATCAATGAATAGAAAATACTACTCATTGACAGATTAAAACAGAAACAAAACAATAATATACAAGTGTTATCTCAGATGCTGGTAGCACTTGAGGTAACACCAGAAAACAGGAGATTTTTAGAGTTTACAAAGACCAAGAGAGTTCTTCAAGAAAGAAAATCTCTCAAGGTCTAAGGCTTTTGTAAAAATGTCCGCTAATTGATACTTGGTATCAATATGCTCTATAGCTATTAAGCCTTTTTCAACCATATCTCTTAAAAAATGATGACGAATATCAATGTGTTTTGTGCGGGAGTGTTGGACTGGGTTCTTGGAAATGTTGATGGCACTCAAACTATCACAGTACATGATCATACTTTTACTCTCAAGCCCATAGTCATCTAACATATGTTTTAGCCATATTAATTGAGTACAACAGCTCCCCGCTGCCACGTATTCAGACTCAGCAGTAGAGAGCGACACACAATTTTGTTTACGACTATACCATGATACTAGATTATTACCCAAGTAAAAACACCCTCCACTAGTACTTTTTCTGTCATCTATATCCCCCGCCCAATCCGAATCACTAAAGCCTACTAGATTTGTATTTGTATCTTTAGCATACCAAATTCCTAATTCGCTTGTTCCGGAAACATATTTAATTATCTTTTTCACAGAATTAAGATGAGAGACTTTGGGGTTGGATTGGTATCGTGCACAGACACACACATAAAACATAATGTCGGGTCGGCTAGAGGTAAGGTAAAGAAGGCTACCAATCATGGAACGGTAAAGGGTAGGATCGACTGCTTCTCCCCCTTCATCCTTGCCGAGTTTAAGTGTAGTAGCCATAGGAACCGAGGAACTTTTTGACCCCTCCAAGCCGAATTTCTTGACTAGATTTTTTGCGTACTTGCTTTGTGAGACGAATATTCCATCGGGTAGTTGTCTTACCTGCAAGCCAAGAAAGAAGTTTAGTTCACCCATCATGCTCATCTCGAAAGTTGATGTCATAGCCTCTACAAAATCATTTAAACAAATTTTTGAAGTAGAGCCATAGACTATGTCATCAACATAGATTTGAGCAATGACAAGTTCCTTTCCATGTTTTAGAATGAATAAGGTTCTATCCGCCTCTCCTCGAATAAAACCATATTCAAGCAAAAAACTAGTTAAACGACCATACCATGCGCGCGGAGCTTGTTTTAGACCGTATAAGGCTTTATCAAGTCTATAAACATGGTTTGGTTGGGATGGATCTTCAAAACCTTTAGGTTGTTCAACAAAAACTTCCTCATCTAAATATCCATTTAAAAATGCTGCTTTAACATCCATTTGATACAAAGTGATTCGAAGATAACAAGCTATGGCTAAGAGAAGTCTTATAGACTCAATTCTAGCCACGGTGCGAAGGTTTCGTCAAAGTCGATACCTTACACTTGTGTATAGCCTTGAGCCACAAGACGAGCTTTATTTCGAACAATATTACCCTCTTCATCCGTTTTGTTTTTAAAATCCATTTTGTCCCAATAACATTAGTATTAATAGGACGGGGTACTAAAAACCATACATTATTTCGGGTAAATTGATCTAGTTCGTCTTGCATAGCTTGAATCCAAAAATTGTCTTTTAAAGCTTCAATCACATTTTTAGGTTCTATGAATGACACAAAACAAGAGTGTTTTACCTTGGTGTATGTGGTTGACATGCACACATACCTTACCATTTCCCGATAATTCACGGGTTCTTTGTTTCTTGTTCGGACCCCTTCATTCACTTCCCCAATTACCTGAGTTGTAGGGTGATTCCTACGAATTCTGGGTGGAGGATCCCTTCTTGCGTCATCATGAACTTCTGCATCAGACTCGGATGGATCACTGGACTCAGGTGCCGCCTGAGGTGCTGTCTCATCTATGATAACATTCTGCTCAGCATCTGTGTTAACATCTGTGATGTCATTTGCAGTTTGTATGACATCTTCTAACAACACCAGAGGAGACTCTTGAGCACTTTCACCTGAAATACTTGAGAGATCATCAAAAACAATGTTAACAGATTCTTGGATGGTTTTTGGTCTAAGATTGTAAACCCTATATGCCCGACTATTTGCCGTATATCCAAGAAATATCGCCCTATCACTTTTAGAGTCAAACTTTGCTAAGTAATCCCGGTCATTCAAAATGTAACACACACACCCAAGACATGAAAATAGTGAAATTTTGGCTTCTTGCCATTCAAAATTTCATAAGGTGTCATAGTGGTTCCGGGTCTTAGAAAAACTCTATTAGTTGTGTGACAAGCCGTGTTAAGTGACTCGGCCCAAAATCTTTTAGAAATCTTTTTAGAAAACAACATCACACGAGTCATTTCAAGTAAAGTACGATTATTCCTTTCGGCCACCCCATTTTGTTGAGGTATTTTAGGAGCTGAAAACTCGTGATGTATTCCTTTTCTTTCACAAAAAGTAGAAAATAAAACATTGTCAAATTCTCTCCCATGATCAGATTTGATTCTAAAGATAGAGGCACAAAACATGTTTTTGATTTTGGAGTGTAAAAGTTTAAATTTTTCAAAAGTTTCCGATTTTTCTTTAGAAAATAAACCCAAGTGAATCTCGAAAAATCATCAACAATGACATAAGAATATCTCTTTCCTCCAAAACTCTCTACCTCAACTGGACCCATTAAATCCATATGTAAGAGTTGAAAACAGTGTGTTGTTCCAGAGTGTTGCTCGGAATGTTGGCAGCACTATGGGCAACACGGGTTTGTTTCCCCTTAAGACAATCTTCACAAATGATAGGATTTTTAAGATCTAGTTTAGGAATTCCTTTAACAGCATCTAACTTAACAATCTTATCAATGTTCCTCAAATGAACATGTCCCAACTTTTGATGCCATAAGTTTGTGACATCAATTTGTGCGGTGTTGCACACGAATTTATCTTCCACACGATAACAATTATCACTTGATCTAGTTCCTGTCATAACACAATTGTTAGTACCATCAAAAACTACACAAGTGTCCTTGTTAAATTTTACTTCCATGTTGTCATCGCAAAGTTGACTAATACTAATTAAATTAGTTACTAGGCCATCTACATGCAAGACGTTTTTTAAAGCAGGAAAACCATTCACATTTAGTGTTCCTTTACCCTATTATATTACTCTTGCTCCCACCACCATAAGTTACACTACCCCCTTGAACGGATTCATAGTGTTTTAAAAACATTTTTGTTCCCGTCATATGGCGTGAACACCCACTATCAAAATACCATGATCCTTCAACATTTGTTTTTAAGGCAGTATATACAACATCACATCTCACATTGGCTTTTGGTTTCCATGACTTCTTTTTTGATATTTTGACTTTCTGACAGTGTGTGTTATCTGGAGTGCTGGGTAACACTTCAGGTAACACATCTGGACTGGACTCTTTCTTTGAAAGCTTTGTACATTTATTTTTAAGATGTCCAGTAGTGTGACAGTATTGACACACTTTCCCTTTGTCAGAAACATCATTTGAACAAGAATTTTGATCAAACTCGTGACCTTTTACAAAATTTACGTTATGTTCATTACAAGACAAAGAAGAAGTAATACTTTCTAATGATTCTCGGAAACCAATACCTGCTCTCAAAGGCTTACCCAAGTTTAGGATCTCATCAAGTTTGGACGATCCGGTGTTGAGCTTCTTCAAGGTGGTTTCGGCTAGAGTCAACTTGGCCTTGACTTTTTCTAGCTCGGCATCTTTCTGGGATGCTTGAGCTTCCATTCGGTTCAAGTAGGCCTTGAGTCCATCGTTCTTCTTGGTTAAAGTCTTAACCATTTGGTTCTCCTTCTTCCATTCCTTGAGCATATCCTTATAGAGGATTTTTAAGTCTTCAATGAGCTCATCTTTGCTCATCTCATCCTCTTGCGAACTTCCTGTATCAAGATTAGTGGAAACCATGAAACAAACATTATTATCAGTACTGAAATTGTTATACCTGACAGATGTGGTCTCGGATGTTATCTCAGTTGACATAACATCTCTGGTAACATGTTCAGTCTGCAAGTCACTGACTGTGACATACATGGTTGTTTGATCTGGTTCTTCTTCCTGGACTGAACCCTCATCTTCATTGTCACTCAGGGATACCCATAGGTTCTTTCCCTTCTTCCGTAGTGTGTTGGCACACTCGTTTGCGTAATGACCCCATCCCGAACAAGCATGACATTGAATTGAATCAATGTATTTGGGATCAGACCTTGATTGATCTGAGGATGCTCTACGCATAGGGGCTGACTTTTGAGTAGATGGGAACGTCCTTCTTGGCATCGAATCATACACCTTGGTCTGTTTCTCCTTTGCTTTTACCTGCACTTTTTCATTGTTAAACTTTTTAACCATTGCATTATATTTTCTAGCAAGTAAAGCAACACTGGCACTTTCATCCAATTCTTCAAAACTTTCATCTTCATTATCGTTTGAACAATCTGAGGATTGCACATTTAAAGCAATATTGTTTCCTTTAGAAGCCTCACTTTGTTCAAGGAGATTTGACTCAAAATTTTTCAAAATACTCATTAAAGAATTGATGTTCATTGTAGAAAGATTGTGAGCTTCTTCAATAGATGAAACTTTCATATTGAACCTCTCGGGGAGAGTTCGAATAGCTTTTGAAACAAGTTGTTTGTTGGTAAAAGGTTCACCCAAAAGTTGACACTCATTTGCAATATCAAACAATTTTTCAAAATAGGATGAAATAGTTTCATTTTCACCCATCCTCAATCTTTCAAATTTGCCAGTAAGAGTTCTAAGCTTATTATCACGCACACTACTATCACCTTCACAAAATCTTTGTAAAGTGTCCCATGCCTCTTGAGCAGTGGAACTATTTTGAATAAGTTTAAAAATATGCATATCAACCCATTCAAAAATAGCATTAAGTGCTTTTTCATTATAATTAGCTAGAGTAATCTCTTCATTAGTCCACTCCGATTCAGGTTTGACTTGAACATCACCATCTTCATCTGGAGGTAACATAGGGAGAGAGTAACCATTTGTTATAGATCGCCATGCCCGAAGATCAATTGATTTGATATGCGAGCGTAGGCGGATCTTCCAATAAGCATAATTCGAGCCATCTAAAACAGGAAGACGCTTCTGATTAGGATTAGCAGGATCGAAAGCCATGACAAATCTGGAACGAATCACTTAGTATGTCATGTGACCGGGCTCTGATACCAATTGAAATTGTTTGTCAATGACTTTCTGAGAACATATGTTACCTCAAGTGTTAAGCAACACCCCAGGTAACACTCCAGACGGACAGAAAATACACACACAAAAATAGTAGAGTTTTTGCAGCGGAAAATAAATAGCACAAGAGAAATATTTTTTTCAAGTTATATAAATATACTTGAGATGCCTAGATGGCGAAAACCTTATAATCAAAACCAATTACAAAGTTTAAAATGGTTCCCTATACAAACTATGATATACTCTCTATGGAACCAAGTAAGAACAAAGTACAAGATTCTATCCTAACCAAAACTCACTCAAACCCGAAGTATTTGAGTGATAAAAGAGTGTATGGAAGAAAGAATCTCAAAAGGAGCCAAGAGTACTTTGGTCTTTTTGTGCTATGGATGTGTGTATAAAATTGGCTTCTTTTCATCTCATCCAAGCATCTATTTATAGCCAACCAAGACTTGGAGGCTACACAAATAACAGCCTTGGGCTGTTGTGATCGTGTGAGGAGGGTGGAGATCATGTGCAAGCCTTATCTCCACAAAACAAGCTTGACTTGGTTTTCCTTCCTTGATTCTCTCAACCGCTTTCTTGAAGCCCAAGTCCTTGCTTCTCCTTCTTGTACCTCATGCTTCCAAGCCTTGTACTCTTCAATTAATCAGCAACAACAACTTTGAAATGGTCTCCCACGTTTTTCTCCATATTTAACACATGTTAAATATGTTTGAGACTCCTTCATTTACTCGCAATTATGAATAAATCCCATTAATTTTTCTTCCACATTTTAAGCTCCATAAACCAACTTAATTATACCTGAAAATATGGACCAACATCTAGAAAATAATATTATGACATTAGTATAAAATTACATTAGAAAGAAATATCAAATTACAAAGAATCTCGTCACAGCACTTAGACTGTCAGAGCAACACGAGGTAAACACCTCAGTTCTGCACTAACAATTTGTATTTAAATTATTCTTCAAAGTGTAATCAAGTTGATAAAATATCTCACTTTTACTGAGGCGGAGGGA